>CM055646.1:25311856-25911856 GCA_029378325.1 Elaeagnus macrophylla | reverse complement strand
TGATAAGTGCGGAAGAACCAGTGGGCAAATTTACAGATGAAAGTGGAGTGGGCTTAGTGTGAGTGAAAAAGGTGGATTCTGAGGTGATATGGTCTGTAACTCCGCTATCCAAGATCCAAGGCTTAGCAAATACAGAATTAATTGAAACATTTAAAAATTCGGACAAACCTGCAGTATTTGCATAATGATTGTCATTACCAGAGGTTTGGTTCATCATAGATAATACTCGAGCAAGTTGCTGAAGCTGATTGGTAGAAAATCCAGTTTGAGTGTGATCTTGTGAAGAATCTGATGTATTGGTGACATAGGAGTTGTGCTGAGGTTGATTCTTTGATTCCATTGCATTGGCAGCATGGTAGGAATTTGAGTCAGGAAAGTTGCGTTGAGGTTGGTGCGATGAATTCCCTTGAGGTTTAAAGATGCTATTTTTCCCATTTTTTAACCTGCAACGATCTTCAAGATGCCCTCTTTTGTTACAATACTTACAATGAAATTTCAGAGTTCGACAATTGTCGATGGTATGTCCTTCTCTGTTGCAGTGCTCGCATCGCTTGTTCTTCGGTTTGTTGGATGAATTCTGACGACTTTGTAACGCAGCAGCAATGGAGAAATGTTCTGTGGGCTCTTGCATCATTCTTCTCTGAGTCTCATCTTGGATGACCAGAGAGTAAGCCTGGCGAACATTTGGCAATGGTGACATCATGAGGATATTGGTACGAACAGTATTGAAGGTGTCATTGAGACCCATGAGAAACTGCATCATTCGAAATTTTTGTTTCCTCTCGGCATGAGCTTTCATCTGATTGCAAGTTGGTTCATCTTCGTAGTTGTCTAGTTCATCCCAAAGGCCTTTGAGTTTGGTGAAGTAGGTTGTGACTGTCATGGTGCTTTGTGAAGTGGAAGCCAATGATTTATGAATATGGTAGATTGATGGTGCATTCTTTTGTGCAAATTGATCTCTGAAATCCTCCCACACTTGTTGAGCGGTCTTAGCGTGAGCAACTCCTTTGGCTAGGTCGTTTTCTACGGAGTGAGTGAACCACGATAGGATCAGACTGTTGCATTGATTCCATTGAGCAAACTCTAGTGGGTGAGTTGTTGGTGATGGTGCCTGGATGGAGCCATCGATGAAGCCGATTTTGTTCTTGGCTGTAAGGGCATGAACGACGGATTTGCTCCATGATGAATAATTGTCTCCATTTAGCTTCATCGGAACGAGCATGTGGCCGGTGTGATCGGAATGATGAATGAAATATGGACTTGATGGATCCATGTGGGCTTGTGGGTTTGTGGGCTTGTAAGGGCTGGTGGGCTTGTGGGTAATGGGCTTGATGGATCCATGGGTTTGAGTTTAAATGTGGGCTTGGGTTTAAATGTGGGCTTGAAATAGTGGGCTTGGGTTTAAATGTGGGCTTGAAATAGTGGGCTTGGGTTGAAATGTGGGCTTGGGCTTTAAATGTGGGTTTGAGTTGAATAATGGGTTAGGGTTTCTATTATATGATCTATATATATAATAGATTGAAACAGATCAAAGATTGAAGATAGAGCAAACAGAGGCTGTGAGTGGGCGCGGCTGGAGAGCGAAGCAGGCGCGGGCGCTGGCGGCTGGGCTTGCGGCTGGAGTGGGCGCGGGCGCGGGTGGCGCTGGGCTGGAGGCGCGACTGCCGGATGGGCTGCGACTGCTGGAGGCGCTACTGAGCTGCTCGAACCTGAGGCGCGCGCTGATAGACAGGTGCACTGACGGACGGCAAGCTGGACTGGAGGCGCTGGTGGTGCGCTGGTCTGGGCTGACGGCGCTGGTGGTGCGCTGGTCTGGGCTGACGGCGCTGGTGACTCGGCGCGCAGGTTACTGGGGGCGCTGGTGGCGCCCGCAGAAGGCGCTGGTTGCTTGGACGAGTTGGGGCGCGCTGCGACTGGCCGACTGGGCGCGCGGCAGGAGCGGACTTGGGCAGCGTTGTTGGGCTGAACGGCTGCTGCTGGGCTGAATGGCTGCTGATATCTGGTGGCGACAGCTGGTGTGTGATGTTGCGACGGAGCTGGTGTGGCTGGTTGCAACCGCGTGATGTTGCGACGGAACTGGTGTGGCTAATTGCGACGGCGGCGAGCTGGACAGGAGGGTTGCTGATTTTGTTGTTGATCAAATGGAATTGATCAAATGAAGATTAGAATATGGAAAAGTGTTTGATTGTGTTTAGGATCAAAAATGCTCTGATACCATGTTAAGAAGAGAATGCAGAAATGAATATTTGTTGTTATTTCTCTCGTATTTTAAACACTACATTTACAATTTATTTATACAAATACAACAAGAATAGGAAGCATAAATTAAGGAGTAAAAAGAGGCATAAAATAAGGAGTAAAAGGAGGAGAAAATTGAGGAGGAAATGAGGGAATAATATTGACCACTTTTATTTTCAACATCTTGCACTAATGTTCCTTTTTTTTTTTTTTTTTTTTTGAGTACCACATTAAATGAAAAATTTATTCTTATTAGCAGGGGAAGTTATAAATTGTTAGCAATGGCTTTTATTGATTGTTTTACTTGCAAAAATTATTCAGTACCTCATGAATTAAGACCTCGAGTAGTAACACAGTATTAAAAATAAAATAAAAATACTTAAAATAGCCCCGTATATTCAATTTGTATGATAACATATTAAAAATGTTATTTCTATTGCTATATATTTTATAAGTGTTAATTTTGTAGTTATAAAAAAAAAAAAAAACTTTGATTCTATATCTATTTAACTATTTAGTCGGTAACCTAATTAAAATATTATGATTTGCTCAAACTCAAAAATCAATTATAATAAGATAAGGTTTTCAACTTAACTCCAATAATATAAAATTTTCAACCCTTTTATAGCAATAATAAAATCAAAATACCCCAACATTGTAAAAGGTTATTTAATAGGTTATAGTTAAATTATATTTTTTGATAATATCTTTAAGTAAAATAATTGCTTATTTTTAGAAATAGTAAACACAATATTAGATATTTTTTAATTACTTATTTTCAAATTATATTAAAATTATTTGCTTAAAAATTAGTGTTTTTTTGTGAAAAAAGTATTGGATAACATGATACTTTCATTACTTTAATTTTATAAATTGAATACAGTAGTCACCTAATTATTATAAATATAAACACTTAAGTTATTTCTTGACAATTTTGATTTTTTAGATAGCTTTTATGATTAAAAAAATTTAAGTTGTATTGAATTAAATCTTACTAATAAAGGATTAATAAATATTTGAAGAGAAAAAAAATAATGATTAAAATAATAAAAATATTCATATTTATAATAATTATATAATTAATATAAATTAATTTTTTAAAAAATGTAAATATATTCGAATATTTTTTTTTTTTCAAAAGTATGAGAGTTGTAACTAATAAGTATGTAATTTATGGATTTTATTATTGCATTTTTCTTTATTAATTATATACCACCATATTAATTTGGTCAAAACTTCATAAGCAATAATTTTTGCGCTCACTATTCTCTATTAAAAAGAGACCTTTACTCAATTAAATAAAAGTTGATATATCCTTCACACTTCACAAAAATTGGACAAAGTGAATCTAGTTCTTCTTCGATCCAACTTACATGATTAATTGAATAAAGCACAATATATATATATATATATATATATATTACTTAAAATAATTTAAAAAAATAATAAAAATAACATCTCTTAAAACTTATAATAATAAAAATAACATTCATTGTGTTCAAACTTATAATTTCTCAATTAAAAAAATAATTCATATATCGTTTTTCTTTGAATATCATTCAATTGAAATTAGAATATGATAATTTAGATGCATTCAATATTGAACGTTCAATATTATACATTCAAATTTCACGTTCAATGTTATTGGGATACTATTTTTGTTATTATAAATTTTAAGGGTGTTATTTTTAGTAATTTTTCAAATAATTTTGAACAAAAATAAACTTATATATTTAAATAATGATATATTTTGCTATTTAAATTTTATTTTTTAGAAAATAAATTAAGCTAAGCATCTTAAATGAAAAATACTTTAATATTAAGTAATATATTTTCCTAAGGTCTCTGACATAAATTAATGTATTTATTTTCACATTTAAAATAAAATTTTAAAAAATTAATTAATTAATTATTTATTTATAAAAAATATATAATAATTTATATACAACACACACGTATTTATCTTTCATTATCATAAGAGTGTTCAAAAATCGGAACAAACTGAATAAAATCGATAAATCGAATCAAATTGAACAGTTTTAAAAATTAAACGGTATGGTTTGATTTTTTTTATTTCAAACAGTTTCATGTTCAATTTAGTTCAATTATTTCAATTTTTAAACCAAATAAAACAAAACCGTTAATTAAAATTATTTAATAAATATATATAATATAATATAATATAAAATTTCAAAATTCTGTTAATATTGATTTTACTTAATTTTGATTTTTGTTTTGTTTATGCAGGCATATAAGGAAATTAAAGAAAAAAATAAAAGAGACATGTACAAAAATGAGTTTAAAATGTGGCAAAACACTTATAGAATTAGCATCTATTATCAAAGTAATGACTCAAATATTTAACATTAATATATCCTCTTAATTATTTTAAAGTAGGTATATTTATTTAGATTTAGAATATAATGAAAAGTTTGAAAGGATAATACTTATAATTTGTATTAAGAAAAAGTAAAAAAAAAATTGTTAAAAATCGTTAATTAAATTAAATTGGACCATTTGATTTTAAAATTTTATTAGTCATTAGTTTGGTTCGATTTGATTCAATTTAATTATTTTTTTTCTAAAAATTGAACCGAATCGGACCGCACACACTCCTACGTTATCACATAACAAATCAATAATTAACGTTTTTATATATAAATTAGACCAATTTTTACTTTTAATTATTATTTTCCCAACTATTCACGGAATTTAATAATTAATATTATATATCTGCAAGTAAGTGCACAACAGAAGACTACTTGTTTTCTTTCGAACAGGCAACTCGTTTTTTTTTAATAGTATATAATAAAATTATTCAATTAATTTAATTTATTTAATAAAAAATACATATATTAATTTTTTTAAAACATTATTGTTAAATATAAGGTATAAAATAACTTATATTATGTGACACGAAATTACTAGTCATAATTTAGTGATAAACTTATTTATTAGATAAACAATCTATTTGATAATTAGCTTACAAATATTTTTTAATTATTTTATAATAAATAATTACGTAGAGATAATTTTGATATTATATTAAATCCATCTTCATGAATAAGTTATTTCCATTAGGTGAATATTTATCTTTTATACACACATGTATTTTATATACATTCATACACCACTTAAATTATATAAACATAACACACCTAAATTCTATTTTACTTATTATTCTTAAATTATAGAGAGAAACATTAATTTCCTCTTATTTTGTCATTATTTAAATTGATTTAAACATCAGAGTATCAAAGATCTACACACTTCGTAATGGTTCGAAGTTCTAAAGTATTTTATTCATCATAACAACAAAGAGAAGTGCACTCCTATATTGACAAAAAAGGCATTAACAGATATATTCATTTATATTGTACAAAAAATAAACATGTATTTTTTTTTTAAAAGTTAAAAATAAAATTTATGTATGAGATAATTATATCATTCAAAATCATAATTCTATTTTTTATGTATTTATAATTTAGACTCAAATTTTAAACATTTTATATATTCAAATAAATTGTTCACAACTTGTTGGCTTAACTAACACAACTTTTGGTTGATTTGGAGTCCAATAATAACTAATAATTTATATATAATTAAATTAATATATTAATTATTCATAAAACGTACATGTTAGTGCAATTATTTTTTAATAACATAATACATTTTTTTTTATTTTTTAAACAATAAGCACCTATTTTAGGTATTTGGCATAGACGTTTGAAATTAAAAGTTGTACCTTTAGCCAAAGACATCACAGCTTTATCAAATGGGTTATCAAGACATTAACATATTAATTTATAATTAGTAAAAAAAGTATAAAAATTCATTAACTATACTTAATGCATACGAAAATTTACTAATTTTTGAACATGATATTAAAAATTTAATAATTATTAAAAGACATTAAAAATCCAAAATTTATAAAATTGTAATAATTTTGTTCACATGTATAAAATTCTTACAATTTTAAAAAATTTGAATTTTTAATGACATTTTAAATAATTATTAAACTTTTATTACCTAACTTAAAAATTAATAAATTTATGGGCACTTTAGATAATAGTCTTCTTATATTTTTCTCAAATTATATTAAATATATATATTTATTTAATCTCGAACATTTTAAATTAATATTTAATTTAATAAAAATATATTATTTAATATATATAATAATTTAACACATATATAATTAAGATAGCACTATTATTAAAACATATTTTATTAATGCCATGAAAATATTTTTGTTTTTAAAACATTATAGTATTAAATTATTAGTTAAAATAATCAATTGTTCTATCACTAGTATATTTTACTAAAAAAATAACAATTTCCCATAATTACCAGGTTTATTATGTTCCCCGTTGGAACTTTCAATTTGTAAACTTCTCTAATTGAAATAATTGGTACCCATGATCCAACTCAGAAGTAATTTTCTTATTGTTTTCCCGCCGCTTTGGTTAAAGGCTCGAGAAAGGTCTATCACTATCAAATTAAATTTATTGGGAGTGCTGGCAATCAAAAAGTTACGAGTTTAAATCTTGGTAATGGGTTGAAGTCTTAGTAAATATATAAAATTTATTATTTACTAAATATTAAATTTATATTTAAAATGTGTTTATCATTTGATCTAAAAATTAAAATTATTATTAATATTTTTTTTATATAAAAATTTACTAATAATATGATAGTATCATAAATCCAATAATCAAACTCTTCAATTAAAAAAAGAAAGAAAAAGAAAACACTAATCACAGCCGCGACGTATCAGTCAACCACGAGGAAAAGCCTAAAAGACAACAATCAATTTTTATTTTTTCTATACCGAAATTCAAATAATATATTTGTTTAGACATACTAAATACATTACAAGTGAATACATAATAAAAATATAGCCATCAAAAATTTAGTAAGTATTTAATTTAATTATATAATTATTATATTAAATATTTGAAGTTTTATAATTATTTTAAAATTTTTACAATAATTTTATTATTATGTATAAATGAATATTTTAATCTTATATTTTTTGAGTTAGATACTTATAGTCATATTATTTATAAAATTTAGACAATATAAGTAATTAGTTTTATTACTTTTGTTAGACTAAAAGTATTTATTTTAAAAAATTATATAACTATGACCGTTTATTTTTCATAATAACAAATTTATTGTATTTAACTCATAAATTAAGATATTAGAATATTTATTTTGAAAATTTATGGGACCTTTTGTATCTAACTCAATAATTATGGGACTGATATACTCATTTAATAAAAATTATGAAACCTCAATAACCTTTTTTTCAATAAATAATGTTATATATTGGGTAGTAAATTGTGTCAATGAATTATATTTGTATCATATTTGATATTAAGTATATCATTCAAATATTAGTTTAGACATGAAGAATTTACATTAATTTTTTTTTTTTGTTTTGTCTATATTGTATTATCTATGTTGCATCATGTCATATGTTTTCACCATGCTTTTTTTTTTTTTTTTTTTGGTTACATTCAAATCTCGAACTCGAGATCTCCACCATGCTTGTATATACATATTTCGGTTTTTTCAGTAAAAGAAAACGAGAAAAAAAAAAAAATGAAATGAACTCATGTGATAGTATTATGGAGTATTTCCTACGATCGGGCCTTTTTTTGGGCTTACATTAAGCCCATTACGATCAGGGGTCATTATTTATTCCTAAATCCAAACAGAGTAAAAGATAAATACTTATGTCATTTTTTTTTATAAAAAATACTTATGTGATATAAATTTATACTTATAATAATTACTTGTTAAAAATACTAAATACATGCATTATATATAAATTATTTTACTTATTTTAATTTTTTTTTATCAATTTTTACACCATATTTAAAATAAATAAGAAATTAATTTTTTTTTGTAATTTTAAATTATTTGTGAAAGTAAAATAATATTTAAAGTTATTATTGGAAGTAGTAATCATAATTTGATTATAGTTCTTAATGAATGTAGTTCTTATTCCATTATTATATATAGATTCTTTATTAAAATAATATTTAAAATTTTTATTGGATATAATAATCATCATATAATTAGAGTTTTTATTAAACGTGATAATTATTAGATAATATTTAGAGTCTTTATTTAAATGTGAAAGTATATCTTAGGAGGGAAACTAATGTCATTAACTTAAAATATAGAGACAATTTTGTTCAAAATAATATTAGACATAATTTAAACTTTTATATACATATATTTTAAGCTAAAAATTTTATATATAAATTTTGCCACATGGAAAAATAACTTTATAAATAATGAAATTATTTATTTTCAATAAAATTATGTTACGTTACAAAATATAACTAATGTGGATAAATTTAAGTGCGAATTTCTGTGATTATCGTATTTTTTTTTTCATAATAAAATATATAATATAGATAAAATTATATAATAAAAAACCAATGGGGGTAGTTCAACATTTTAAAAATTTTAATTTAGGTAAAACATATTATTTGGTACATGCCTGATAAATTCGGTTATGATGTCTCAGGCCACATGTATCTGAAGTAAGTCGCATAATATAATTTCTTTGGAAGTAAAGATTTCTACAGGGAAAAAGAATAAAAAAAGAATATATAGGTAGCTAGTAGAAAATATTATAACGACTCAATGAATTACATACTTTCAGTCTTTCAGAGCAGTTCAAAAAGTTAAAAAAAAAAAAAAATTCATGTGGGGAGAGTAAGCCTATGATGACCAGATTTTTTTTTTGTTAAACTAACTCCGCAATAAAAAAATTCCCCTGGTTCTAATTAAAATTACAATAATATTATTTCATTGGTGAAAATCACACTCTTTTTTCATTGAGTTTAGAAGGATATTGAGTGATTTTTCTTTGAAAGGAAATTCGATTTTTTATGGCAACTCATGAGAATCAGAAAATAAGGATTTTTCAGATTTTAATTTTTATTCTATTTTCTTTATTGGGCTACATTGTTATTTGTTCACAGTCACATGGTAACTTTGGAAAAGAAAAGGTGAACTCTAAATTTGTTATTTAGAGTAATTTCAAAAATTGGCATAGAGGTTTTGTACTTGTATAAGTAATATACTAATTAGGAGCCAAGGAGCTCTCATAATTCTACCTGACCGCGAACCCAAGTTTATCGTGTCTCTGAACTCTTGTTTCTCGCCCATTAAAAGCATATCGGCGGTGATTCTTTTCTTTCTATATCTCTATCTTTCACTTGTGCAGCTTTGCTTTGAGACGCCGCTGCCTGGCTTTCCCAGTCAAGTAATGAGTAACTTTTCACTTTAACAATGTACGATCATCACGAGCAAAGGTGTTCTGTTTTTTCGGTATTTGTCAATTCTGTATCGTTTTTTGTTTTTATTTTCTGTTTCTGTTTTTGTCGGTGACTGTTTGGTGATATTGATGTGTTTGACTGTTTTAGTTTTGTATTCGAATCTTCTTTGGAGTATTTGCGTTTGGTTAAATGCATGTTATTTTGGCTTTAAAGCTTTAAAAGTAAAAAAAGAATGAAACTTTGCACAGTGTATGTAGCAATCTTTTGCTTCTGATCCTTCTTAATCGATGTTTGTGCTGAATATGAGATGTTACTGAAACCATGAGATTGTGATTCTTCTATTTAGTCCTTCTTTTCATGACTATGACTTATGTTTTCAGTATGATGCCGAGCTAAATGCTAAGTTTTTGTCAGGAATTGTGAGGTATGAGGTCATGGCTTACCTCACACCTGAAGCTTCAAGAACCAACTTACCAGAAGCCTCCAGCAGACATTCTTGAAGAAGGAAAAAGAAGAAGGAAAATTGCAGCTGCCGGTGCTGCAATTGTTGAAGAATTTGAGAAGATGACATATGCAATGATATCATCTCTCATAGAAATTTCTCTATAAATAGAGAAGTTGGAAGCCATAAATGAGATCTCTTCTGAGATCCCTTCTGAAGAAAAGAGAGAGAAGGAGAGTTGCAGAGAAAACTCTCTGCGTGAAGAGAATTGAAGAAGAATGAGAGCTGTTTCCTATATTAATATTAATTAGGAAAGGTGAATAGTGAATTTACTATTCACATGTACGAGCCTTGGTGAATAGTAAATTTACTATTCACGTCATATTATATTATACATATAATGTGAGGGAAAATTCTATAGTGAGAGATAAATACATTTTCCAGTGAGTATACTCTTTATGGTGGAGTATGATAATTCTCTACATTGAGTATTATGGTTGTCAGTAAAGGCAACGTTGACAATTAATAAAATGAAGTTGTGTTTCAACCTCGGTTTGACTGCGGACGTAACAAACCTAAAAAGAGTTGCCGCAGTGGTCATGTGTGGAAACAAGATTGAAATCTGTTTCCAAGTGGGAGATTGTCAGGAATGGTGGCTTCTCTAGAAGGAGGTAGAAGATTTGCTGGCTGCTAGCAGCAAATCTTGACAGCAGCCATTGAAGAAGAGAAATCTAGAACCAGCTGGAGAAGAAGAAAAATTGGAATTGCTGAGCTCATGGCATATGTCAGCAGAGCCAATTTTTATCTATAAATAGAGGAAGAGTATCCAGCAGAAAATATATCCCCTTCTGAAAAATGTAGACAGAGAAGTGAGAAGAGGAGAGAAGAGTTTTTTCTGAAAACTCTTGAATCTCTCTGCAAAAGGAGAGAGAGAGAGAAAATGAAGCAGAGCAAACGAAGCCCGTGGTTCTTATATTAATTAGGAACAAAAGAGGTGAATAGTAAATTTACTATTCACATGAGTGTGTCTTGGTGAATAGTGATTCTACTATTCACGTCAACATTATGAATAGTGTTGAGGGAAAATTCTATAGTGAGAGATAAATACATTTTTCAGTGAGTGTTGAGATTTATTCTCTGGGTATACTCTGTAACTGAAGTGAGTGTTTTGTGATAAACATTGTTGTATTATTATCACTATAGTGAAGGCATAAAAGAAGCTCTGTGTGGAGTAGCCCAGTTAAATTTTGGGGTGAACCACGTAAATTCTCTCTGTGTTATTTCTTTGTTCCTGCTCTACTTTATCTATCGTTTGCTCCCCCGTAAATCTGGTTGTGGGAAATTATCAATTTTTTCCCAACAGTATTGGCATCTAGTTGCTTTCGTTGAGCTAACTTTTTAGTTATTTGTATTTTTGTGTATGAGAAGAAAAGTTTATTTATGTCCCAAACCGATGAATTTGTGTTGGGTTTATTGCAGTTTCACATATCCCATTTTTGCTTAGTTCACTGTTTCATTCAGTGAAAGGTAAATGTGTGTCTGTGTTATAGATTGGAGACCATTTGAAATGTCTTCATTGTTGTTAACATACATAAACAAGGTTCATAGCTTTGCTGCATAGCATATAACTTTCCTTAAAACAAGGGAGATGGGGAAATCACTTGTGTTTCCGGGGAAGTTGGAACGTTCCTATTGGTTTGGTTGATACCATAAGTAGCCTCCTTGAAATTATTGTCTATACAGATACTTCATGTAGGCAGTTAATGCAACTGTCTGAGATACTAAATATGAAGCTAATGACATAAATGTATTATCTTTCTTTACCTACAAAAGTGTGTAGAACACGTGACTTGCAGGAGTTGTAAGCTGGATCTTTTGGATTTTGCCTAAATGCTGGGTTCACTGCCTTGCCTTAGTAGTATCATAATTTTATTTTTTTGTACCTTTTTTTATCTTTAATATTAATTGATATATTAGTGATACTTACATTTTTTAAAAAGTAATAGTTTGATGCTTAAAAGTTTGATACAATTTTTACATGTGACCAACACATGCAATATTAATGAATGATATTTTTGGCATTTTTGCCTTTACAAAAACAAAAAATTTCAATCATTTTTGGCATTTTCAGCTAGCTTTTTTTCGTCTATTCTCTACCCTATATTTTAGGAAAATTTTCGAGAAATTTCAAATTTCACTTTGAGACATCCCGCTAAATAATTAAATATTTAAAATATATTAAAATGACAAATTTATCCATTTTATTTAAAATTAAATAATACATCCCACAGCCCACATCCCACCTTCTTAAAAACAAAACTTCTTTAAAAAAATTTCATATATCTCACATTTTCTCCCTCACTTACCTCCACCTCTATTTTCATATTTATATCAACAACTTCAAACCTTAATCCAAAATATTAAAAAAGGATGTGTGTGTATAGTTTGGGTGGGATGTGTATGAGAGATTTCTGGGGTAGTTTTGTCATTTTAAGTATTATTAATTTTTTTGTAAAATTTTTATATTTAATGGGATGTTTAAGAGTAAACTTTGAAAATTTTCAAATTTTTTTTATATTTTAACTGATTCATACTTCATAAATGATATATTATTATAGTTGGTCAATACCTACGTGATGTATTTTTGTCTGATAACTTCAAATTATAAAATATAGTTTCTGATTACAAAAATATTAATAAAACTTTAAATCTTCTTTTTTAAATAAAAAATATATAATGAATTGAACAAAAATAAAAAATGGTAGCACCCATTTTTGTTTCCAATATCTACCTTATAATCTATTCTTCTTTTTTTCTTATTTTATTTATCAATGCAAATATCTTGTTTTATTTTGCATTTTTGTAGTTAACTAAATGTTTTTTATTTTATAATATGAACTTATCATACAAGAACGCATCAAGTAGATAGTGGTCAATTATGATAATGCATTTTTTGTAAAGTATGAATCAGTTAAAAGAGACTTGCTGAAAAAGTCAGAAATGACTAAAAAAATATTTTTCCTACTATAGGGGAGGAAAAAGATGAAATACACTTGTTGAAAATGTCAAAAATTGTTAAAAAATATTATTTCTGTTATAGGGAGGAAAAAAACAAAAAAACTAGTTAAAAAAGGAAAGAGACAAAAATGCCAAAAATACATTTCATTAAAATTATATGTTTTGGTTACATGTATAAATTTCACTAAATTGATACCTTATTAATAATAAGATTAAAGAATGGTACCAAAAATGAAATTAGGTACTATGAAGCAATGTTACTTGGACTCGACAGTTTAGCCCCCAACACTCGTGTCGACATGATTCAGCTGCGGGTACAGGATATGTGTCAGATGCGGCAAAATATTTTTGGACTCGGCATGCTTCCTTGGTGGTTGGTAAAAAAAATGAAGAGGAGGAGGAGGAAGAAGAAAAAAAGAAAAAGAGAACGTAGCCACCGGAGGAAAATGTTAAAGATACCATCTTAATTAAAACAAATTTTAATGCATATGAAATATGGGCAGGATTGGATATATAATTAAAAAGTCGTTATACACATATAAATAAAAAGGCCTGTTCTATTAACATGTTTTATCTTTCTATACGTACTCTTGAACAATATGTGGGGTGTTGGGGATGTATTAAAAGGCATGTGTTTAGAAAGATAGGGGTATGTTAGTAAAATAAGCCAAATAAAAAACACATGGAATAGTAAGAAGAAACAATGGGCCGGATATTTTTAAAAAAATTAACATGGGCTGAATTTTTTTTACTAATGGGCATAGTTTTGATGTTTTATATAAAAAAAAAAATAGAGAGCTAAATTTAATAAAAATGATTAAAAATATATAAAAATATTAATATATGAATATAAAATGCATAGTAATTTATATAATATGACGTATGCATGTCTATTAATTAGACACTTATTATCAATCTTCAAATTATATTACGAAGGTTTGGCTTCTGTATGCTTGGTCTTATTTTCTGTAAGTCAAACATTCGTGAGCTTTAAAACAACAATTAAAATTTCAAGATCCATGGTTGTCCTTCTTGCACCTACATTTAATTGGAATTGCATTTTTTTTTTTACTTATTTACATGCATGAATGCCCATTGTTACATTAGTTGTGTTCAACTGATTTTTCTGATTTTGTAATTATTAAAAGAAACGAGCAAATTTTTTGAAAATGGAACAGAGTGTGAAACATTTCACTTTCTTAATGCGAGGCTTGAGCTTTTTGTTATTATTAAATTTATTTTAAATGTCAAAACCATCTTAAATTAAAAATATTTTTGGAAAAATAACAAAAATAATGCCACTTAAAACTTGTAATAACAAAAGGAGTCATTGTGTTCAAATTTATAATTTCACAATTAAAAAAATGATTGATATATTATTTTTTTTAACACCTATTTAATTGGAATTGAACAACGATAATTTAAATTCATTCAATATTATACGTTTAAATTAAACGTTCAATGTTAATGTGATGCTAGTTTTATTATTATAAATTTTAAAGATGTTATTTTTTGTAATTTTCAAATATTTTTATGGTCTTTATCTTTTCTCCCTCTCATAAATTTCATATGATTGGATAATTTTTTGATATTTTATTTTTTCATTAGAGACTGTGTCTGTCTACTAGTAGTAGATCTTATCGTATCTGATTTTATATATCGTATTATAATTTTTTTGGTTGTGCACTTTTGTTTTTCCTTTTTGTTTATTGCATAATGTAAACACCAGTCATCTGCTGTGAAGCCACTCTTGTATTTGGCCTCTTTCCTCAGAGCAAGATCATATCTGTTGCGTCAAGTGTGTTCAATATTTGGCTTCCTATGATATCATTTCTTTGCACGTTCCCGGTACTATGGTTTAAACTTGTTTACTTTGGATGGTTTATGTGCCGCTAATGTAGCGGCTTGTCGAGTTGCTCCAGAACTCAGCTCATAGGAAAGGCTAACCTGCTGTCAAAGTCGCATGAATTTGACTGCAGGGAGCCAATATCTTATTAGGAATGATTTCGGCTTATTCAATAATTCGTGTGCATCAGGGTAAGGAACATTCTAACTAAAGGGCCCTCTAGGTAGGGTATCCATGGAATCGTGCGCCGTGTGAAACGTGCTCTTCATTTTCTGACTTAGAACGACCATTAATGATATGGTAAAATTAACATAAAACAAACATCTTATGCATTTCATGTTGCCTGTGGGCTTATTGAGAATTTATGACAATTTATTGGGGATAAAGAGTTGCTCTACCAGAAATGGATTAATGGAAATATGCAAACCTCTTTGTGAAGTCATTGACAGTTATTAATGGAATTCAAATTTGCTATGTAGTGATGTATTCAAATCTTTTTAGATAGTTTGCGCATATAATTTCAAAAAAAAATCCATACAGTTTATGTACCAATATTGGTTAATCATGTCTATATACTCTCTAGGACTTGTGGAGATTAAAAAAGTTGATATTCTGTGGATGCCAAAAACATCAAAAGCAATTCATGGTTCTTCTCTGGTGAACTCTACTTAAGGGTTTCTATGTCAAGGGACAGTGGTAAAAAAAGACTTTGAAGCATTCTTATGAATGTTTGCCTCCAGAATATGGAGATGATTGATTGGTCTCGCAGTCATCCAGATAATTATCAAGGACTTCTGTTTGGTCTATGGAGTAGATGCTGGATGGAAATACTTCTTCAATGTAACTCCCCATATATATATATATATATATATATATATATATATTTTTTTTTTTTTTTTTTTGTGTGGTGGTGGTGGAGTTGTCTCTCTGGGTATATGATGTTGACAAGACTGTACTTCTGGAGCATCTGCTACTCATGGCAGATTCTCTGTCAATTACTGGGGAATGGGGAGTTTTTTAGCTTGAATCCAAAGGGCCTTGCCCAGCAAATGAAACATGCATCTGTCTCGTCACCTTTCATGCAAGCTTGCTTTTCTGTCAGTTTTCTGTTGGGAAAAAAATTGCGGAATCATTTCCCACTACCAAATTTACGGGGGAGCAAAACAATAGGTAAAGTAGAGCAGGAACAAGGAAATAACACACAGAGAATTTACGTGGTTCACCCCAAAAGTGTAAACGGGCTACTCCACACAGAGCTACTTTTATGCCTTCACTATAGTGATAATAATACAACAGTGTTTATCACAAAATACTCACATCAGTTACAGAGTATACCCAGAGAATAAATCTCAACACTCACTGGAAAATGTATTTCTCTCTCACTATAGATTTTTCCCTCAACACTATTTATAATGTTGACGTAAATAGTAAATTTACTATTCACCAAGGCACGTACATATGAATAGTAAATTCACTATTCACCTTTTTTGTTCCTAATTAATATAGGAAGCTCTCAGCTCTGTTTTCATCTCTCTCTCTCTGCGTTTCTCTTCTCTGCGCAGAGAGAGTTTCTGCAGAGAGCTCTCCTCTTCTCTCACACTTTTGAATTTTCAGAAGGGATATATTTTCTGCTGGATACTCTTCCTCTATTTATAGATAAAAATTGGCTCTGCTGACATATGCCATGAGCTCAGCAATTCCAATTTTTCTTCTTCTCCAGCTGGTTCTAGATTTCTCTTCTTCAATGGCTGCTGTCAAGATTTGCTGCTAGCAGCCAGCAAATCTTCTACCTCCTTCTAGAGAAGCCACCATTCCTGACAATCTCCCACTTGGAAACAGATTTCAATCTTGTTTCTACACATGACCACTGCGGCAACTCTTTTTAGGTTTGTTACGTCCGCAGTCAAACCGAGGTTGAAACACAACTTCATTTTATTAATTGTCAACGTTGCCTTTACTGACAACCATAATACTCAATGTAGAGAATTATCATACTCCACCATAAAGAGTATACACACTTAGAATTTTTTATCATATTCTAAGAATTTTCTTCGGCTCATGTCGAAATAACCTTGTTGAAAAATTTATGGTGTAACTTCCACGTTGGCTTTTCAGGAAGTTTCATCAGCCATCGACATAAATTCCACCACACACCTTGCATCAAATGCCAACCAATGCCCGTGTGTAAATTGTGGACACGCTAGCAGTAACACATCCTCTTTCATGGCAATCTTGGAGATCAATATCATGCCAAAAGGATAACCACAACCTCTTATGGAGAAAAGAGACCCACTGCCTGCGACAATATCAGTATCTCCATTTACTGATTTCGGAGCTTTTTGCCGAACTGCTCCACCGACAATTCTTCTTTTCAGGTGATAAAATTGTCCACACCTTTTTTCTTCGTCTGCTGCCATTGCTCCCACTCAAATCTGGTAACTTCAAAATCATTGTTGCCAAATAATGATGTGTGAATAGTAACGTAAATACTATTCACCTTTTGACTTTACTATTCACTTTTCTTTTAATTATTATAACTTTTACTATTCACTTTTTTTTTTTGAGTGAACATTAACTCCATTATTTGCACAGTCTCGTTACTATTTGAATGAATAGTAACCGCACAATTTGATTTTCGATACAAGGACTTCACAACCTTGAGCTCTAATACCAGTTGTTGGGAAAAAATTGATAATTTCCCACAACCAGATTTACGGGGGAGCAAACGATAGATAAAGTAGAGCAGGAACAAAGAAATAACACAGAGAGAATTTACGTGGTTCACCCCAAAAGTTTAAACGGGCTACTCCACACAGAGCTACTTTTCTGCCTTCACTATAGTGATAATAATACAACAGTGTTTATCACAAAACACTCACATCAGTTACAGAGTATACCCAGAGAATAAATCTCAACACTCACTGGAAAATGTATTTATCTCTCACTATAGAATTTTCCCTCAACACTATTTATAATGTTGACGTGAATAGTAAATTTACTATTCACCAAGGCACGTACATATGAATAGTAAATTTACTATTTACCTTTTTTGTTCCTAATTAATATAGGAAGCTCTCAGCTCTGTTTTCATCTCTCTCTCTCTGCGTTTCTCTTCTCTGCACAGAGAGAGTTTCTGCAGAGAGCTCTCCTCTTCTCTCACACTTTTGAATTTTCAGAAGGGATATATTTTCTGCTGGATACTCTTCCTCTATTTATAGATAAAAATTGGCTCTGCTGACATATGCCATGAGCTCAGCAATTCCAATTTTTCTTCTTCTCCAGGTTCTAGATTTCTCTTCTTCAATGGCTGCTGTCAAGATTTGCTGCTAGCAGCCAGCAAATCTTCTACCTCCTTCTAGAAAAGCCACCATTTCTGACATTTTCCTTTTATTCAATTTTCATTTATGAATTTGTTTATTGATATTCTTATCATATGATGATCTGTATTACTAACTAGATAAGAGACAATTTAGCAACGTAGTTTTTCTTTCTGGAATATATTGCAGAATCCTGGCACTTGCTTTATCAAAGCTGCAAAGGCTGGAACCACAGATAATCTTCTTGGGAGGAAAGTTCCTTCTCTGGGTACAGGCTGTCCATTTGAATTTGTGTATTCTCCAAAGGTAGGCTGTATATTACTCTAATGAATCTGACAGAAAGGAACTCATTAAATTGTAACTAATAGAACGCACCCTTCCAACTTAGGGACGTGAGTGTTAGAGATATGAAGATTCCAGTAACATCTCTTCTTTTGGTCAAGTAGGGTTTAGGAAGGTTGATACTTAGGCACTGATCAACAAATGCACATTTTGTATCTTTATGGCCTCTTGCTTGATTTAGGTTAATGAGGTTGTCATTCTAACTTTATCTTTCTATCTCTTTTCCTATTTAAAGAGGTAGCACTGAAGTATATGCTTGTAGATAAATAACTAAGTAACCACACTGGGATGAAATGATTTTGAGATCAAAACCATAATTTGCATCTATGATTTAAGTTTTTAACTACATCTTAGTTAAACATGGTTTTTGGATTTTCTCATTTCTTGGAAATTTTTGGAACGTTTTCTTTTCGACAAGCAGTTAGTGTCTTACGTGGAGCCTGCTCATATCTGAATTAATAACTTGTATTGGAGATATAATGCACAACTAAGATCTATGTTCTCTCAGTGTCATTAGTTTTGAGCTGGTGTATGATCTTATTAGTACATATTAAAAACAACACAAAACAATGCACATTAGACCCAGACAAAAACGTTGTTCTATCTCCCACTAGTTTAAACTTTGGGAAAAGTGATACTCCACGAACCTCTAAGAAATTTAAAAAGCAACATGTCTGTATAGCCAACATTATTTTTCCCACTCCCTTGTCTTGTATCAAAATTCAATTTTTTTTTAGTTTATCACCACTTCCTTTAAGTCAAGTATTATTTAGTGGTTTAATCAATGATGTATCACCACCAGGGACATGAGTTTGCTAAGCCAGTTGAAGTATTGGTTACTCAACTCAGATCAGATAAGACTTTTTCAGAAAGGCATATGAAGTTGGAACTGTCAGAGTTCATGTCAGATGGGCAAATGTTGAAAAAAATGTTGTCATTGTCATTGTTCAAAATTTGGATCATGTTTTGAAGAAGATTTTGAACAAGTAAGTTTGCACTGATTTTATTCTTCTTATTTAGCTCTCTCTGCCCACTGACATTGGTATCAATACATTATATTAGTATGGTTTCCTTTTTTGTTGTCTTGTACAATCGTGATACGTAGCACAATTGTTTTTATTGTTGTCCAATATTAACTTGAACTTCGTGAAGATGTTTCCCATTTTTACTTCCATTCTTCTAGAACTGAAAACATTCTACATTTTTAGTCTTCTAGTAACTTTAGTTGTTCAGGCTGATTATTGTCTTTTTGGGCAATGGTTCATATGGAAAGCCGTCTTGAGATATTTCAACATTTTCATTATCAAGCCATTTCGACAACAATTTTCTTATGCACTTGGAATTTCATGAATTATGAGAATAGTATATGACCTAATTACAAAAATCTTATTAAATCCTAAAACTATACTATTTTTTAACAAAAAATAATTTTTATGCTGAATCGAGATGGTTTTGGTATTTCACTGTTGAAGGTTTGTGATTTTCCATTTGTTAGTTGCCTCTGTTCAGTTTATCCATGTTAGTCAGCTTTCCAGATTAAATGAAGCGATGATTTCTACCCTGAATGGAACGAACAGGTAAGTGATTGGAAAAACAAAATGAAATAGTGACAAGTTTCTCATTTGTTTGTCATCACTGTGGGTGCAGTGCAGGTACCCCATAAATCATAAGCTAAATGTAGAGGACAAGAGAAAGTTGATATATTTGCTTTGCACTTTCACCCCAAAAAAGATGATAAAATTGGTCCTGGAGTTCAAGACATAAAGGTACACCAAATTGAAATAAAGTTGACCTTCAGTGGCTGTTCAAGTTGTATGTACTGGGCGCAGGTTTCACTATGCTTTTGTCCTCTTATGCAGGTTGGATATCACCCTAAGTATGACAAGTCCCACTGTTTCATATTGGAAAGGAAAGATGGGACAATTGAAGATTTTTCATACCGCAAGTACGTGACTCGTGCTCTTGAGATTGTAGCCCCTGCAAGGGTCAAAGGCTATCAATCAAAAATGTTAAAACATTTCACTGATAAAGCCAGGGACGATATATTTTGAAAACCAAGCGAGCAAGATCTCTCTCACTAATGTGATAGCAGAGTTGTACATACAGTTATCTTCTGACAACAAAAGTAGTGTCGTGAAATTTTCTCTATTAAACAGCGGATAGTGACTCATCTAAGACCCCGTTGGAGCCTTCCGTAGTTGTGCATTCTCCCTTGAAGAAACATACCATGCAAGGCCGTAGTCAGCAACTTGATAAAATCTCATTTATTAGGTCTGTTTATGTAGCAGCATCAATCTTTACTATGCTTCTTCCACTAATACTTGTTTGCCTTCCATCAAAATAGGCAGATAAGATCTAGTTGAAGCAGCAACGAGAAGGTCTGACGATGTAATTTTTATTTTGTTCTAGGATTTCTTAATCCAAAGGCTATGCCTTTCAGTTAAAATTGTGTGATCTTAACCATCTTATATCATGCATCTCATTCTCAATGCATCATGAACATTATAAACGCAATGGCCTTCCAGTCTATGTTTCCTCACTCTATAATTAGTAGGAACAGGTTCTATTTAAAATGAACACATTCTGAAAGCTTTTGGTAAACCTGAGGTCTGCCCAACTATTTCAGTAACGGGGATTAGTTAATTGATAAAAATTCCAACTGAGATATCAGGGGCGGAGCCAGAAAAAAATAGTTGGGGGGGCACTTTTTTTTTAATACAAAGTAAAAAAAATAATAAGAGTTATAATAGATTATATTTAATTCAATACTGAATTTTTTATGTCATATTATAATAAAAATATAGAATTAAAGCTCAAAAATATAAAGTTAACACATTATAATTAACTTATAACAAAAACTAAACAAAAATATAATAAGTTAACAATTATTAGTATTATTCATAAATAAAATAAATATATTAACTAAAAAAATCTAAGCAAATAGAAAACTCAATTAAACACACCAAAATTTATAGTTGTTAAGGCTAATATAAAAATATAAAAAGTAAAATATGATTGAAAAATTACAAAAAATAACACCCCTAAAACTTGTAATAACAAAACTAGCATCCTTATAATATTGAACGTTAAATATTGAACTGGTTTAAATTATCGTCGTTCAATTTTAATTGAACGGGTGTTCAAAGAAAAATAACATATTAGTCATTTTTTTAATTATGAAAATATAATTTTGAATACAAGGGGTGCTAGTTTTGTTATTATAAGTTTTAATGGATGTTATTTTTGTTGTTTTCCCAATATGATTTAGAATTTTAAGTTTGAGACTATATTTAAAAATATATGTTTATAAATAATATAACACTGACCAATAATAATAAAAATAATAATTTTTTATATAAAAAGATTTCAAATAAATTCTAAAATATTATTAAAATAAAATGTCAAATAATATAATACTAGATAAAGGTAAAATTTTAGTTGAAATAAAACATGATAAACATAAACTTAAAATTAAAAATTTTAACATGAACTTTATCATATATTTATTTTTTTTTTAATTTTTTTTTATAATGTTGAGTTTAAAGTTAAATATTAAAACTTTTTTTTTGAATTATTACATTTAAGAAATTTTTTTACATAATATATGACTACAATTTTGTTTTTGTTATTAATAGTTATCAAATACATAAAAAATATATATATATATATTTAACCATTTTATTTACAATTCATATCATTTTTATTCACGTATTTATTAAATATTTTTAATATATTCTAAAATATGTACATAAAAATTATACACAATATATTATTATAAATAAAATATTTATTTAATACTAAAAATATACACGTAATTAATTTTTTATAAAAAAATTGACCAAAATTGCATTCTCGTTCAGCCCCTACCATCTTCCGCCCATGTGAGATATTCATGTATTAGTAGCCTTGTTGCATTAGAGAATGATGATGGTCTATAGTTGCATAAAGTAGTACAATTTTTTAGATCATTGGTGTGCTTTGAAATAATTCTTGACTCTTAAAGTGGGAGGTGGAGTCTTATCCACCATAAATCGTTTAATTGTTAATGATACGTTCCTTGAACAGAAAAAAGATGCATGTAAGAGAAATCAAAGCACAATTCAGAAATAGTACCAGCTGTTGTAGCGCATTATTGTTAGACACGTAAATTAAAAATTTAGAGCGAGTTGTGTAATGTTATTTACGAAAAAATAAAATATTACAAGCTGGCTTCTTCTAAGAGCGCAGAGGTCGTTTCACTCGGCAAGGAAATAATTAGACTTGGCACATCATGAACTGTCTTATGGTAATTGAAATTAATGCAGTGACACTGAAGGGGGGAGATGTAGTTGTTTAACTGTCTGATAATGAAAGAATGTGGTTTACACGACATGATATTAAAAAGATTGAACAACTTTCAGTACTAGTAGTTGAAATCTCTTTAAAATCTTTTATTGCCACAATACTAATTATACACCACTGCTTTATTAAGAGAATTTTTTCATTCAATGTAATAATTTTTCTTAAAAAACACAATTGCTTATTAATTAATTTTATAAAAGAACAATATGCAGACAGTATCAACTTATCTGCTCCATGAGCAATCAATATTTTTCAAGTATTACTGGTGTAGTAATATTTTTCAAGTAATAATTTTATAAAAGAACAATATGCAGACAGTATCAACTTATCTGCTCCATGAGCAATCAATATCAAAAAAATTATTTATTTTTCAAGTATTACTGGTGTAGTGCTTCCTGATTATCTTTTTAGGGAAAAAAAAAACTTTATTTTGACAAACAAAGAAGTATCACAGCAACTTACTCATAATCAGGAGTGGATGTGCATATATATTGTTTAGGGGGCACGTGGGGCACGTGTTCTGTTTACTTGATTTAAGATGTAATTTTTTACATTTTTATACTTATTTATTTAAAAAATTTAATATTTAAGTTTTTAGTTATAATATTTAATTTAATTTTAATTTGTAAGTATTTTTACGCAAATTTTGCATTATTATTATTAATTAATATCCTATCCAAATTTAAAGGTTAGATCCACCATTTCTCGTAATCTTATAGTGGAATAATAACCACCAATAATAATAATATACACATATATACAAACGATATGTATACTTTTTATTTTCAATATTATTCTATAATTTTTAAGTTTGAATAACATCTCTTATTTTAGTTAATTACAGCTATATATCTGAATGGGTTGAGGCTGTATGTACAATATTTGCGTAATTAAAGTATAACATATATTTGAGGCTCTATGTACGATATATATATATATATATATATATATATATATATGTAAAGTATAACTATATATGTATATTATTTTAATTAAAAAAAATATTATATACATTCTTCAAATTAAGTCATTTATGCATTTGATCCCTTATAAATGGTATTATTTAGTTACTTAATTTTAAAAAAATGGACCAATTAAAAATAAATACACGATTTTAATAATTTTTAATTAAAATATTATTTTTAAGAGACCAGACCGAATTATATTATTTTAATATTTTTTATATTAAAATATTAATTTAAAAAAATAATATTTTAATTAAAAAATTATTAAAATTATATGTTTTTTCTTTAATTGATTCTTTTTTAAAAAAAATAAGAAAAAAATAATATCATTTATAATATAAATAATTAAATAATATAGATAAAATAATTTAAAAATCTCTATAATTTTATTTTTTAATTATATATAAATTAATATATTATTATGATGCTTCAATCACCATGGTTTCTACTTTAAGAGCATGCAGAATTCCAGATTATTAATAAGGACCCAAATTATGTATTTTTGTTTCTTCTTGCATTAATCAGCCTCCAATGTGGATGTCATTATGCTGAACGAAACTTTTCAACTACCCCATATGACAATTAATAAATAGAAGCTTTCGGAATTTTACTCCAATAATAATTTTATTTATTTATATATTGTCAGCAATAATTTTTTTTTTTGTTAAAAAACTAGTCTTTTTTTTATAATAACGTAGAAGATTTCATTTTGAAACGGTTATTGATTTTGGTACAAGTATTCTACTTAAATAGGCTTATCCTCGTGAGAGCTAGAAATTTTTTTTTAGGAAGCTGCAATTTAATTTTTTCATTCAAAATAATTTTTTATTATAAAATATTAAAAAATCAAAAGTACATTATAATATATAATTAGTGGGAATTATAATGAATTATCTTCAATCTAATACTAAATTTTTCATGTTATAATATAATAAAGATATAAAGTTAGTATACAAAAAATATAAAATTTTAACACATTATAATAAATCTATAAAGAAAATTAAATAAAAATATAATATTTTAATATGTATTAATATCACACACACATATATATAAATTATTAATTAAAAAATCTAAGTAAATGAAAAGCTTAATCAAACAAAGTAAAATTTATAAATACTAAAATCAAAACTAATATATATATATATATATTATTAAAATTCTAAGATTGAGATATATTTAAAAATATATATTGATAAATAATACAAAATTGATTAATAAAAATAACATGAATGAAAACTAAGGATAAAGAAATATTACAATTTTTATATAAATAAAAAATTAAATAAATTTAAAATTTATTAAAGTAAAATGTCAGATAATATAATATTAAATAAAGTTTAAATTTAGGTTGAAATAAAATATAATAAATTTCAAAGACATTAATATGAATTATAAAAACTTAAAAGCTTTAGTCCAAAACTTATTGTATACTTCTTTTTAAATATTTTAAACTTGTGTATATTTAATAATTTTACTCACAATTTATGTCTTTTTATTTACGTATTTGTTAAATATTGTTAATATATACAAAAATTAGACATGATATATTATTATAAATAAAACATTTATTTAAAAATAAAAATATACATACAATTAATTTTTTTATGAAAAAATTAGCCAAGGTTACAGTTTCATGTAGCCCTTAAATGCTCAAGATGCTTATCCTTGCAAGATCCAATTTTATGTTAAAAGTTTATGGACAAACATGCATGAAATATAAGTTCATCCATAAATGAAGTTATCTTAAACTTTTATTGAACTTCCTTTATGTGATTTGTCTAGTTTTAGAAAGAAAAGAAGAAAAAAAAAGTTTTGTAACACAAATGTGTTATTTTTAAAAGAATAACAAAGTATTATGTTAAATATGTGTTATTTTACGCATAAAATTTAGATATAAATTAAACTATATTATACTATCTCATGTCTTATTTAATATATCTAATTGACTTGTGATTAAAAGTTGTCTTTATCTTAAATAAAAATCATCTCATCCAAACCCATTTTTCATAGATAAATGAGTCTCACTTTGTGATTTTGGAAATATTTATTTTTATTTTTGAATGAATAATCGTGTTAATAAATACTGTATTTAATATAATAATAGTAACAAGAAACTAATAAAAAAAATTAAAAAATCCCTGAAAATCAGGAGAATGCACTTTAAACCTAATGTCCCCTAATAAGTGTTTCACACATTTCTATTAAATTTTCATATTAATTATAAATGGTCATACTCCCTTTTTACTTGTTATAAATGTTGTTTATAGTATATATATAAAAAATATATATCTAAAAAGTACGTTTGTTATAATGTTAAGTTTCTCATGGACCGTCCTTAAAACAAGCTTACATAACATAATCATATGCATAAATTAAACAAAAGAGGTACAAGATTTTTTAAAGAAAAAAAAGAAAGAAGAAGATAGTCAAAGCTGGAAAGCGACGTTTTATCATCTATGTCTCTTTTTTGTTTAGTTTACTTGATTTTATTATCTGATGACACATAAAATAAATAAGTATAGGTATAGCTAATTAGCTATATTTGCTAGCCAAGCTAAGCTACTTAATCGCTTATGAGCAAAGCAGTACTGTCACATATTCTGCATTTTCTTGAAACTCTACTTGGCCTTGTGTTCTCGATCCTAAGGAAGAAGTGAAGAAGTTTAGAAGAAATCTTTGTACCCGGCCATCATACTTTTTCTCCGTGGAGATCTATATATCATCCTCAGATACATCATCGGGCTTTAACTTCACGTCTTACTGATCGATCGATACAATGTTTCGTAGTAGTGCCACTGCCTTGGGTATATTTTTTGAAGCTGCTCTATTCACAATTCTTTTCTTCCTATCAGCCTTATTATGTTCCTCTGAGAAAGGTGATTTGATTTCACACTTTATGCGCCATTTCATTAATTTATTCTTCAATTAGTCTAATTTGTTTCAAATTGGGCTCTCTCTCTCTCTCTATATATATACACACAGCTCCAAACTACAGTTTCATGCACGATGCGACCAGAGCTACAGACATATCATACTATGACTACATCATTGTGGGTGGTGGTACTGCTGGTTGTCCCTTAGCAGCTACTCTCTCTCAAAACTACACCGTTTTGCTCCTTGAACGTGGAGGTTCACCATACGGCAACCCCAACATCACTAATCTATCAGCTTTTGGTGCTGCTCTCTCTGACCTCTCCCCATCCTCTCCATCCCAACGCTTCATCTCCGAGGACGGTGTCGTCAACTTTCGTGCCCGCGTCTTGGGCGGTGGTAGCTGTTTGAATGCCGGCTTTTACTCACGTGCGCCCCCGGATTTTGTCAGGTTTATACATTAATTTATTCTTGGAAATTAGAGTTCATGATTTTGTCTCCTACTACTTAAATTCGTCGGTATGATATGATAATTTTCACCAGTAATAATAAGTCGTAACTATAAATGTTATGTTGTACGACCTTGTACGTACTGATCTAGGGATGTAGGGTGGGATGGTCGATTGGTGAACGAATCATATAAATGGGTAGAGCGGCTCGTGGCGTTCAAGCCACCAATGGGACAGTGGCAATCGGCAGTGCGTGACGGTCTGCTTCAAGTCGGGGTGGGGCCCAACAATGGTTTCACATATGACCATATTTATGGTACTAAGTTTGGGGGTACCATATTCGACAGTCAAGGCCATAGGCATACCGCTGCTGATTTGTTGCAATATGCTAATCCTAATGGCCTTACCGTACTTTTAAATGCTTCTGTTCATAGAATCCGCTTTAGAACAAAAGGTACGTCAAAAACCCTAACATGTATCACTTTTGTTACCTTAAATATTTAACTTCATGCATCAACATTAACAAAAAAAAGAAAAAAAGAATGGGGGCCTTAAAATCTAATACTAAACAGGAAAGGAAAGGCCTGTAGCACATGGAGTGGTCTTCAGGGACTCATTAGGGAACAGACACAGAGCTTATCTGAAGAATGGGCCCAAGAACGAGATCATCATCTCAGCAGGAGCACTTGGAAGCCCACAACTATTAATGTTGAGTGGAGTGGGCCCTTCAGATCAGCTTAAGGCCCGAAACATTTCTCTAGTTTTGGAGCAGCCCATGGTTGGGCAAGGCATGTCAGACAATCCAATGAATGCTGTTTTTGTACCATCCCCAGTTCCCGTTGAAGTTTCACTTATTGAAGTTGTTGGAATCACCCACTTTGGAAGCTACATTGAAGCTGCTAGTGGTGAGAACTTCGCTGGTGGAAGCTCTCCAAAAGACTACGGGATGTTCTCTCCTAAGGTATTATATATTAATTAATAACTGATGGAGTTTTTAAGGCGTCAATTTCAGAATTTTGATTATTAATTAATTCCCATGATATATGCAGATAGGTCAACTGTCCAAAGTGCCTCCAAAAGAGAGGACCCCAGAAGCCATAGCAAAAGCTGTGAAACTGATGGAAAATCTTGAAGAAGCAGCCTTTAGAGGAGGATTCATACTAGAGAAAATAATGGGCCCAATTTCAACGGGGCATTTGGAGCTCCAAACCCGTAGTCCAAATGATAACCCATCTGTTACCTTTAACTACTTCAAAGAAACCCAAGACTTGAACAGATGTGTGCAAGGGATGTCAATAATAGAGAAAATAATAGAATCGAAGGCCTTTTCAAAATTTAGATATGACTATTTATCATTACCTACATTACTTAACATGACAGCAACTTCACCAGTAAATTTGTTGCCTAAACATGAGAATACAAGTAGGTCTTTGGAACAGTTTTGCAGAGATACTGTTATGACTATTTGGCATTACCATGGTGGCTGCCAAGTTGGGAGGGTTGTAGATAGAGACTACAAGCTTCTTGGGGTTGATGCTCTTCGTGTTATCGATGGTTCCACGTTTAATTACTCTCCTGGAACCAATCCTCAAGCTACTGTGATGATGCTTGGGAGGTGATTATTTGTTTCATTAATAATTAGCTTTTTTATTGACCAACATATATATGTTTTTTTTTTTTTAATTGATTATATATATATTGCAGGTATATGGGAGTAAAGATATTAAGTGAAAGACTTGCTAGTGAGGAACCAAACTGATCTTTCCTTAATTATTTTCCTTCATTTTCTAAGATTCATCAAATAGACCGTACTTAAATAATTATTCAAATATTAATGTAAAGATGTTCAAGTTAAGGATCATGTTCACTTTTTTATTTTATTTTTTAATTTAAGAATAAAGAATTTTGTTTGATATATTTAATTTTTTTTACTCAATAAAATAAAGTGACAATAATAAAGTAATTAAGGCGGAGGAAAATAAAAGCGTAAAGACTCCTAACTCAACAACTACAAGCGTAAAGACTCCTAAGCTCAAGGAAATATTGGAGACATATGAGAGTGCTTCGGGACAAAAAGTTAATCTGAAGAAATCTGCTATGTGCCTTAGTCCTAATAGCACTGAGGAAGATAAAAGAGTAGCGTTGGATACTTTGGGTATTTCATTTGTTAATTGCCATGAGCGCTACTTAGGATTACCTGCTATGACAGGAAGAAACAAAAAAAGGTTGTTTGGGGAAATAAAGGATAGGGTTTGGAGGAAATTGAAAAGTTGGAAAGAGAAATCTTTGTCTATGGCTGGTAAGGAAGTTTTGATTAAGTTAGTGATACAAGCTATTCCCACTTATTCTATGAGCTGCTTTAAAATGCCTTTAAGGTTGTGTTCAGAACTACAGAGCTTAATGGCAAAATTCTGGTGGGGATATGACTTGGATAAGAAATCCATCCATTGGATGTCTTGGGAGAAACTTTGTAAGAAGCCAAAGGCTTTAGGCGGGGTTGGTTTTAGGTTTTTATCCTCCTTTAATCAAGCTCTTGTCTCAAAGCTCTGTTGGAGACTCTTACAAAGTGGTGATAGTCTAGTGGCTCGTGTTTTGCGTGGTAAGTACTTTCCAACTGGGAATATCTTAAACGCACCCTTACCCTCTTTTTCATCCTTTCTCTGGAGAAGTATAATTTGGGGAAGGGAAGTTTGTGAAGCTGGTATTAAATGGAGGGTAGGTAATGGGGAGATGGTGCGTGTTTACAAAGATCCTTGGCTGCCGTATTCAACACAGTTTAAAGTCATTTCTCCTAGGTTGCTACCAGAAAACACCTTTGTTGCAAATCTCATTAATGATGCAGGTTTGTGGGATGAACGTCTAATCATGGAACACTTTATAGAAAGCGATGCTCAAGCTATTATGAAGATTCCTCTTATTAATACCAATCATGAGGATAGGCTTATTTGGGGCAGGTCTGAAAATGGCATTTTCTCGGTTAAGAGTGCCTATTGGTTAGCTGAGGAAAAAAGAAAATTGCATGCACGAAATGACTTGGGTGCTGGTTGTAGCAACTTGGTTATGCATACTTGGTGGAAGACCATATGGAGCCTTAATGTCTCAAATAAAGTGAAGATATTTATCTGGAAAGCCTGCAATGGAATTTTGCCAGTTAATGCTCAACTTTGCAAAAAGAAGATTATACATTTCCCATGGTGTCACCTATGCAACGGAAGTTTTGAAGACGTCACGCATGCTGTTTGGAATTGTACGTTTGCTGAAAAGGTGTGGCAACGCTCAATCTTTCTTAATTTTTATGAAGGTATGTCTTCTTCTTCTTCCGTTGTTGATATCTGGAATAAAATGAGGTCGAGATATTCGCTTGAGGAAGCTAGTCATTTTTGCTATCTAGCTTGGGCTATTTGGCATAACCGTAATGAAATGCTTCATGGTAAAATTGGAAGGTCCATTGATGGTCTCTTGAATTGGGCGAATATGTTAACTGAAGAATTTCATAAAGTTCAATCCGTAAGTGATCATGGGTCTTTATGTGACAACCTGAGACATGTTCCTAATCTAAACAAGAGGTGGAAAAAGCCTAATAATGGCTGGATCAAATTAAATACTGATGCTGCCCTACGAAAGGAGAGGTACAAGGTGGGCCTGGCCGCGATTGCAAGAAATTCCTCTGGTGAGTTAATTGGAGCTGTGCTACAACCTTTCAAAGGTATGTTCTCTCCTTTATGTGCTGAACTTCACGCGTTAATTATGGCTTGCAAATTTGCCATAGAAGGCAACTGGATTAATGTTTATTTTGAATCTGATTGTCTGCAAGCAATTAGTTTGATTAACAAAAATGGGGCTTGTTTAGCTCCTGAAGGTGTATTGGTAGAGGAGATCTGGAGATTGAAGCAAGGTAGAAACTTTATATTTCATTTTAGTCCAAGAACTACTAATACTGCAGCGCACAAAATTGCAACGTATGCATTGGATTTAAGTTTGGAAACGAGCTATTTATCAAATTTTTCTTATTTTTTATTGGATGCTTTAAAGTCTGATGTAACTCCCTTGGAGAATTCCTATTGATATTGTTATATTAATGTTTTATATTTTGAGATAAAAAAAAAAAAAAAAACAACTACAACCGTACAAAGGTAAAAAGAATACTCCTAAAACAAACAAAGGTGAGGAGATATGTTTATAAAAAAACAGCTTCAATAATATTGATATAACTATTTTGTTATTGACATATAAATTATTTATTATATTTTTTTACAATTTAAGTTATGATATTCTTAAATAAAACATAATAATATATACATCAAGTTATTATAAGCATAATTTGATGTATTAATATTAGATTGGATATTAAATTATGATGATGAGATATTAAAATAATTATAAGGTAACTTGCTAATAAAGATCAATTATATTGATATATGATAAAAAAAAACTTTTCTAAAATTAATGGTAATGATATTAATATAATTATTTTTGTTAATGTCGTAATAAAATTATATAAAATAACTTGTTAACTCTATAAGCAATTACATTTTAATACTAATATTTTTGAATAAATTATCATTAATAAAATATAATTATAATAATAACAATTTAAATTATAATAATATTGTTATTCAAAATAAAAGATAACTTGAAACAAAAATAAAAATAAAATAAAGTACAGTAGTAATACGTTAAAAATGTATTTACTTTTCAAGTGAATAAAGAAAGGTTGCCTTTTTTTTTCTCTCCTTGAAGGAGAGTTGACCATGTATTTCAGTTGTCTAAGAAACCTTGTAAGGTGCATGTTTTCCCTTCTAATATTTTATTTGTTTTCAAAAATATTAATATCAATTTGATTGATTGTTTTCATAAGAAAACAAGGTAGATTACTATCTTTAGGTAATTTACTCTTTCTTTGTTATTCCTTTTACATTTAAAATAATAATATCTACTTATGTATTATTTTATCACTAGTAAGTGATTAGCACGTGCAGCGACATAAACAAATAGAAAAAAAGAAAGAAATTATTTTCATTTTCAATTGTAATTTTTTTGAAATGTGTTATATATTGTCAAAGTGATCTCTCTGATTGACCACATGAAACTGCCAATCACCGGTAAATACCAACGATGGACCCTAAGAAAAAAGATAAAATAAATTAAAATAAAACGGGAAGAATATTCTCCTCTGTATAGAATATACCTACTTACCTAGAGTAGGTACGGTTCAAGCTGCTATCATATTGTATAAACTACAAGAGTTTTTTTTTTTTTTTAAAAGCTCTAAAATGTCTTTTTTTTTATTTATTTATTAATAAAAAAAAATTATATATTTATACATTCGAGTGAGATTCGAACTTTAATTTTTTTAAAAAAATTGATAATCTTATTATCTGAATTATAAAAATTATTTATTAATAATATTTATAAATTTTATATTAATATTATTTTTATATGAAATATGGGATAATACATTTAATATTTTCATATTTTTCAGAGAAAGATTAGTAATCATTTCATACATACAGATATATATATATATATCACTTTTCAATAAATATCTATATGCCAGGAGACCAATCACCTTGAACATATGACATCTCTAGACTTTTAATTAACTTATTGGGATACCAAATTTAGCACGACTCTTGATTTATTCTATAAGTCTTTCTTTCATTATCTGTGCATGCGTAACCTTCAAAAACGGCAGGACAAAGAGAGTGCAATACACAGAATCTGTTTAACAATATTAGTAAAGATGAGATAGCTTTTCAGATAAAGGAATAGCAATATTGGCATTTAACGCTTAAGAAGCAAGTAACTAAAAGCATATCCCAAGCATATACTATTTCATATTCAATCTACTTGTATATATTAGCTTCCAAGCACTGATAAAAGTTGGGGGGGGTGGGTGGTTATTATATAGCCTCTGTTCTCCTCCGTCATAAGCAAATAAAGCTAATAAGGTGTACAATATTCTCAGCTGAGCGAAACAGTTGTAGGGCTTCTCTCCTTTGGCAGATTATTAATATTGGTATATTATTTGTTTATTTATCTGTATGAGTACGTTCCAATAAATGACCCGCCAAAGGAGAGTTGCCCTTCAACTATATTCTGTTTATTTGTCAACTAGTTAACATGAATCTTATTTAAACATATTGAAAGTTACTTTACAAATGTGTGAGTTGTGCTGTAAAATCATATCATAAACCTCAAATATGGAACCTCCGAGCAACAGGTAAGATCATCGATCGACAACAAAATGCATCTTCTATCTCTTTAGTTTACATCTTAATATCAAAATTGATTATTATGTGTTACATTACGAACGAGATCCATGCGTATTCTGTATTGGATATTATGCAGGTAAATATCACACTCCACAAATTTGATAAATTGTTACTTCAATTCTCACATTTCGAAAATGCACACCTATATACTGCTAATTATAGGTGAAGGGGAAATGGCTAAAACGATATAAATTTTTTTTTTTTTCCCCTAATCTTCACTAATTGTGTTGAGATGGCCGAGTTGGTCTAAGGCGCCAGATTAAGGTTCTGGTCCGAAAGGGCGTGGGTTCAAATCCCACTCTCAACATGTTGTTTTTTTGATAGCTCAGAGATTGGATGTATTGTCCAAAGATAAGATTTGATATAAGGAAAGATCACATTTCTTTTAGTTATGAACATTTGCAAGAAATCTTGTTTCCAGATAAATACGAAAAACATCGAGAGACAACGTTGTATTTGAGATCTCTTGTATTTGTTAGGTACACTGGGCCTGGGTTAATGTTGAAACTTTGAATATGTTTACAGGCCGAATTTGTGATGATTAAAGGATTATTGAAATTATTAATATTATTTTTAAAAGATCATCTATTGGTATAGCATGTTTTTGAGTAATTAATTCTTCTATGCTTTGCGTCAAATTATTGAGAAAGAAAGGTCTAAGAGGCTTCAGTTTTTCAAATTACTAAACTCTTCATTTAATTAGTGGTAATTGAACCTAATTGGTAATGATAATATCATTCGAAAAACGTTTTGAATTGCTGAAATATTATCTAATTATATATGTATTATTTTTGTGTGTTTTTTTCATTGCTATCATAATATAATAATATAGCTAACTGAGTTATAGTTGCATCCGACGTCTAGAATATTAATTTAGGGGCCAACTACATAAACACAAAAAATAGTAGGGTTTGTTTCTTAATTTTTAGGCCATGTTTCGAGTAAAAGGACTTTAAAATACCTTTTACAAAAGCAAATGAACTTAAAAGACACATTTTATAAGTTAAAAGACTAAATAATATCTATTGTATAAACAAAGAACCATTTTGGCTCTTCACTAAAAAAAAAATAATAAGAAGAGGTCAATAAGATTAAATCCATCATTGCATCCAATTCTCGATTTAAAAAATAAAATAGAAATGTCTACTCTCGGGAACCAGAATGAACACTGTATGTGAAATGTGTGTGTACTTGGAGAGGAACTTGATTGAACACAGATGAAAAAGGCAAATTCTACTTAGCATCTTTTAAATCTCAAACTATGTACTCTCAACGTGTAAATTCATTAAGATTATGCGTATGTGTACTTGAGGTTTTTGTGGGATGAATTTAGAATTATCCAAAAGAAAGAGCGATTTGGCCCAACTCTCTATTTGTTTATGTCTTAGTTTTGGCCCAACTCAGTAATCAGTAGACTTAGACTCGTTATGGGCAGAATTCATAAACTCTACACACTGTAGAGAATGAGGTCATACAAAAGTAAACCGATTGACCCTTATACGCATAATAATACTACCGCACGTATTTTTATTGTTGCCACTATGAATTTATTTAAAAAGATAATTTTAAGGTGACAATATTTTTACTAACAGAAATTGTTAATTCCAATTGCCACAATTATTTTCATTAATGATACTTTTATCTAATAATAATAACATTAAAATTTAATTAATTATAGAGTTAAAAAGTCATTTTATACACTTTTATTAAGAACTTGTATAAATATCATTACCTTAATTTTATTAAACATTAAATTATTAATTTTTGCATTATTGTAAATTACAAAAGCCAAAAATGTGTGGTAGTATCCCTACCTCTTGATAATTATAAACCAATTTTCAGAAACTAAAGAAGAGCTTGCCTGATTTGTCCACACTCCGCTGATACAAATGTTGATAACCTAAGTAAAATCCAGAAATGAAATAGGCCCAGTTTGTGAAATTGGATAACAGTCACAAGATGAATTCCAGTGTTTTCATTTTCATGAACTAATACAAAATGACAAGAAATTCCAAAGAATTTGAAACTGTTGCACAATCTAACTCAATTAAAAGGTATCTTTTTTTTCCTTTTTCCTTCTCCTTTTTCGTTTTTATTCACAAAAGAAAGTTTGGTTTCTTCTTCTTGGCAATCTCATTATTATTAATATTATTATTATTATTATTTTGTTGTTTATAAAATGGTAATTATCATAAGTTGCTATTAGTCAAATAGATCATCAAAAAAGAAACGAAATTGCAAAGAACGGTAACACACTTGACCTTTCTGATAGTGCAGGGAAGATGTTTTCGTAAACTCTTTTAAAAACTTAACTATATATTGAAATAAGAATTTTTGAGAGAAGAGCTAACAATATATATTTATAGATATAACTCTAAGGAATGGAAAAGAGGCTAACTAGGGTGAGACACGTCATCCTCACCTCGATAAAATTCTATTGTGTAATTGATTTTATAATTTCAAGTATTTTATCTGAATAAAATAAACATTTAGTCCCATTGTGAAATGCAATTTTTTTATCACTCTCTATTTAGTAGGAAAAAAAATATCACTCTCTATTTAGAACCAATAAAATTATAAAATACATAAACTTGATTCAATTATAGCATACACAGTTTAATCCTTTGAATTAATAATAAAATAATAATAATAGTAATAGTGGTAGTTTAGTTATCAACTCACAAAAATAAAATAATAATAATAATAATAATAATAATAATAGTAATAGTAGTAGTTTAGTTATCAACTCACAAAATACCAAATGGAAAAAATATAGGTACCCTTTGAAGACGTTTGACCCAGCACGCAAATTGTTTCTACCATTGTCGTTTTATACATGAAAATGAAAAACCATCTGCTACAACTTAAATTGCCGACCCAATCAAGACTCTAGTATTTCTATATATAATTCTTTTAAATTACTTTATTTATTAAATATTGTATGTGTTAATTATGTGTCAATTTGACCCAAATTATAAAAAAGCTTTTCTGTTTCAAAACTTTTGTTGCTGCTTCATTGATCAAAATACATGATTCCTCAGTTACGTACATTTTTGTCTCCTACGGAAATTGTCAACAATTGCAAAACCAAACCCGGCCTGCATAACTTAACTATTTAATCGAGCTCTGTATGTATAAATGTCTCTCTTAAACATCAACTTAAAAGTAAGGTCATGTTTGGTACCAAATATATGGCCAAGGCAACCCTAAATTTTCTTCTCTACCCATTATTACTTGCACCATTTTTGCTGAATTGCCATGGTTATGTTAACCATGAGAGAAAGGTATTACATATCTTTTAACTCATTTTTTCATCAAGTTTTAAATGGTTGCTATACCTATATACTTATTATGACTAGATGAGTTTGCTGTTTGCTTATGGATTTGTTTTTTTTTGTGTGTGTGTGTAAATAGGTTCACATTGTGTACTTAGGGGAGCTTCCTCGAGGAGATTTTTCAGCTCTATCAACCCACCATTCGATTCTAAAATCTGTACTTGGAAGGTTTATTACTTACTTACTAGACGAGAATTCAAACATTTTTATTTATTTATTATTATTTACCTAACACTCCTTATTGCTAGCTAGTTCTTAGATAAAATCTTTAAGTTGTATTTCATTATTGCAGTACTTCATCAGCCAAAGAGTCATTGGTTTACAGCTACGGAAAGAGCATAAACGGGTTTGCTGCAAAACTATCCGATGAAGAGGTTGACAAACTCAAAGGTACTCAGAGAAAGCGAACAATTATAAGCGCTTTTGTTCTTAATAAAATATAGTTAAGAATTTTACTAAAAACATTTGAAATAATATGCAGAAACTGAAGGAGTAATTTCAGTATTTCCAAACCATATACTAAGGATGCACACAACAAGATCATGGGACTTCATGGGTTTACCCAAAGTCCAAGTTGGAGCCTCTCAACAACGACATGGCTCCTCTAGAGAAGGAGATGTTGTAATTGGTTTCCTAGACTCTGGTATTTAATTACCATAGTGTTACAACTTCATCATTAATATTAATTTGACCAAATGATCAAATTACTAATTACCATCCTTTTTTTATAAATATTATTGTCTTTGTTTTCACAGGAATCTGGCCAGAATCTGAGAGCTTCAATGAAAATGGCTTAGGCCCCCCACCCTCCAAATGGAATGGTACCTGCAAAGTCACCAATTTCACCTGCAACAAGTGAGACCTCTTATTCCTTTTTTACCAAACACTTCAATTTATTTATTTCTCACATTCCTTCTCAACTTTAATTAACATTCAAGTAATAAATTAAATAGCACCTAATTCATTTTGTGACAACACAGCAAAATCATTGGAGCTCGCTACTATAACTCACGTGAATACTATGCAACCAGCGACATAAAATCCCCAAGAGACACCAATGGACATGGAACCCACACAGCTTCAACAGCAGCTGGTAGGGAAGTACAAAGAGCAAGCTACTTTGGACTAGCGAGTGGAACGGCAAGAGGTGGAGCACCTAATGCAAGAATTGCTGTTTACAAAGTTTGTTGGGGACCTGGATCTTGTAGTTCTGCAGATGTATTAGCAGCATTTGACGATGCAATTTCTGATGGTGTTGATATCATATCAATATCAATTGGTTCTGATGGCACACTCTCTTACTTAGAAGATCCAATTGCTATTGGATCCTTTCATGCCATGAGATTTGGTATTTTGACTTCAACTTCTGCTGGAAATTCAGGCCCTCTTTTAGGAACTGTTTCCAATGCTGCGCCTTGGATTCTCACTGTTGCTGCCAACACTATTGACAGAAAATTTGTTACCAAAACAGTACTTGGCAATGGACAAGAATTCTTAGTAAGTAAATGAGAAACTGCAATTAATTAACCATGTGTTGTTTACATATAGTTATTTCTTTAGGAAAACTCTCCTCATCTCAAGTTGAGATCATATATCAACTGATGTGATAGAATATGAAACAACTGAGTCCACTTTTAACATCTAATCACATTCAGAAGCCCAAGTTGAGATGAATAGAAATACTCACAAGTAACATTGCTGCTTATTATTAGATATAATTATGTGCGTTAGAGTGTACTTACCAATAATATTATGTTATGTTATTATTGATGAGTAAGCTTTTCCTTTCTATAATCTTCTTCATATAAACTAATTGTCCTATAATGCTATTGCAATGAAGGGGTTATCTATTAATAGTTTTGATCTAAATGGAACCACGCATCCCTTGGTGTGGGGGGGAGATGCTGCAAACTTTTCAGCAGGATCTAGCAAAGAAATTTCAAGATTTTGTTTATCTGGTACCATGAGTTCATACAAAGTGACAAACAAGATCGTTGTATGTGATACCCTTTGGGATATTGGTGCCGGAATGGCCGTGGCTGATGGTTCTGGCATTCTGATAGCTGATGGTGTTGGTGCTATTTTTGCTGCTCCTGCTCCTATTAAGGCTGATTTTGCCCAAGGCTTTCCATTGCCAGCAACTTTGATATCTGCAGAAGATGGCCTCAAAATCTTAGATTACCTCAGAACAACAAAGTATGCTTATTTAGATTGCAAATAAAAGGATTCATACCACCAAAGCAATAGCTAAATTAACAAAGTCATCTTATTCACCATTCTTTCCATGAAAAACCATAATGTTTCAGGAAACCAGTAGCAACAATTCTAATTGGTGAGACTTGGAAGGACTACATGGCACCTTATATTGTATCCTTTTCTTCCCGAGGACCCAATCACATCACACCCGACATTCTCAAGGTTACCAAAAAAAAAACACAGAATTAAGATCTTAACCTGCATCACTTATATTGCTAAATATAATTTTCTCATCCAGTTAAATTCTTGTTAAACACAGCCTGATCTTACTGCTCCTGGAGTGGACATTCTTGCTGCTTGGTCACCCCTGTCACCGCCTTCCGAATCTGAGGATGACACAAGGCGTGTGGATTTTAACATAATATCAGGAACATCCATGTCTTGCCCTCATGCTAGTGGTGCAGCTGCTTATGTCAAGGCTGTGCATCAAGATTGGTCTCCTGCTGCTATTAAGTCTGCTCTAATGACCACCGGTAATTAAGTGAACTCTCTCTTTAACAATCTTCTTTAATAAATCAAGATAAAATCATACTCTAACTCTCATGTCCCTAATAAACCTTATATTTTGACCATGTATAGCTTATGTCATGGACAGAACGCAGCACGAAGAGCTTGAATTTGCATATGGGTCTGGTCATATAAACCCTGAGTACGCAGTGCATCCAGGTCTTGTCTATGATGCATCAGAAGCAGATTACATAAGTTTTCTCTGCAAGCAGGGCTATAACACAACCGCTTTAAGACTTATTACTGGTGACAATAGCAGTAGCTGTAACAGCAAAGTCCCTGGAAGAGCTTGGGACCTTAATTATCCGTCGTTCTCGATTGCCATCGAAGATGGCCATAATGTCAATGCCATTTTAACAAGGACAGTTACTAATGTTGGCCGCCCAAACTCAACCTACAAAGCTATCATATACATGCCCTCAAACTCTAACATTAGTGTTTCTGTAGAGCCATCAGTTCTCTCATTCTCAGCTATTGAGAAGAAGAAATTATTCTCTTTGAAGGTCAATGGGCCTCCAATAGCACAAGAGCCTATCATATCTGGTGCTATCTTTTGGGAGGATGGGGTTCATGAGGTCAGAAGCCCAATTGTGATTTACACTGTTCTTCCTGGTCAAACTTATTCATCACCATCCTCCACAACCAACAAGAACAAAGCAAACTTCAAAGGTTTCTTAACGAATCCCAGAAAAGGGAACTTATATCGTAATTGAATTCCAGCCCAACATGCCGAACGCTGATTGAAACGAACCCTTATGTGCTTTGTGCTGTCCCTGTAATATCAGAGATAAATCTGTTTAATGTCGTTTGAGTTATTAGATAAAACTCATCTCCTTCCAAGAGATCTCGTTATTTCGGAAAAAGAAAGAAAGAAAGAGAGAAATAAATAAGAGTTGTGGTTGTGCACAGTTTTCGTTTTTATGCATTCGACATGATTGGTTCTAACTTCCATGAGGGGGAAAGAACCTTAATCAAGATTCGACCTTTTCTCACCTCTAAGCTGGCCGAGGAAAGATCGTTTCACTGGATACAAATTACTGAAATCTCTTGGTCATATTACAAATTACTGAAATTTCTTGGTCATATTACAAATTACGTGTCAATCGGGAAGTATATTGCATTGATTGCTAAATAATTGTCATTGGCCATGCTTATGATTGGTTCTTTCAGGTTTTTTTTTTCCTTATTACCAAAGTACGAAAATTAACTATGAGGCTAACGATAATTGGTGCTGGTTCTTTGAGGTTACACAACTGCAAACGGTGCATTCACACTTTGGAGTTTGGGGTCCAATTTTGTAAAGGTATGTATTTAGGTGGTCATCTTTAAGTATTGCATGTTATAGCATGGACAATTCGTTCTCATTTTGCAACTCAAATCAGCTGAACAAAACTTTATGTAAATTAAGTTCATTTTATCTCATTTTTTAAATATATTAAACTGAAGATCTCATGTTAATATAAATATTATATTTCAATAATATTTTTGTAGAAAAAATAAAAAAATAAAATAATATCTTTTAATTATGTTATTTTAACTTGCGAGTTAGCTCATTTTAACTTATTAGCTGAGAGCTAAGCTTTTGGATATGAGCTGAGCTACTTATTTGCTTGCCACTCGTTCATATGGTTTAGAGAAACTAGCCAGTCATAACTCATATGTAGTACGAAAAATACCAACTTTCATTAAGAAAATACATAGATCAATCCAATTAAAAGAGCCAACGACCAAAAATACATTCATTTCCATACAACAACAGCAAGACTTACAAAAGCTTAGATATGATATATCATTTCCAACTAATTTATTTGTTGGCCAAGTTATTACCAATACAACATTAAAAATACAAACAGGGGCTAGAATGGCAAAGCGAACAGCTTTAATGGATAAATTATATCAAACCTAAGAAACTGAATCCAATTAATAGTAATTGGGGAGAAGCTGAGGAGTTCAAAGTTCAAACCTAAGGAGGTCTCAAGCTGTAGCAGTCTTCCGGTTTGGTTTGAAGACATGCTTGATGAGGGACTCCTTGATGGACAAGAGTTCAGGGAACTCTTTCTTCAATTTCGTGGCATCCAACTCATTATTGCTCCTAGGCGCAACGATCACCTTTGCCTGCTCCTCAAGAGTGAAGTTTTTCCAAGTGAAGTTGGGGTCAATGTATTCACGGTACATCTCTAAGATCTCATTGTGGCTTACAACTCCAGGGTTTGTGAAGTTCCATATTCCAGTGAGATTTCTCTTTGCCATCTCAATGGAAATAGGAAGGAGTTCATCCAAGATGGTCATAGAATTTGGAATGTTGACTACCTTATCGTATCGAGTGATTTTTGTTATGAAGTTGCGTGGGTTGGATAAATCAGAAGAGATGGGCATTCTAACACGTAAAGTACACACATTTTCATAGTTCTTCAGCAGATCCTCCACCTAAAACGATCAATTGGTAAGCCTTGTTAATTCCTCCTAATCATGTATGCATTCTAGAATTTAAAAATAAAACAATGGGCATTGAAATCAGCAATTGATCCTACATAACACACACAAATATTGGACACTTAAATATCCCCAGAAACCAGCACAAATTACAGAACTGGATAGAACTGTTTGAAGTAGTGAAACACCAAGATCACAATATGGTAGTTTAAAGTATCCCTCAATATGGTATTCGGAAAAGAGAAAAAATGGGTATCTCACTAATCTAGCAAACTGATCCCAGGCATCTCATTCCACAACAACTTGATCAGATTCGGCCTATAATCAACTTAAGCAACCACAAAACATTTGTACCACCTGCCCACTTTCTGATTCATGAAGCAAAATCAAGTACTAACATAAAGGATTCGATCCAAAATTTAAAACAAAAAGTTTGAAATAAAACATTCACAAACAGATCCCAATAACACAATGCTAGATCTAGCACATTCCGAAACAAAATTAGCTTCTTCAAAAAACCAGAAAATTGGAAGCTTACCATAGCCTTGGTCTTGGAATAAAAGGATCCAATAAAGTTAGGCGTATCTTCCTCCTTGAACCCAATACCCGATTCAATCGGATGTTCATTATCATACTCGAAGATACACCCAGTGGCATAGTTGATAAGAACAAGCCCTCGCTCCCTGCACAAGTCAGCAAGGGTCAGTGTCCCGACCACGTTGGTTCGGATGGTCTCGACCTTATGCGATTCGCACCAGTCCACGTTCGGACGACCGGTAACTCCGGCGGCGTTGAAGACGTGGGTAGGCTTAACGGTGGCGATATCAGCTACGAGTGAGGTTCGGTTCTCCAGCCGACCCGATCCGTATTCGAAGTCTAAACCCTGGGCTTTGCATAGCTGGCCAAGCAAACCGCCAATCCAGCCGGTCCGGCCGTAGATCAGGAACTTGAATGGCTTGTCAGTGGCTGAGGAGTCGTTGGCCGGAAAACCCATCACTGACACACAGAGAGATGGCGAGAGAAAGAAAAAAAAATGGAGAGTGAGTCAGTGATGTTAAGAGTGCGAGGTAATGTATGTAAGATTTGGCTCTAAATGCTTTTATATAGTACTCTCAAAAGAAAAAAGAAATCTTATTTTGTAAAAGAATAAATTTTTTATTATATGTATTTCTCTGGAGATCTATAGACTGATAGACTAGTCTGTAAATTATGTTAAAAGTTAACAACTTCTGTCGGTTTTACAATTGATATGAAGTTGGGTAAGTAGAATTTTGAGGTACTGTGAGATTAATAGCATTACTAATTCAACGTGGACCGATGCAGACTTTTAATTTGAAATATAAATTACTTTCTGACATGAATTCTAACTATGTTTATATAATTGTCGTTAAAATTATTGTTGTTGCAAGATCATAGTTATTTTAGGCCAAGTTTATATACGGTCAATTATCGTTCAGGAAATATTTGTTATTTGTTTACTTTCCAGACTAACCAATGTCTGTTTAACCCATAATTTAGTGGCAGTGCCGGTCTAAAAATATTGTCAATGGATTGATTTGTAGTAAAACATTTATGGATTAAAATGGCTAATTATAAAGTCTAGAAAGTAATGCTAGAAAATATTTGTCATAAAGGTAAAATTTAGTTTTAAAGGTTGGTTAGTTGCAGTTGCGTGTGGCTCTTAATTAGAGTTGCGATTGACCTGGTAGGTAGTTACGTTGTGCCATTCGAAACAAAAAGCAGTATACACACACAATTTGTGATGTCTGATATGGAAAATGAGATGTGCATTTTAACTTCCAAACTAATGAGCGGATTGAAGTTGAACACACAATCACGCTTCTATTCCATACCCATTACAGGGTTGAAAGTGAATATGTTACTTTTTTTAGTACTCATATTTTGTAAAAAGTATTAAAAATTGACCATATTTTACCAATAATTTTAAATTAATACTCATGATGATTAAAAAATTTTATTTTAATTCTTTTTAACTTTTCTAGTTAGGAGAGAGAAAATTAATTTTTTAACTATTTCGTTGGTGGTTTTTGTTTATCGTCTGATGACCAACACAATAATAAAAAAAATTTAATTGAAATTATTAATAGAAAGGAATTAAAAAAATAAAAAATTTACCATTTTACACCTACCTACCAAAATTCTAAAATTTTCTCTCTCTTGACCATAAAAATTAAAAGGGATCAAAGTGAAACTTTCTAAATATCATGAGAATTAATCTAGAATCATTTAAAAATAAGGTCAATTTTTGGTATGTTTTGTAAAGCACTGAAAATATACCAAGCTCGTGATAGTGCAATGAAAAAAATGTTTATGTTTGTCTTTGGTTGTGGTCGCAAAAACAGTGACTCCAAATAAATTGTATTGTTTTGGTGAGTCACTTTATGTTTAATTAATAATTGTTATAATTTATGTGTTTCGGCAAACACATAAAGTAATCCAACTTTCCTACAACAAAGGCTCACATTTTTAATCATTTTTACTCACCTATTTGCAAGCAATTGACTCACCAAATTGGAGACAGGAGAAAAGGATTAAAAAGTAATATGCCATATAGCATTGAAGAATTCATATACTATAATGCATTTACTCACTGTTACCGACAACGGCCTTAATGCACAGTCCTTGAGTAATTCATTTCAGTCATCACAAAAATTAATATGATAAGCAGATATTGAACATATAGGTCAGTGAGGTTGTTACACTAGTGTGATAGGGAGTTGAGAGAAGATCGTTTTCCATTGAAAAGTGAAGCTAGCTTGGAATGGTTGTCAAATGGTTGAAATGGTAAGGTTTTCTTGTATGGCAGTAAAGGACCCTAATATGTTGCCACCAACATCAGGGAATGTTTCACAGCTAGGACTAATCTTCACTTTCCCCATTTTGTCAACTTCCACTGGATACTTTAAAAGACGACCCTTCATTTCTGTTACTTCCTCTGCTATATATTGTCTCCAATTCTGCTCGCTCAAGGAGCTTATTTGTTTTACACAGTCGAGATTCTCTGGTTGATTGAAACACTCCTCCACACCTCCTATGTGCTCTGCCCATAATGACACCCTATATCCATAAACCTGTTTCAAGCCACGCATACAAAAGGTGATAATTTCCCTTGCTATTTTATCATTTAATTTCCATGTCTTGGTTTAGGATTTCCATGGTATGCATCATCTGTTAGTATATGGAAAATTAGGTAGGGCAATTTGTAAAACAACCCGAATACAACATGAACAAGAGTGAGTACTACTTAATGTTGAGTAGTATCGATCAAGCTTACAATCTTTTTTCAAACTTTTATAACTATTAGTGTTCATCTCAGAAACAAAAGATAAGAGCAGAGTATTTTTTCAAATGAAGCTTACTTGTCCATGAGGATTTGAGCATTTTCTTGCCCAGGTGTGATGCGGCTGGTAAGCACCCATAGCTATTTCAGTGTCTCTGGTACCTTCCAATGAACGTTGGTTGATATTTGCGGATCCTAATATCACGTACTCATCATCCACTATCATTCCTTTAGAATGTACATATATCATAAAACGCCGACTCTTTCGAATGAGTGCCTTTATTGATCAGCTCAAACGATTTAGTCTACTTAGAAAAAAGTAACATTACAATGGTGAGGATAGGAAGAGAAATATTACTTGAGGAGTATTTGTTGCGTTGGATTTTCCTGGGTTTATATTTTCATCAGTTGGGGCCTCACGGTTGCCGAGACAAAAGAAATTCAAATAGTCTTGAGGTTCATATTTATTCTCGAGTCCTACTTCCTTTAAAGCTTGGTAAATCATGTCATACATCATTTGCATTGTTTTATGCTGCACAAGAATTTTTACATTATCACGCAAGCATTGGTCTTAACATCAGGGAAAATATTCACATGCTAACAGAATCTACCTGCCAAAATAGAATTCTTTGAATAGGAATGCTTGAAGGAAAACCCTCTGGCCACATTGGAATAACAACATACACAGTAAATCTCTCATTTGCTTTGATTTTGTTAGCAATTTTCAGTGCAATTTCCATTGGTATCAAATTGTTAGCACCTGCACTAGTTCGGAAAAAAGAAAATAAAAAAAAATTTTTGTTAGCACCTGCATATTCAATAAGCATATATATTGAAATATATGCAAAAATTACTTCAAGTATTAATTATTGTGCTACCAATGCAATGTGAATGTCTTTTCGTCGTTCTTATGTTCTGTTTAAATGTTTCTAATTTCTTACCCATGTGTCTGTGAGAATTCCAATTATATGAAGACCCAAGGAAGTACTGGTTTTCAACACAAATGAAATGTTGAGAACCACTGATTGCATTGATATAAGCTGTATGTATACTCATGTCTATCAATACATTCTTCCCACATATCAAATTCTGTCAAATTGAAGTAAACATTTTTTTTTCTCATCCTCCTACACTTTGATTCATTAAAGTAATATTATATAACCTTATCAGTCTCACCTTGCTTGTAGCATTTTTCGGATCCTTTGGCTGAATTGGAATCAATAGTGCATTTCGTTGAAGAATAAGTTGAAAAGGTTAACCTCATTAAAGCTCAAGAAATGAATATTGCTTAAAAGTAATGAATAATCAACTAACATAAATTCAATTACCTGAACAATCCAAGTCTCTAGATGATCATCACTTAAGCAAGGGACTTCCTCCATTGTAATGATGTCTGGGATTCTTTCAAGCTTGAGCAGTGAGTCATCATATGAAGCTTTCATTTTTTGAATCCCATGTCGTTTTGAAGCTTTTAACTAACGCTCTTCAAAATTGGTGAGCACATCATATGCTGCAGGACCAACAATTCTACGATGCAAATCATGCCATGGTTGTCGTGGACAACCAACATCAGACTCCTGCTCAGTTTGCATTTAAAGTAAGCAAGAAGAAATTAAGAAAACAAAGATATTTAACTAATAAATTAAGTTAAAGGGAAAAAAAGATAAGTAACGAGAAAGTAGGATTGTGATAATCATCTGCATGCACTGTTTTTAATGTGCGAAGAATCAAATGATTTGGAGTATCATATCGGCCCATGCACAAATCAAGACCTCCAAGAAATGCTATGATCTTTCTTTTATGGTGATCTGCTTCAGCATCCACAATCACTGTCTTCTGATGATGGGTGTAGATTGTACCTACCTCCTAAAAATAAGATCATTTCAATCCAAGCCTTCCTTCAGCACACAGGAGTAAAATATGACAACCATCTTTTAACAAGAAAAGTAACACAATCAAATAATTGAATAGGCAAAACATATTTTCTTCAGTTTCGACATGAAACCAATCAGATTCAAGCATTGTTAATTGAAACATGATTTGCAATATCCATAACCGAAGAAAAAAAAAACATTCTTTTATGATAGCATAAATAGGATCGTAGTCTACATATTATAACCTGCTTTTTGACCCAAATATGTCCCTTTCCAGCAGATCTAGGGCATATAAGCACTTGGACTGAAGAGTGTTTGAAAAAACGGCGAATATCCTCATCATGGGTTCCCATGACACCATCCTAAATCACATAAATCAATCAGTACTTTGTTGGTGGGGAAAATAAAATATACAGAACCACTCATAAGTGACAATATGTCGATGCAAGTAATAAGACCAATAAAATTGATGCAAGAATGGTATCTTACGTATGTGTAAAACCAGTCCAAAGAAATTAATAATTTACAGTCCATTGCAGAGACTGCATAAAGAAAGATACTGATTTTATGACTGCACTAACTGGCTTAAACTTTAACATCAACAACATGTATGATTAATTTCAGCCAAAACTGCCAGCAGATTAGTGGAAAAATCACACTGCGACAGAAACGACTCCAAATCCTTACCTTTTTATATCCCAAAGTACTTGTAGAAGTAGGATCATCCCAGACTAGAAGTAGCACTCTTACTCCTTCCTGTGACTTGCTTTTGAGAACATCTCCTAACATACAATCCTTTTCATTTTCCATATCCCGAATCAGCTCAACTTGGTGGTAAATAGACCATCAAACAATATATATCATGCCAACATTTTCCATGCACATACTCAACATCATTGTCAAGCTTCAAGTTGGGACAACAATCATCATGAACATGAGCATCTTGATAGAGGTTAACACTACCCCCTTTTCTAAGGGGAAAGTAAGTGGCATCAACTCCTTGAGAATCAGGATGAGAACCTAGTCCTTGATGATAAAGGGTCAATTTATCTATTGAGGTGTACTGAATAGATAGACTCAACACAGCCCCTGGCTTGCAGGCCTGCAGGGTTTTCCACTGTCATTAAGAATTGGAAAAGTTCCATCAGTTTTTAATCCAGAGTACAATTGCCCAACTGGAATCCCAACAGCACCTATAATTCGAGATCCCACTAAATCGTTGTCTTTGACAATGAACTGAACTTCTGCTGCATAATGTGCTACAGGAACATTAAAATGCTGCATCCAAACAGGGTTCTCATTATTACTGATCACATATGTCCTTCCAACTACAGCACCTGACACTGAAATTGTGACATAAGGATCACTGGTTACTTTATGAGACGTATGTTCATTAATTTTACTGCTAACCTTAACAGGAATTTTCGAGAACATGTTTCCTAAAGTTTTATGAAACACATCCAAGTTGGGAAGGTTGTTGGCCTTCTTAATCCATATGTCCAAGTTCCCATGTAATAACAAAAGTTTCAAGGACTCTTTGCTTGTCTTGAATGGCACTACTTGTTGACCCTGACCATGGTTTGAGCCCCCAAAGGACATTGATCCGACATAAATTTGACAAGCCATGATGCCCTTATGCTGAAATTATGTACTCAACGAATCCCAGAAGACCAGAACTAATTTAAGAATATGCTGACAATCTGCAACAATTGTGCAGCAGCCCAATTTATGCTTCAGAACATAATTTCATAGATCATACCCAGATTATATATGCCTTGAGTTGTCACTTTGGTACTCACCAGAGAAAGAATGAGCATCACCTTGGTCCTTGGAAATGAAAACCAATCAAATGGGCTCGCTGAAGTGGTGAAATTGAAAGGAAGAAAGTGCGAGACTGAAATTGTAACATAATACAAATACATAGGTGACATAACAGCAACCTTTGAATTGGTAAAAGAAAGTGAACTGTGAACAAGGGGAAGGTGGACTTATGAGAATATGAAATGGAGTACACGAGGGAAACATACTGAAACAATTTAGTTGAATAAGTACGAAGATGATTCATTATTGACCAAAAACCCGTGGACCCAAATCAATATTCTAAGAAAAAATTATGATAATTATAATAATCACGCGCATAGAGAGGAATGGATTATTGAATGAGGGGGGCTAACTAAACGGGGCACAACGCATATTTAACTTTGCCAAATTGCCAATTGAAAGAAGGAGAAACTTGTTTCGATAGCTTCGAAAATTAAAGTAAAAAAAGCTTCAATTGAAGAAAATATTTCAGTCATTTTTCTATTGCTTTTCTGGGTCAATGGAAAATCACAACTCATCGAACAAGAAAGCCGCAAACGACTCAAAGGCGAGGTCGTTAAATTAGATGGCTATCAGCCTATCACCTTGGGTTTTTGTCTAAAATAGGCAAAATCCTTAATATAGTTTAAAAAAGGGCAACCTTGTGTAAAAGTTTAAAAATGGGCTTTTTTTAACCGCCCACCCAAAGACCCATTTGGTAGCCGGTAACTCATTTAAACCGTTTGAAATAAAGAATTCGAACAGTTCAAACAAACCCACAACTCTGAGCATTACTCTACCTCTCAAGAATCCCTCGTCACTATCTGGTATTAGCGAAGCTCTCCCATTTTCGATTGAGGAAGAAGACGAACAGTATCAACGCAGAAAACACTCGACCATTACTATCAACTTTTGAAGCTCTGCATTATTCGGTAAGTATTTTAAACAAATTTGTCTTCCTTGCACGAAAAAACTCGACCATTACTCACCTTTTGAAGCTATGCAGTTTGGTTTTTAATTGGGTTTTCGTTGAAACTCAACGAAAACCCCTTATTTTTGTATGGTTTTTTGTAAAATGTTGGTTTAAGGTTAAATGTTTATGTAAAATGTAGGTTTAGGGTATATTGGGATTTTGTAATTATGGATGGATAATCTGATTTCTGGTATATCTGGTTGTTAATCATGAATAACATTATCTGGGGGTATATCAGTGGTATATCTGGTATATCTCATGGTATATCTGGTATATCTGGGGGTATATCTGGTATATCTCAGGGTATATCTGGTATATCTGGTATATCTCAGGGTATATCTGGTATATCTCATGGTATATCTGGTATATCTGGTATATCTCAGGGTATATCTGGTATATCTCAGGGTATATCTGGTATATCTGGTATATCTCAGGGTATATCTGGTATATCTGAGGTATATCTCACGGTATATCTGGTATATCTCATGGTATATCTGGTATATCTCATGGTATATCTGGTATATCTGTGGGTATATCTGGTATATCTCAGGGTATATCTCAGGGTATATCTGGTATATCTCAGGGTATATCTGGTATATCTCAGGGTATATCTGAGGTATATCTCACGGTATATCTGGTATATCTGGTATATTTTGTGTTATGTCTGGTATATCTCATGGTATATCTGGTATATCTGGTATATTTTGTGTTATGTCTGGTATATCTGGTATATCTCACGGTATATCTGGTATATCTCAGGGTATATCTGGTATATCTCAGGGTATATCTGGTATATCTCAGGGTATATCTGGTATATCTCACGGTATATCTGGTATATCTCAAGGTATATCTGATATATCTGGTATATTTTGTGTTATGTCTGGTATATCTGGGGGTATATCTGGTATATCTCATGGTATATCTGGTATATCTGGGGTATATCTGGTATATCTCATGGTATATCTGGTATATCTGGGGGTATATCTGGTATATCTGGGGGTATATCTGGTATATCTCAGGGTATATCTGGTATATCTCAAGGTATATCTGGTATATCTGGTATATTTTGTGTTATGTCTGGTATATCTGGGGGTATATCTGGTATATCTCATGGTATATCTGGTATATCTGGTATATCTGGGGGTATATCTGGTATATCTCAGGGTATATCTGGTATATCTCAGGGTATATCTGGTATATCTCAGGGTATATCGGGTATATCTGGTATATCTGAGGTATATCTCACGGTATATCTGGTATATCTCAGGGTATATCTGGTATATCTCATGGTATATCTGGTATATCTCATGGTATATCTGGTATATTTGGGGGTATATCTGGTATATCTCAGGGTATATCTGATATATCTCACGGTATATCTGGTATATCTCAAGGTATATCTGGTATATCTGGTATATTTTGTGTTATGTCTGGTATATCTGGGGGTATATCTGGTATATCTCATGGTATATCTGGTATATCTGGGGGTATATCTGGTATATCTCACGGTATATCTGGTATATCTCATGGTATATCTGGTATATCTCAGGGTATATCTGGTATATCTGGTATATCTCAGGGTATATCTGGTATATCTGGTATATCTCAGGGTATATCTCAAGGTATATCTGGTATATCTCAGGGTATATGGGGTATATCTGGTATATCTCGTATATTTTGTGTTATGTCTGGTATATTTTGTGTTATGTCTGGTATATCTGGGGGTATATCTGGTATATCTGGTATATTTTGTGTTATGTCTGGTATATCTGGGGGTATATCTGGTATATCTGGTATATTTTGTGTTAGCACTGGTATATCTGGGGGTATATCTGGTATATCTCACGGTATATCTGGTATATCTCATGGTATATCTGGTATATCTCAGGGTATATCTCAGGGTATATCTCATGGTATATCTGGTATATCTCAGGGTATATCTCACGGTATATCTGGTATATCTCATGGTATATCTGGTATATCTCAGGGTATATCTCACGGTATATCTGGTATATCTCATGGTATATCTGGTATATCTCAGGGTATATCTGGTATATCTGGGGGTATATCTGGTATATCTCATGTTATATCTGGTATATCTGGGGGTATATCTGGTATATCTCACGGTATATCTGGTATATCTCAAGGTATATCTGGTATATCTGGGGGTATATCTGGTATATCTCATGGTATATCTGGTATATCTCATGGTATATCTGGTATATCTGGGGTATCTCAGTGAAATTATGGTATATCTCACGGTATATGTGGTATATCTCAGGGTATATCTGGTATATGTCAGGGTATATCTGGTATATCTGGTATATCTCAGGGTATATCTGGTATATTTCATGGTATATCTGGTATATTTCATGGTATATCTGGTATATCTCGGAGTATATCTGGTATATCTCAAGGTATATGTGGTATACCCTGATCTATTTCTATAAGTTTCATTTATATGAACCTAAATTTGATGTATTTTTATGTTGGTTTAATGTGATTGATGTTTTTCGCATATATATTGTAATTTTTGTATACCTGTTCACAAGTATTAATGAAATTGTTTTCCGTAAATGTTAAATATGCAGGAAATGGCAGGAAAAATCTCATTCGTGCCTTATGTCTCCTCATCCGATTATTATGTTGGTAAAATAACCAACATATCACGTCTTCAAAATTTTGCAACATTGAAGACGACCCTACAAGGATTTGGGTTACTGAATAGATTTCAGGGCTTATGTTTTGGTTTCATCACAAGGATGAAACATATAGAGTTTACAGCTGGATTCTTGCATCATATATTATTGATGCAAGATAGAGATCAATCGGGGAAAGAACTCCGAGTTATTGTAAATGGTGCACCCCACCTCTTTGGATATGAAGAGTTTAGCCTAATCACCGGTATGATGTTTATCGGTGACGAAGGAAGTCCAGCTCAAAGTGGCCGGTTGCGTAAAAATTTCTTCAAGACCGATAGGCCAGTAAAGAAAGTTGAGTTGGAGAAGGTATTTGCAAACCTTCCATTGTCCACGGAGCCTGAAGATGTTTTGAGGTTGGCTCTGATATATACTCTGGAAATAATTCTTTTGGCCGATCATAATTTGAGGGCCATTAATGATGAATATTTGGATTTAGTTGAAGACGTTGACAAGTTTAATATCTACCCCTGGGGTAAGATAGTCTATGACTTCACCGTAAGGAGGTTGAAGAATATTAATCTTCAAAAAGTTGGAGGGGTCGCTTCAACTTACAGTGTCTATGGTTTTTCTTGGGCACTGCAAGTTTGGGCCTACGAGGCCATACAAGTGCCTATTACTGATTTAGCAACTTGTACATCTCCAGATGCATTGCCCAGGATATTACGCTGGGAGAATCAAAAGAAGGGGCACTATTTGAAGTTTTGGGACATAAACCATAAAATATTCCAGGCTTCAGATGTAAGTTTGTTGCCTATATGTTTTTTGTTATTAAATTTATTTTATTTATATTTTCGATTGTACTTAACTAACTGGTATATGTTTTCGTTGTATATGATACAGTTTCATATGCTGACGAGACTCACTCCTAATGAATCGGAGATAAAGAGTCCGTACTTAATTTCGGCACAACAATATGCGAGGCTGCAACCTGGCCTTGGTGTGCCAAACGTTAGTGGCTTATCTGATGAGTTGCCTTCCAAAGGCGATGAAGATCAACACACATCTGGTCACAGTGGTGATAAAAGTGACCCTATCCCGGAAGTCCAAAAAGATGAACCTTCATCTCATTCATCAACTTCCATTATGGAGGTAATATAATACGGCACATATAAAACCCTTGGATTTTTAATTAGTTTATGTCATTAATTGCAACCTTGTACGAATAAATTTTTATGCTTTGTAATTTTAGGTGTTGCAAGAGCTTCGAGAATTGAAGAAGGAGGTCATCTCAATAAAAGAAAACCAAAATTGGATGAAGGATGTGTTGAATCAGTTGTTGAGACAACAACAAAAGACTGCAACAGATATAGATGCAGTGAAACCTGGTGGGAACTCGTCCAGGAAAAAAAGTGTCCCACTTACTGACCCACGTAAGGTGGCCTCTGTACATATTTTAGTGGACGAAGATGATGTGACGTCCACGGAAGAAGAGCCAGTAGTGGGTACTGCTACATGCAGAGAAATGATTCTGTTTAGCACAGAAGAAATTGGGGAGGAAACAACCAAGGTTCATTCTGATCATCATGAAGAATCAGTGGGTGTGACTGAAGAATGTCCCACTGAACTGAACCTTGGAAAGCAGCCAGTCCATGCAACCGAAGTAGATGATAACTTGGCAGGTCTGGATTTTTCTACTTTGGAATATATTTTAGAGGCAGCCCCTATCCGCACCGGTACCACCTCAGTGCGATTAGGTTCGATACCATCAAAGGGCGTTAGTTCGACTGGCACGTCCGCACCCTTTGGTAATATATATAGTAGGAGGAAGAGAAAAGTTGGTCCCTCCCTAAAATCTCCATATGTGCAGCCCAAGAGGAAATCAGGTATATCAATAAAGTCCCACCAATCGGACCAAGCACAACAACCTCGCCTTTATGATCCGATGAGAGGGTTTGATGAATCCAGATATACCTACTTCTTGGAATGGTTATATCAACATTATAACGACAACCAGTATGTATTTCCTAGTACTTATTGTCTTATTTATTCATCCAATTTGAGGGTATTTTTTTTAACCCACGTAATATGGTTAATTACTGATGTCTTTGTTATTCTTCAAAATGTAGGGAAAGTATTATTGTTGGTTGCCCAAGTAAGGGTATGGCTAACTCTTCTTGGTTTCATCGTATATTCAAACCACAATCATCTTTACTCAATGAGGTACATGTTTTGGTTATGTTCATTTATGGATATATCTGGTTATATGTTGTTATTTGGTTTATGGATTGTTATTCAATATATTTGGTATTCTAAAGTGAAACTAACAACACATATATCTCATATGTCTGGTATCAACGATGTGTAATTTTAAATTGGCAAAATAACTTCAGCACATAGATTGCGGACTATGGCTGTTGAGGAAGAAAGAGGAAGTTCATCCGCACTTGTTCCTAAATAACAATTGGACAACTGTAGACTCGTCGTTTTGGGTAAGACCTTTACTTAGTATATCTGGTGTTTATTTCAAAATATGTTGTATATATCGTAATTTTCCATGTCATATCTGGTCAATTTGCAGATGATGTAACAATTTTTCTTTAAAATTACTATATTTGAAAATGTAGGCTTACATCGATGCAAGTGCAAGTGAATGGAAGAAGTTGAAGAAGAATGACCACTTGTCTTTTTGGTTGAATGATAAGAAGTGGTTTGATTACGTGACTGGTAAAATACTTTTAAACTTATGATTCTGTGTTGCATATCTGGGCAAACTTGAACATTTTATCGTTTCATATAATAATATAAATTTCTTGTTTGTTTTGAAACAGGTGTCCGGCCTGATATAGGTAAACCATGGATTCGTGTCTCCAATATATATGGTGTTATATTGGAGAAGGGTCATTGGATCGCTATCGGACTTGACATCAGACAACAACAAATTAACGTATATGATTCACTTCCTAAACACATAAGAGATGGAACTCTCAAGAAAAGGTTACATAATTTATCTGTCATGATCCCAAACTTGATTCATAACTTGGATGTGGTTGAACATGACAAAATCATAGAGAAGTGGCCCATATATCGTAATGCAATAGCTGTTCCACAGCAAGTTCAAGTGTAAGTATATTTTATTATTTGGTTAGTGACATCGATTTAATAAAGATTAATATTAAGTTATATTGCATTACTTATACGGACTTATTGTTTACTTCAATATATTACACAGGGGTGACTGTGGCATATATGCACTGAAGTTCATTGAGTATTTAGTAAATGAGAAGCCACTGACTGACATCAAAGACGAGGCTATAGGTTTCTTCAGAAAGAAACTTTGTTGTGAACTTTTCTTTGCGGATGATGAATACATAATTGTTTAAATATTGTAAAACTTATAGTATCTGTAAATGTAATGGTTATGAGAACATTTATGTAATGTTTGTAATTATATATGTGATCAATTTATGTAAAATTGTACTGATACATTACTTTGGTGTAATAATGAAATGAAGGAAATCGGTTTTGGTTATGATTTATTCCATCTGTTACTCAAATTGTAATATCCAAATTCTGGGATAAATTTTTTGTAGTTCTGGAACTGATTCGTAGTTTATCATCTGGTATATCTAGTATATCTGAGGGTATATCTGGTATATCTCAAGGTATATCTGGTATATCTCAGGGTATATCTAGTATATCTGGTATATATCACTGTATATCTGGTATATCTGAGGGTATATCTGGTATATCTCAGGGTATATCTGGTATATCTGGTATATATCAGGGTATATCTGGTATATCTGGTATATCTCAGGGTATATCTGGTATATCTCAGGGTATATCTGGTATATCTGAGGGTATATCTGGTATATCTCGTATATATCAGGGTATATCTGGTATATCTCAGGGTATATCTGGTATATCTAATGGTATATCTGGTATATCTCATGGTATATCTGGTATATCTCAGGGTATATCTGGTATATCTCAGGGTATATCTGGTATATCTCGTATATATCAGGGTATATCTGGTATATCTCAGGGTATATCTGGTATATCTCATGGTATATCTGGTATATCTCAGGGTATATCTGGTATATCTCAGGGTATATCTGGTATATCTCAGGGTATATCTGGTATATCTGGTATATATCAGGGTATATCTGGTATATCTGAGGGTATATCTGGTATATCTCAGGGTATATCTGGTATATCTGAGGGTATATCTGGTATATCTGAGGGTATATCTGGTATATCTCGTATATATCAGGGTATATCTGGTATATCTCAGGGTATATCTGGTATATCTCAGGGTATATGTGGTATATCTGAGGGTATATCTGGTATATCTCAAGGAATTGTGTGCCGCGGCGAAAGGTTCTGGGGTTGAAACATGAAAATCATGAAAATATTGTGCGCCGCGGCGAGCAAAAATTATGCCGCGGCGAGGAGGTTTCTGCTTTCGACCCAAAATCATGAAAACATTGTGCGCCGCGGCGAGTAAAATTTATGCCGCGGCGAGGAGGTTTCTGCTTTGGACCCAAAATCATGAAAACATTGCGTGCCGCGGCGAAGTAAAGTTATGCCGCGGCGGGGAGGTTTCTGTTTTTATTCCTAATTCAAGATCACATGTGCGCCGCGGCATGGAAAAAGGTGCGCCGCGGCTCGCGCGCGCGGGTTGGACTCCTCCTGGGCGAGGAGATTTACAGAATATTTTGGAAACCCTTACAAAGAAAAGGAAAACCTAATGGGACACAACCTCCTCCACAGCCTCCAACAGTTTTGAGATTATTCAGGGTATATATAGTATATCTTCTAAAATAGTATAACAACACATGTATATACGTGATACATGAAAATTCAGAGACAGGGCATAATATAAAACTATCATTAATACAAAATTCAGATACAGACGACGAAATACTTGAAATCATAATAAAAGATTACAGGGTACATAAAAATGTTCATTCTTGAGAAGGTAGTATCGGTTCTACAATCATCTGACGAAAAACATTACAAGTCCTCCTGTTATGACCAGTAATTCCACAACGACTGCACAATATTAACTTCTTTATTACTTCCCCACGTGAACGTATGCGTCGCTTCCGTGGTCTGCCAGATTTTTTCTTTGTGTTAGGAGGAAGTTCAACTAGTTCTATGATTTCTGGTGGAATGTCCCACTGACCATTGTCAGTTGCTGGAAATATTGCCTCCGCATATGCGATAATATAACAATTGACTGTGTATAATCGGTCAACAAAGGACTGGACATCAACATCTTGAAAACGGGCCGCTGCAATGGCATGACAACAGGGGATTTTGTGAACATCAAATTCTCTGCAGCTACAACTTCTGTTGAGTAGATCAACATCTTCACTAGTATCACCATGTACAACCTATATTTTCATATGAATGAACTAGTTACTTTATGGTTTATAGGCTTACAAGAGATACAACAATATATATGCTGTTAAATTTACATATTTAAAAATTCAATAACAATATAGAATGATGTACGAATCCCATACCTGGAAAACATGTGCATTAATTCTGAAAACCCTGTACCTTAAGGACTTATTGTGATTTGCACGCATAATTGATTCAACCTCATCGGTAAGGAATCGAGTTCCCCATTTCATCCCAACCTCCCTACGTTCGACAAACCAATGTTGTATTTTGCTACGGTAGTACTCAGCAAGCATGGTTATAGGCAACTCACGAGCAGATTTCATGACATTATTAAATGATTCTGAACCATTTGTGGTCATTATACCGTATCTGTTTCCAGGAAAATGAAATCTTGACCACTTCTCTTTACCTGCTTCCAATAAGTACTTCTCTATATCTGGATCGATCAGTCTCAAATCCCCCATGTATTTGTCAAATTCACGCTTCGTATATGCCCTTGCGCAACATCTGAACAAAGGTGTGATATCAGGATTCTTAAATTTGTGGTTTAAATTCATCTCCATGTGAAATGCACAATATCCATGCAAAGCATTGGGGAAGGCTTTAGGAACAGATTGTATAATACTTTGGTGTCTATCTGAAACAATAACAAGATCATCAATGTGCCCAAATATACCGGATAGTTTTAACAAAAACCATTCCCAGGCTTCATTATTCTCAGAATCTCCAACACCAATGGCCAATGGATATATGTTATTATTTCCATCTGAAGCATTTGCTACGAATAATGTCCCAGCATACCTACCTGATAGGAATGCACCGTCGACTGTAATTACATGTCTTATACAAGATAAAAATCCTCTGATACATGGACCTAGTGCCATAAAAAAGTACTTAAATCTTCCGGACTGGTCAACTTCAATATGTGTGACGCTACCAGGATTTCTTTCCTTCAAAACATGACAGTAGGAAGGAAGCTTCAGGAAAGATTCCTCTTCACTGCCACGTAGCAAATAAAGAGCCTTCTCTTTAGATCTGTATGCTGTGGTGTAACCAATCTCAATCCCAAACTCATTTTGACAATCATCAATAATATCTTTGGGCTTATAAATTCTTCCTGGTCGGACCAACTTCATTTTTATGGCATTTCCTATCACTCTTGAGGTTGCAGTCCTATTCTTCCTCATGTAATTGTTAGGATCACAAGTATGTCTTGATTCGTATTCTTTTACCCTGAACCTATCAGATCCAGTGATCCTATTACATCTAATCATCCAACTACAAGTAGATTGAATGCAACGTATTAGAACACGGTCTTTCCTACTAGTCAGTGTCCTCGTCTCAAATCTGTTTCTTATGGCATAAAGACCGACATGTGTTGTGAAATCTATCTTATTGTCAAACACTTGATCAACTTTCAAATCAAGCTCAACATGTGCCACAGACGACGAAACGTCACCATTAGAAATAATCTCTGTGGGTGTACTGGATGGACCGATACGTAATTCATAATTGTTTCCAATTACAGTTCTTCCTTCAGACTGGGATAAACCATAATTCTCATGATTTCTAACAATGACCCTTTCTGTTTCAACTTGTGTCCTTTCATTATGAATTGCATGCAAACCTCCCATTGAGGACATATCACGATCAACGTTTTCATTGACAGGTATATCTGGTAATTCATATTCTCTAATCATATCAATATCTCCTTCATCACCCATTTGCGGCGGAACTAAATTGTGATCTACATCATCACGAATACTATCAAGTACATTATCGCAACCACCATTTGGATTTTGAGATCCTTCTTGCATATTAGTATCACTCAAGAAATTTACATTACGGCCTCCGGTATTAAAAACTTGCTCATGGCAAATAGAATTACTTGTACCTACAGATCTTATCACATTTTTTGTGACATATAGAACAGCCTTCCTTTCATTATCTTCAACGTGAAGGTCAAAAAACTCTTCCAATTCTTCATCATCACCTATTAAAACAGATGGTAATGTCAAATCATTCTTATAGAAGTATCTCACTTTAAGTTCATACTTGAACTTATCCATCTTTAACTTGAGAAACAACTTTTCTTTAAGTTCATTATACAACCATCCTTTTTTTATCTTCATCACCAAACCTTCACCTCCTTGATATACTTTTTTACCATCCTTCAATGACCATTTACCATTGTGAATGATTAGAATACTAAGGCTATCCATTCTGTAAAATGTTTAAAAATAATTAGGTCTATCTCATTCAAAAATACGTAAAGTTTAATTGATATATCAAATAATATACAACATATTGAACTGCGTTATTAGTATATAACATATATACCTGATTAAATGTGTAATAGATGGAGATATACCAACATATACATAGATATACCCACAGATATACCAGATATACCCTGAGATATACCATAATTTCACTGAGATATACCAGATATACCGTGAGATATACCAGATATACCGTGAGATATACCAGATATACCGTGAGATATACCAGATATACCTTGAGATATACCAGATATACCATCAGATATACCAGATATACCCTGACATATACCCTGAGATATACCAGATATACCCTGAGATATACCAGATATACCCTGAGATATACCAGATATACCCCTAGATATACCAGATATACCCTGAGATATACCAGATATACCCTGAGATATACCAGATATACCAGATATACCATCAGATATACCAGATATACCCTGAGATATACCAGATATACCAGATATACCCTCAGATATACCAGATATACCCTGAGATATACCAGATATACCCTGAGATATACCAGATATACCATGAGATATACCAGATATACCCCCAGATATACCAGATATACCCCCAGAAATACCAAATATACCCCCAGAAATACCAGATATACCAGATATACCCCCAGATATACCGGATATACCAGATATACTCTGAGATATACCCTCAGATATACCAGATATACCCTGAGATATACCAGATATATCCTGAGATATACCAGATATACCTTGAGATATACCAGATATACCCTGAGATATACCAGATATAGCCCCAGAAATACCAGATATACCCCCAGATATACCGGATATACCAGATATACCCTGAGATATACCCTCAGATATACCAGATATACCCTCAGATATACCCTCAGATATACCAGATATAACCTGAGATATACCAGATATACCAGATATACCCTGAGATATACCAGATATACCATGAGATATACCAGATATACCCTGAGATATACCAGATATACCCCCAGAAATACCAGATATACCCCCAGAAATACCAGATATACCAGATATACCCCCAGATATACCGGATATACCAGATATACTCTGAGATATACCCTCAAATATACCAGATATACCCTGAGATATACCAGATATACCCTGAGATATACCAGATATACCCCCAAAAATACCAGATATACCCCCAAAAATACCAGATATACCCCCAGATATACCGGATATACCAGATATACCCTGAGATATACCAGATATACCCTGAGATATACCAGATATACCAGATATAACCTGAGATATACCCTGAGATATACCCTGAGATATACCAGATATACCCTGAGATATACCAGATATACCCCCAGAAATACCAGATATACCCCCAGAAATACCAGATATACCAGATATACCCTGAGATATACCAGATATACCATGAGATATACCATGAGCTATACCATGAGATATACCAGATATACCCCCAGAAATATCGGATATACCAGATATACCCCCAGATATACCAGATATACCCCCAGAAATACCGGATATACCAGATATACCCCCAGATATACCGGATATACCAGATATACCCTCAGAGATACCACATATACCCCCACATATAGAAAACTGAATATAGCATTTTATAAATGTTTCGATTACACGCGGCCAAAAATATATGTTTCTATTAATTATTATTGAATTGGGGTAACAGTTTAATACGGTTTTTCAACCAAAAATCTGTTTAAATAATACCCATATCAGTTCCTCGCGAAAGTATGAAGCAAATTGTTGGAAATTTTTCGAAAATATATCAGTCCCAATCGCATTTTTCTGGTAGTTATTATTTAAAAATCCTGGTACAAATTGCAACATTTACATCTTAATAAAAATTGCAAATATTGTTGGAAGATATTACTAACCTCATTTTTATAATTTTTCCACAATGACACGCAACAATGGTGAGAAGATCAGTGAAGAGAAAAAGAGAGGGTGCGTAGTTGGAGGGAGAAGAAGAAAGAAAATTATTTTGGTGGGAAACTAAATGACCCAACCAAACCGAGTACCGGGAGAGTAAATAGAATTTTGCCTATTTCTAAACTTTTACACAAGGTTGCCCTTTTTTAAACTATATTAAGAATTTTGCCTATTTTAGACAAAAACCCTATCACCTTCCAACCGTTATTTATTTTTAAAATTTCAATATTTTATTAAAATAGTTGTGGGCATTGTGCACAGTGCACTACATGGCAGCCCATACTTTAAAATATTTTATTGAGTTTTGGGTTGAATTGGATTTTTTTTTCTACAATAGGCATTAATTAGCAACTTAAAAAAAAAAAAATAACTTGATCATTTTTACTATTTTTATTTTAAAATATCCTCAAATATATATATATATAATACAAATATAGTATTTATATTAGAATAAAATTAATGAAAATAAGTTATATTAGATTATCTTTTAAAAAAAAAATACAAACTATACAATTCAACATGCTAAGAGTAACAACGAAACAAGCTCAACAATCTCAAATTAACGGAAAAAAAATATTTGAAACAAAGTATGTACGATATTTAGTAGTGAATGATTGACAAGAGAATTTAGGCTTGCGCAATACGATGTTCAAGACTTAATGATGCTGGAGAAACAAAGAATGCAAATAGCTTGTGTTTATACAAATCATTTCTTTGTCTATTTGACTAAGAATGCTAGCTGCACGTCAAATACTTGCTCATAATCGTTCCTCATTTTATCTTGAAGCTACTGGAGCATGCATGGGTTGTGGCCGTGGACCAAAAAAAAGATGTTATATCCTTCTTAATATATTCATATAATTATATCCTTCTTAATATATTCATATAAAAAAAAAAAAACGATTTAATAATACCAAGAGACACTCATATAAAAACCTTGAACCATGATTAAGTGAAAATTTTCTTGGCAAACATGTATACATATATAAGGGTGAAGAGCCAAAATGGTCCTTTTGTTAGGTGACATTTAATCTTCTAGCTTATAAAATGTGTCTTTAAGTTCATTTGCTTATTAAAAATGTGTTTTAAAGTCATTTTATTTATAAAAAAGGTGTCAGGTAAGGATAAAATTAATTTTTCATCTAATTTTTCGTTAAATCTAACAGAATAGTACATGTAACACATACATGTTTATATTTTTCGATAGATATTTATGAAATTAATTAATTTTTAATTTAAAAATTACTATAATTTTTTACAATTTCTTTCGATTAAACTTAAATAAAATTTTCGTCTAATTTGTGATTTTAGATATTAAATAATGAAAATTTTATTAAATTCGATCAAACTTAAATAAAATTTTCATTATCTAAATCGTGACTTTAAATATTAGATAATAAAAATTATATTTAAATTTTATTGAAAATTTTATTTAAGCTTTTTTTTTTAAATTAAAAAAAATTGAGTAATTTTTTAATTAAATATTAATTTTTTTACATATATATATATCGAAAATTATAAATATGCATATGACACATTTGCTATTTTATTATATTTAAAAGAAAATTGAATAAAAAATTAACTTTGTCATTACCTAACACATTTTTTACAAGTAGAGGAACTTAAAAACACATTTTTCATAAGTAAAGAGATTTAAAGACACTTTTTATAACATAGAGTACTAAAAACAAAATCACCACACTTTTTTTTATATATAATACACAAGTGACTTGTTATAACTGTTTTGAAATCAAAACAAGAATTTACAACCTCACAGTAAGCTATCAGTTATACATAGGAAGCCAAGAATATTAATTAATACATTGATCTGAGAATGGAAGTCATCTAGATTTCCAAGGCAATGTCACACTAGCTGCTTAATTTCACAGATGTTGGTTGGACTGCATGTGTATGTAATATACCAACAAATACAATTATATTAGCTAAGGTCAGATAACAGCATAATAATGATCAAGAATAGATAGAGCTTAGTCGTGTTTCCTTGTAATTAGCTCAAATTAGCTAGCCAAAAGAAGGGACTTTCTGACGACTATCTTTTGCGCTTGGATTTGAGAGAGGTAACAGATTGAGAGTTGTTGTGCCAGTTGCGCTTCCTTTGGTTGATGAACCAATTGTTGATCTGCTTCAGCTGCAATCCAGTTTCTTCTACAAGTTTTGCCTTGTCATCTTCCTGCATGTGCAGTGGTACGTACGTAGGAATATTCATATATTTTACACATGCAATAAGCTTAAATTATCAAATATTAATTAAGGCCACTTATTAATTGCTTCATGAGGATATTGTATCATATATTCTAGCAATGGATGTTGAATGCTAGTCCATATAATCAAATTAGTATCATTTAGTTTGTGGAAAAATGAACGTACTAATGGAAATAAGAATTTCATTAATTAAAAGATGACCATTAATATATAAAATTGATTTGAGCCAAGGATTCAAAAGTTGCAGACTTTATTATAATATGCAAATCAACACCAATTTGATTAATTGAACTAGTTAATTATACATTGTATATTTTATATACTGTATAAGTAACATAAGACATTACTCTTTAAAAAGTTAATCTCTAAATTGGATAACTATATAAGTCTCATGATTACTTATAAATCTTAAATTATGCTTAAGTAATGTGGTACAATTCCTTTAACATATGTTAAGAGAGTGAGGAGGTTGATTTGCTTACAGTTGGGTAGGGCCACTTAGAGTGTTGTTGCCACCAATTCTTTAACACACTGGTGGTATCCCCTGGTAATTTCCCTGCCCTCCTTTTTCTCATTATTTCCTCCCTCACATCTTCTATTCTTGACTTGAAGCCCTGTAAATAACACAATTTAACTCAGTATGATCATTTCATATATATATATATATATATACTCTGAAACAAAACTAACTAGGGTTTTGATCTGTTTTTATTTTATTTTCTCTCAAAAGCAATCGATGCAAATATCTTGGAAAATATACATATATATATATATGACCTGCTTTAGTTCAATCTTGAGTTCCTGCCTAACTCTCTCCATGAGTGACCTTTCAGATTCAGTAGGAAGTAAAGGACCAAATCCCATCATGTCATGCCCATCACCGCCAGATGGATCCATTGAGAAGTCCATTTGCAGCTCATCTTCATCATCTGACATTGTTGCACCACTTCCTTCCCCTAGACTTACTCCTGCCGCGCCAAAATATTACATGACATTTTCTTATCACATGCATCTTTGTTACATGCTTGATGCTTGCATATATTGATCCTACTATTCCATTACTAGCTAGCTAGCTATATAATATACCTATTCTTTAAAAAACAAAATAACTACAGAATCAAAGTTAACATTAAGAATAATTTGGTAATTATCTTCTCCAATATATGATAAAAGATATATATTACATATACCCCCTACAAGTTTATGTTAAATTTATAATCGGTATAAATTGAAACCATCAAAATATAGTCTGTTGATTCAGGCCTGCATGTATCTTAGAAATAACTGGTACATTCACAAAAGTATAGGGTCAATAGTATTAGGTTAAGCAGATACCTATGGGTTCTTACTGTTGTTAGTACATTGTATTTCCAAATAACTGAGTTAATTCATACTAATTACAAGAGTGATTCTTTATTGATTAGCTTTTTGTGTGATCTAAACTATTAGAAAAGCTTGTGCAAGTGATTCCAACTTCTAATAACATTCCAATGATAATTAATTAGTAATTATGTACTAACTTATTCAAATGATTTTTAATTCCTTAACACAATATATATATATATATATATATATATATATATATATATATATATATATATATATGTGTGTGTGTGTGTGTGTGTTACTTTTTTACGTATGTTGTTTTACGTTTTGTAAGAAAATAACATTTTTTTTTTAGGAGACTAAAGTGAAATTAATATATAAAAGAAATTATATCATGTAATGTAATGAAACCTTATGCACTCCCCTTTCTCCTTGTTCCAGGTACATACCAAGAGCTTAGTCTTGTATCTGAAAACAGTTATGATCATTTCAAATTTTCAGATTTTTTTTTTCTTTTTTTTTTTGAAGCTCAACTAAATGGTATTTTCCCAAAAGAATTTATTGTCTGTCTGACTGATCACAGAGAAACAATTTAATATATATTATTCCACACCCCTCAAATAGTTACGTTTATAATTTCTAAACATAATATTTCCTATGCTTCCACTCAACCATTTTCCACCTAAAGTGACTCTGAAATCATAAACATTAATCTTAATTAAACATGTCACCATAATTAAGAACAACCTATATATGATTTTTTTTTTTAATTGTTATTGTCCTTAAAATATTATAGTACAGCGATCATAAATACAAAAAAAAAAAAATTAACCCTTCGTTTGAGTGGAGAAGCATTAATACATAGCTCATGAAACAAGTATATATAAAGAAAAAGGGGAAAAAATCGATGTCAATGACCATCCAGAATAACTTAACATTTCATGAATCACCACACCTAGACTTGCCTTGGGTTCAATTAGGTGATTGGCATCTGTAAGCCTCTAAATTAGAGTCCCACACCTAATGAACCAAACTTGAAGATATGGACCAGGGAACAAACAAAGTTTATGGATTAGCTAGCTAGAGAAGATCTCACGTATAATAATTGCAATTGCAATCATCAGAAACTGATTAAAAGGAAGGAAGTTATCAAAAATAACACCCCTAAAACTTATAATAACATTAAATATTTAACATTGAACGAGTTCAAATTACCCCAATTTAACTTGAACAATGTTCAATTGGACGGATGTTCAAAAAAATGATAAAAAAGTCATTTTTTATCCTTAAAAATATATAATTTAAATATAAAAATTGTTATTTTTATTGTTATAAATTTTAAAGATGACTATTTTTGTTATTTTTTCTCAAAAGTATAGTATTTTGAATTTCAAACCTAAAATGTTCCAGGCCAACCTTATCGATCGGTTGGTGGTGGTATCTTCTCTCACCGAACTAACCAAACCTTTGCTAAATGTATTTATAATCTATTTGATTTTTTCCTTAGACCCTACCGCACCCGCTTCTTATTAGAAATAGCAAGCACACACAAACTTACAACTCATTGAACCACAATTAGCTACCCAATTTTTGAATTTTGATATATATTTGTAATATAATTATTATAATATATTTATAATATCGATAAATATCATATACATCCTTGATATTTTTTAAATATTATATGGGTTTTAAATTTAAAAATAATATCAATGACATCCTAGAATGTCATACTATGTTGCTTCTGCATTAAACTAAAACAAATTGATATTTTTTAAATAAATGATTGAAAAAATAAAAACGTTAATAAGAAATGAAAAAAAAAAAAAAACTATATTTTATTGAATAATTAACTTTTTCCCCTATAATGTGGAGAGGTGCCAACAAAGTCCCAAATTTTCATATCTTAATTTGGTTTTACTTAAATTTAAATTAAAAACAATTGTTAAAATCACGACAAACAAACAAAATAGTTAATAATAACAATTATAATATCATTTAAAGATTTATCTGACCAGATAATTAATGACCTTCCTTTGTTTTACCTCTGCACAGATTTATTACATCATAAAATACACATCCCAAGCTAATTAAGAAGAAACAAGTAATATCACATTATGGAGTATTAACTAACATCAAAGTTTAAGGACGAATTTAATTACAAGTACGAGATTAAAAAGGAAAAAATCAAACTTACCAGTAAGAGCCTGCAAAGTATTTTCGATTTCACGGCAGGCCATGACAGCTTCAACGGCATGGATTCTGACATGTTGCTGAAGGTGTTCTTTGAAGCTGCACAAAACTACCAAATACTGTGCCTGTAATAAAAGAACCCATAAAGTCCAATCATACACCAGAATGGAATATGGCATAAACCCAACATTAACTTTATTCAATAAAATAATCAAAATAAAAAATTTGACATACATCACACAAAAAAAAAAAGATGAAATTAATTTTTGACAAGGGAAAAAACCATACTAAGAAGTTATCAAGCTCTTGACGTTCATGGGGAGAAAGGGAATGACCGTGTTGTTGTTGAAGAGAGGCATAAGAGCGTAGTAGATGATGAGACTGCGAGATTTGAGCATCGATTAAAGGCAGCTGATGGATGGGTGTGGCCACACGAAGACAAGACACGTGAGCTGATAAGAGCTGTTCATAAAGTGGATGTGTCGCTATTTCGGCTTTGAGTTGACGGTTTTGCTCTCCAGTACCAGAGATTGAAACATCCCCGCTAAAACTACTACTACCCATCATTCCCAACCCAGGTTCTTGCATTTCTAGAGGATTATTGCAATGAATTCAAACTTAGAAAGAAAAAAAAACAGAGAATTGTAATATTGAATTGTAGTAAAGGAAAAAGAAAAAGTGGATGTTCTTATTAGGTCAATTTTGAGGACCCAGATAGAGAGATATAAAGAGTATTGAAATAAAGATGGGCTGTGGACCTGTGGTTAATTTTGAGAGGGTTCCAAGAAAGAAGATCGATGTAGGACAGTTTTATCGTTAATATTGGATTAATAAGAGAGAAGTGTGCCAGCCGTATATCGGGATCTGAGACTGAGACACACTAACTTTCTGCAACACTTATGGGAGAGAGAGATTCAAAGATATTACCTTCAAGATGAAAGTAGGAAAAAGGCCAAAACATATAAAACAGAAGAGAGAGAGGGACACCAAGACTGCCAAGTTCTCTGTTTCGTTTTGATATTCTTGAGAAGAGAGTCAAGATAGAGAACCAAGGAAAAAGAAGAGGCTATAGAATCATTACTATGAAAGGGGAGTTGGAAGCGAGGTCAGAAAAGGAAATTAGATAAAGCTGTTAGCCTGACAATTTGATTCTTTTTTTTTTTTTTTTTTCCTTTGGATTAATTGTTGTTGTGTCATTGGGTGGTGGTTTATTTCAGCTTGAGTTGTGGTACTTGTGGATGTGGTTGTACAAATGTCTTTTTGATTAGGAGATGATGCCTAATTTTGATTAAAACAGGTTTTAATTAATTAATGTTATAATTAAATTTATTTTTAATAATAAGAAATCTTATTATTATTATTTATTTATCTTATATATCTAATTAATAATTAAAATATTATATAATGTATAAAATAACTAGATACAATACTTTTTTAATTAATTAATATATTAATAATTTCTAGGGTAATCAAAATAGTCAAATTGAAATGACACACATTTTCTTTTTGTTTTGTTTGTGGGTTTTTGTTACTTATATGATTGTGTTTTCGGTGGGATGTTGGAATCTATATTATAATAATAAACAAACTATTTAATGGCTTTCATAACAAAAACAAAATAGACTGTAGCACTCCTTTATATCTTGAGATAAAAATGGGTCTAACCATTTATTTTAAGTCTGCAATGAAAGATTAAAAAAAAAAAAGTCTGCAATAAGAATTTATTGACATAATAAAAGACTGTTTCATTATTTAAAAGAAAAAAAAAAAACTATTTAAAGAAGTGATTTCGACATTCTAAAGTAATCAAATACCTTCTTTCAATGAGATGATTGTTTGCTGATAACAATACTTTCATTTACTGTCACTGTTCAACAATTTATTTCATTCCAGGTAATGAGTTCTAATGTTTAAAGCTACACATAATTCAAACACATTGTTTTTTTTTTTTTTTCTTTTTCATCAGAAATCATAGTGAACTACTCTTTGCTCTTTAAAACTAGTAGCACTGTAGCACCTCTTATTCCATCCTTTTTAAGATTGAAAATGACATTTGCGTGTACCATCATTTACCTCTTTAATTTAGTGTAAAACTTATTAATGAACTTCAACAATAGAATAAAAATTAATGGTCTTGAAAATAAAATCATAAACAAAATACCCACACTTTCATAGTTATTGGTGATTGGTATTTGAGTTTCCATCGTATAAAAAAGTATTTCATATAATATGTGTGTTTTTATTTGAGTCAAATATATCTTCTACATCAAATTGTATGTTCCTTCGTGGCAAAAAAAATAAAAAAAAAATTGTATGTTTTTTGGTTAAGATTTATAGTAAGGAAATAAACAAGAACTAAACCATGCCAAGGAGTCAGAGAGGAGCCTAATCCAATTTACATGTATGCTACATGTTAGTAATAAATGCAATGGAGCTTTAAAAATAACACAAGAGAATTATTTTTATTAAATTTCATTTTCTGTAAATAACCTACTTAAAACAAACTTTTATACATTAATGGTAACTTTTTTTTCATAGTTTTACTATCTTTATATCTTTCAAGAAAATAATACTTTCATTTATAATAATTTATTATAATATCATATTTAATGTGATAGTAATTTATTTATTAAGACAATTAAATCTATTTTTTTTTAATTTATAGACAGATATTTGACATTACAATAAAGTTTTTGTCAGAGAAAGGGTCAGTATACTTTTTTTTTTCCATGTCTTTCTACCATATAACTGTCAGTTATATTATTATTATTTTTGGTCAGAAAGAAAAAACTGTTAATTAAATTCAATTCTTTTAAATTTTTATATTTTATTAAGCGTAAATCTTACTCATTAAAATTAGTTTTAAAAATAAAACATTTATTTTAATAATCGCACAACAATACATACATGTGGATGTATTGTAATTTAAAAACTTTTTTTTTTTTTAAGAAAATATAAATCGGGTAAAACTGCTAGGGAAGGACAAAATAGGGTTCCAACAAAATAAGTCCTCCAGTAGAAGAAAAACGAATTGTGCACCACTGCACCTAATTGGACAATGCTTTTTTCCTAAGGTAATTGGACAATGCTTTTTTCTTCTTCTAATTTGTAATTTAAGAAAGTCGGCTGAGGGTTGGGCCGTCTCTGTTAGCCTCCTAATTGGCTTTTTATTATATATTTTTGAAAAAACCTGAAAATTATTCACTTAAAATTTATAATAATAAAAATAATATTTTTAATATTAATTTATAATTTTTTTAATTTAAAATAATTGTGTTATTTTTTTTTATATATATTTTAAAAGTTTTATTTTAAGTAATTTTTTTTTAGCTTTTCCCCGAATATAGATTGCCTCATAAAACTCATGATGTCAAATTAAAAAAAAACTAAAGTGATTTAGAAAATACTTGGAGAAAATAATATTTATAAAATAAATTATTATTATTTTGATAAAAAAATATATATTAAAATTTTTAACCACAAAAATATTACTTTTTATACCTAATATGTACATTTTTACTAAAAAAAAATACATAAAATAACATTCTTAAAATTTATAATAATAAAAATTATATCTCAATAATATTGAACAAAGTTTAATTAAATGATTTAACATTAAATAAGTCTAAATAACCATAATTCAAATGATTTTCTTTAAATGTGAAATAATGAGGGCATTTCTTAAATAGTAAAAATAAATTTGCTAGTTATAAGAATATTATTTTTATAATTATAAATTTTAAATGTTTAATTTTTTAAAATATATTTCTTCTATAAATTTTATATTTAACTTTATACGATTAGACATTTCGAATTAATTAAATCTCTTTTGATATTATTAAGAATTTGGAATATTATTTTTGAAATTTTTTTTCGAGCATTTATTTGTTATAAATTTGATGGTGTTCCTTTGTTTGATTTTCCAAATAATTTCCCGAGTTACAACCGACTGCAAAATGAACTACGCGGCATTAGCGACTGGCCCTACTATCCAACTACCAACCGTTGGGATGGATAAATCTAACTGCTTGATTTTCAATTCTCAAGTGTTCCAAGCATTGCATATTTTTGTGCAGTCCAAAATTTTTTGCACCAGGTTTTATATTATTAATAAACTTATATATATATATATATATATATATATATATGCAAAAATTATTAAAGTAAGAAGCAAATTTATTTAAAATATGAAATTTTTTATATATTTATTAACTACTTATTGATAGCATATATATACTAATACATAAAAAATATTGCAAGTGATTTGAAGCCATTTTATCCATGTATTTTATATAATATAATATTATAGCAATAGACTATTATAATAAAAAAAATGTTCATATATATTTAAAATTACTTTAGTGATACCTTTTAAAGAAATATTAAATAATTTACATAATTAAATTTTTTATCATACCCTCACAATATCTATAATCACTCAAACTTAGTAATAAATTTTGTCCAAAAACAAAAAAAACTTAGTAATAAATTTTTAAGTAAGTTATTAAATTTCTTTGACATTTATAATTTGTTGCTATAGAAATAAGAAACTATAAAAAAAAATTGTTTTCTAATTATATAAATATGGAATACTACATTGCACGCAATGAAAGGAATTTTTTTTATTTTATTTTTATGCAATAGACTTATTTATCATAACAAAGAGCACTATTATATTATAAATTTATAATCATTAATAACCTTGGATTTAGGCACCATTAAAATTTTAAATTTTTTTGTGGTTCAGGTGGTAAGATTCTCAATTCCTTCACCAAAAATCTAAGTTCGAATCTCACAAAATGTGTGAGTATATTTTTTCTTTATTAATAAAAAAATATATAAGATTTTAGAACTCTTTAAAAAAAAAAAAAAAAAACCATTAAAATTTGAACTTTAGAAATTTTATATATCCAAAATTATTTTTTGTCTTCAGTAAACGTCAAAATTTTTATTATATACAATTATACATGTCTAACTATATTTATCAACAACATACTAGCATACTATCTTTTTTTTATTATTATTATAGTCACATAGTGTCATACTATCATGTTATCCGCAATTCATTATAAATTACTAGTTGTGGTATATATACTTTTATAAAATCAAATAGTAAAAAGGAAAAGAAAAAAAAACCCTCCAAGTTGGCTTTTGTTATAGCTTTACATTTTTTTTTAAAGGAAAATAAGTACTAAAGATCTTGTTATTATATATATATATATATATATATATATATATATTTTAGTCTTGTAATTATAGGTGGGATATTTTAATCTAATTATTTGTAAAAATTAAAAATTTTAATATAAAAATTGCACTTTAATCATGGGACTAAAGTGCATCCGTTTGAATAATTATAAAATTTTAGCTGCTAATTTTTAATAATTATGGAATTAAATGTAGTTATTTTTTATAATAACAGAATTATTAGTACTTGATATAATAATTATTAAACTTGTAACCCACTTCCTAAAAGAATAATAATAATTCAAATCTCATCAATAAATTAGAAGAAGAGAAGAAGAAGAAGAAGAAGAATAATAATAATAATAATAATAAAGACGGTAGAAGTAGGGGCTAATAGCGTCTACTTCCCCAACTCCATGTTTTGGTGATATACAAGTGTGCCCCCAACTCCAAGTTTTGGTGATATACAAGTGTGCTTCATATTTAAAGAAATATAAATTTTAATTTTGGTAGAGGCACTAATACTATTTCCTCACAACTAAAGTTAGGGCTGATAAATCATGTTTGTGCTAATTTGATATTGACACGACCTGATAAGCATTATCCCAAACACGACCAAATAACATAACAATTTAGATTTTATTGATCCTAATACGATCAAATAAGTTAACGTGTCAAATGAGTCGTGTCTAGGTTAATCTGATAATATGTTAAGATACTACTAAGTTTAACACATGTTGTAATAAGGCTTGCTTGGTTTCTGAGAATGAAGAAATCAAATAAAAGAAAATAAATATAACATCTCAAATATTAAGAAATAAAAATATACATGATAATGAACGAGGTAGGCCAGATGTGAGAAGGAGACTAACAAATAACATGTAACAAAAATGAAAAAACATGTGTATAACATAGGACAAACTAGAGAGAAATGTATATGGAAGAGGGTGAGAAGCAACCCAGTTATCAGAGATTAGGTGTGGGAATTTGTTTTAAACTTTTAATGTTTTATTACTAGTTCTATGCTTTTTTCTTTTTATTTTTCTATTTCAAACCTTAAATTTTTTAAATAACGGATCTAACATGTTAATTTGTTAATAACCAAAATTCAACCTATTTTTTATCGTATCTAAACTAATTAATTCGTTAATGACCCAAAATTATATTGAATTGTGTCCGAGTTGTATTATTATGTGGTACTAGAAATTTCCAACACTACCTAAAATGAGAGCTTATTGGTTGATAAAAAATTGTATCAGCTTCTTTTTCTTTTCTTTTTTTAGTTTAAAAAATATTAAGATAGCAATATGTAGTCACTAATTTTTAAGGTAAGCCTATTTTCATATTAAAAATGCTTTATTATAAGGTTTTGACAAAATTATATTTTCTTTTGACAGTATGTTGTACATAAATAAAGCTTTTTAACATGAATGAAGTACTTGGAATAATATTTTTCTTGAAACCCATGGTTACCCAAATTTATAATATTTTTGACATGATGGTTTCATTACAAAACAAGTTGATGATGGAAAAATTGTATGTAATAGGATAAAGTTGGTGTTTTTTATTCTTAGTTCGAGTTACACTTGAATTATTATTTTTATATCGTAAGTTTATAGAGATGTCGGATAAGATTAGTGTTCTATATTTTTAATTTGAGTCAGATTTGAAATATTTGAGTAATGTTAGATTAGAATTAATTTGACCTGAATAATTATAGAGATATTTTTATTATATATTTATACTTCAAATAATAATAATAATAAAAAAAGTATACATTATTTCTAATTAGGTTCCTTTTATAGGTTTATTTTACTGGTGAATGTTGCGTTGGAAGCCAAGGAGTTGCAGCTATCCCTATTATACGTTATTTTCGTTAGTTGCTACTTGCTAGTACATGGTAGTATATTTCTTAAAGCTGTCAACTAACCTCCCATTTCATGCAATGTAATATTATTATTTGGTATTGAGATTATTTCATTCTATAAAAAAAAAAAAAAAAAAACTATTTTTAAAGTTTTAATATATATATATATATAGAAATATATTATATTTACATTTAGGGAGAAATGTTGAGCATTTTTACTATCTATCAGAGCACTATAGGCTCATTAGTTTTTTTTTAACATTTTTGTCTACAATTTTGAAAAAGTGTTAATTTAGCCAAATGATTAATTTTTATTTTTTTAATTATTTTTTTTTATTTTTTTCAACTGTATTTAAAAAATAATATTTTAGTATGAATAACTGTGAACCTATTTTATTATTTTTATAAAGCTTGTATAATAAATTGTTTAAAAAATAATAATAACAAGTTCTACACGTGCCCAGTAACACGCCCGTATTTCTAATGCCTCTCAACGTTAAATACATGTTTTTATGATATCATAAACGTCTATTTAAATCATATATATTTATAAAGGCACGAATATTTGTTTACTATTTATGTCATGCATTAAACATTAATCATTGCATTTCCTCCGTTATTATCTTATGATATTAAATAGGATTACGCAATTATTAGAAATCAAGAAATTATTCATTATTTTTATAATAAATAATGATGTAATACTATTAATTAATACAATTTTTTTTAAATACTTTAATAATTAATTTAGTGTTATTATATTATATTTAATAATTAGCATAATTTATTATAAAATAAATATGATTTTTTTTTTATAATTTGTCTAGTTGAATGAATTATAAATTATGTTAATTCAAATTTGATTGAATTATAATTCTAAAATCGACTGGATCTCTCATATTAGATCGAATTTCTTGATTTAGAATAATTGTTGAATTATGTGCTCCATTTAATGCGAACGTTTATTCTTTTATTTATGAAAAGATAAATGCATGTTTATGTATGAAAACAAATATATATCCATTCATAACGTATAAAAATATGAACAGATATTGCTGTTTTAGGCACTTAGAAGGAGCAAAATGAACCGTTTATTAAATAGATTATATATATATGTTTCACATATATGTACATATGTATGATAAAAAATAGTATAAATTTGTTATTTTTAACTAAAATATATTTTAGGTTTGCATTTTTTGACACTACGAGTCTATTATTTTTAAGAAAGGATTGCAGAAATCTTATTACTTTTACGAAATAGATTTTTACACTCTTTTCTTATAAATAATAAACTTATATTATTCTTTTAAATAAATACGGATCTAAAATATATTTTTGTCAAAAATATTGGACTTTATCCTGCCTTCATCTTATATATATATACACTAGTTTTGGGTCATGTGCAATGCACATGCTTCCTTATATTTGTTAATGAAATTTTATTCACATATTTGTTAATGAAATTTGAATCACAAAATTTTTATATTTTTAAATAAAATTTATATCATATGTATTTTTTAAAATGTAAGAAATTATGCAGAATAAATTAAAAATATTAAAAATATCTTCTATTTAAATTATTCAATTTGCTGCTGTCAAATAAGTTTTACTATTTAACAAATTATTTCTAAAATAAATAATGTCATCATAAAAATAGTTAATTAAACTGTTATATATTATTTAAAATTGAACAATAAATTTTTTTTGAACTAATATTCATATATATACTAATTTTTAATGTGACAAAAAATGATTTGATTTAAGAGGGGCACTTTTTTTTGTCAGTAGTAGAAGTGTAATGCTAAAACACATAAATTTATACTCGTATTAATTATGGTGTGACAAGTATCAAGTAATTTTGAAAATGAAAAAAATTATTTATTTTAAGAATTTTTTAAAAAAAAAAGTCTTATTATAATTAATATGGGTACAAATATAAGTACAAATTTATATTATATTTATATTTTTTTTAATAAAAAATAAACTAATTCAGTCATATCTAGAGAATAAATAAAGGTATTATATTATTTCCTTATGCAATTAAAAGTATAGCCCTTAACATTAACTCCAAAACAATATTATTAAACAAAATAACACAATAAAAATATTATTTGTATGGAGGATAATTCGCATATATATATATATATATATATATATATATATATATATATATAAAGCTAACTTTAAAAAAAAATAATTTGATTTGAAATAAATAAAATGCATATTTTTCATTTTTTATCATGTTTATCAGAGAGTGTATTTTTTATTTTTATAATAATGTATGTCATAAAGTTAGTACGTAATAATTAGATATTCGTTATTTAGGTTCGTGTCATACATTCGATATTTTTTTTAATTTATTTATTATCTCTTCACTTCAACTATTTCTATCATTATTTATTTACAAATTCAAATTTTTTTTCAATAAAAATTCACAATTTCTTCTTTAAATTTTTTTCTACTATTCAAAGAATCATAAAAATATATAATTGTTAAAAAAAAATGGTAATTAAAATTATTTTTAGATTCAATTATCCTATAAAAGCCTTATTTTTTTATTTATAAAAAAAGCTTATTGTATTCTTATAAAAAGTATTTTCTTGAAAGTAACATGACACTTGATTTTTTATTTATTTATACAATTTAGTTATAATAATTATTTTTTTAAATTAGTATAATTTAATTACTTTTTTATTATATGTTACTTAATATATATAACAACTTTATACATATAACATTACTTAAAAAATAATACATATCTACTAATATGTTGTCATATTATATATATTACCAACTATTTTTTTTAGTCATCTATTTTTTATTTCAAACAAAATTTAAAAATATATAAATATTAAATACAAATAAATAGAAAATAAAATAAATAAAAATATCAAGCGAAAATAAATAAGAAAAAATAAACTCTCATTTATATATAGATAATAGATAGATAGATAGATAAAATAAAACGTACTAAATTTTAAAATAATTTTATTAAATAAAAAATTATCAAATAAAATAAAAATTAAATAAATGTTGTTTGGAAACTCTCATTTATTATATAGATAATATATATATAGATTAGTAGATAATACATAATAAATAAAATAAAATACATAATAGGTACTAAATTTTAAAATAATTTTATCAAATAAAAAAATTATCAAATAAAATAAAAATTAAATAAATGTTGTTTAATAACTCCTATTTATTATATAGATAATATATATATATATAACTTTAAAAAAATAATTCTTAGTACTAGGTTTATTTTGTGATATGATATATAAAATTTTCCCTTCAAACTTTATGTAATATTTTGAATTCAAATAATAATCTGACAGTAATATTTTTCATTTACTTTATTTTAAATTAAATATTCAAATCACACAAGAATGTTGGAATCATATCTACTCTAATTTTTTCCGATAATAATTACTTTTTCCACTGATTCAATCTAATTACTGTCGCCCTTAATTTTTTTTCCGCTTTCGCGGTATTAGGCTACGTATTTTGAAATTCTTCTTGTGTAAATAATTAAATTATTATTGTATATTAATTTATATAAAAATACACATATATAATTTTATATATTATTTAAATTATGTACAATTATATTATATATATATATATATATATATAAAAGTTATTTTAAAATTAATTAGATTTCGTAGACTCGGACTCATCTTAATATTTGCTATTTTGTATGAGCTTAAAGATAAGACATGATTTTCATAGAACAAAATTTGATACAAATTATATATATATAATTAATAAGTTATTTTAAAATTAATTAGATTTCGTAGACTCGGACTCATCCTAATATTTGCTACTTTTGTATGAGCTTAAAGATAAGACATGATTTTCATTGAACAAAATTTGGCACAAATTAACGCATTGTTTGATAAAAATTTTCACAAAAAAATTACATTCAAGTTATTTGGTAATGTTTTATGTTTTTTTATTTTTTTTCAAAGAAATTTAAAAATAAATAAAAATTTTAATTATTTTTTTACAAATTTTAAATTTTTAATCATTTTTTTTCAATATATATATATATATATATATATATATGAAAGTTATAATATTTAATTTACTCTCTAGAAAAAATATTTTTTAAAATAAAAAAATTAGAAATTAGAAATTTAATTTAAAAATTTAATTTTTAAAAATTTATGAGTCATCTCATATATTGGTAGTAATTCTTAAAAATAAAAAATAAAAATAAAAAATTGTTACCAAACATACATGATTAAAAAATACTTAAAATAATAAAAAATTAAAATTAAAATTATTATCAAATAAACCCTTAAATTATTAGATAAATAAAACAATTATCTAACCCTACAAAGAACAAAAAGCTAGCAAGATTCAAACCACTACCTGTAAACGAAACAAAAGAAGTAGATAAACAAAACTAACCCCAATGAAACTATTATTTCACAACAGCTCAAAATGCTGAAAAGTCATGCAAATGAGAGCGACAAGTGAATATTTGATGAGATGGCACTTATGAGTCATGACACAAGCTAAAAAGAGCAGTGTATAATTATTTTTTAATGTAAAAATAAGGATATTAAATGATAAAATGATTGCAAAATTACTTTAGTGCTGTAGTTTCGTAAAAATGATTTAAAAAAAATATTTTTGCAAAATAAAACCATATTAACTCTATTCTCATAATAAAGTTGGAAAACGTCGAAAATTTAAATAGAGATAATTAATATTTTTCTGACAAATGTTTAAAATATATAATTTATATATATATTTTTTTATACTTATGTCAAAATTTTATAAAAAAAATAAATTACTTATTTTTTAAATGTTAATTATATATAAGGATAAGATTAATAACTGTTATTTATTATTTAATTTTTTGTGCCACTATTTTTTTTTTTTTTTTTAATGTTCTATCATATTTTGACAGTTGAGATTTAAAAAATATAGGAAAAAAAATATATTTCTCTAAATCTCAACTCTTCAAAATTGGTGTATTAAAATTTGAATAAAAAATTGTGTTTTTTGATCCTATATATATATATATATATATATATATATATATATATATATTATTGTGTGATATTAAAATATATATTTATTTATTTAAAAAAAAAATTCTAAAAATTTAATAATTATTTAATTATAAAAAAAATCTCGTTTAAGAGACATGGTAAAGTAAAATAAAATTAAAGATTCATTTTGCAACGCCCAAACTTACAAAAAAATAAATTTTTTTGAAAAGAATTAACCATCACAAAATAAAAATTATATAAAACATGAAAAAATTTACACTACAAACTTAAAAATATAAGTTTCAATTGTAAAATAATTAATGTTCATATAATATAAAAATAAATAATTAATTATTTAAAAAAATAAAATTATAATATAATATAATTAATGTAATTAAATAAATAAAATTAAAAATAGTGTCAATTTTTTAATTAAATTAAAATAATTTTTTTTGCAATTTTTTCTATAATTACGATATTACATTATTTTAAAAATAAATATGTATTTTAATTTATTTCTAGTATATAAAATTAAACTATAAAAAAAATCTTATAAACATATTTTTATGTTATTTATAAAAAAATTTAATTCAATTGTATAATTATGTATTTTAGGTTGTGCAAAACTTCTAGTGAAAAAAAAAGACATATCATAAATAATATTTTTACGATCTTATCTGTATAATAAGATAATGATAAATATGATAATAATATCGTCTAAAATGACAAATAACACATAGTTAAATATATATAATAATAAGATATATACTAATAAAATGTACATGCAAGCATACTTGTTTTATATATATTATCAAATATTTATTAAATTTATAATTCAAAATTTAAAAAATTAAATTAATATAATATAATATATTGTGCATGAATAAATTTATTGAAAATTTTCATCTATAATTTATTTGGTGTACATTTGCATCTATATAATAATAATAATTATATATATTGGATCAATATTCCTTATTTATTATCTAAAGTTTTATACTATCATCTTTTAATTATTGAAATTTAAAAAGAATAGTAAAAAGAAAATTATATATATATATATATATATATAACATTAGCATTATTCGATTTTCTTACTAACACAACTCCAAGCGGAGTCAGACGTGAAATATTTTTTGATTCTATATTTATAAATTTATATTTAATTTATAATTAACATATCATTCGATGACAATATAATTTGGTACTCATACCACTGTTCTAAAATAAGCATCCTTGTTGATGGTGGGTGAATGGGTGGGAATAGCAGTGGGGTTGCCGTCACAGCTGTAACTTGTCGTGTTGTTTTCCTTTAGGATCGTGACACTCTTAGACCGGTCCCCACTGATCAATTAAAATGACAAAAATTCATATAGAGAGAGAAATAGAGAAGAATGGATAATCTGCTGTTGTCGTCCCCACTGTTCAGTTCAGGTGTTCGATGAATTATTTGTATTTTTATTTGTTGAAAAAATTAAAGGTATAAAAATTAATCCAAATGTTTCATAATTAGGAGATATATATATGTGTGTGTGTTGATTTAGATTTAAAGTAAAATCGAAACCATTTTAAAAAATAAAAAATTAAATTAAATCAATAAATATGAAAAAGAAATCCAACCTAAACTAATTTAATTTACTTAATTTGAGTTATTCAAGCAAAAATCACCCCACTTTTTTATTTATTAATTTTTTAAGTCTTGTACTATTAAAAAAAAAAAAAAAAGATGGTCTGAAATTAAAAGAATAATATTTAAACAAATGTTTAATTCTTAAATAACTTATAAAATGCTAGTAAATTTTGAATGTTTCATTTTAATATTTCTTAATTTTTTATTTTTGAAATAAACATAACTAGTAACATGACCCAAACAAGATGCTCATCACTCTAATAATTTGATGATAAAGATGATTCCTCGTATTCTAGTGGGTGTGTATTAAGAAAAATAAAGATGTTAGTGGTCGTACAATCCTATTAAAACAGAGTCAAATATTTTCATCAATTGTGCTCTTGCCTATAAGTTGTGTCTGACCTAAAGATGCCATGATTAAAGAACTCTCGTCGTTTTTTAACACAAGAGTTGAGAAGAAAAGATGTATAACGGAGAATATAATAATTGATGAATTTGAATTTTTTTTTTCTTCCCAATAATGAATGTGTGCTAATTTATGTGTTGGAAATATAAGATTGAAGATTTTTGTGTAATTTTAATTATGTGCAAATGCCCCCATCTAACTTCTTTTGTGTAATTTGGTTTGAGTTTCGTGATTGATTAAATCGTGGAAAAATTACTAACCAGACAGTTATTATAAAAGACATAGGAGAGAAAATTACTCATTTAAACTACTCTTGGGGGGAGTAATTTCATCATTGAGCCTCACTGTCGTGGTTTTGTCAGCTTGCTCGGTAAGGACCACCTCACCTCAATACATAGGCTCTCTGTTTACCAAAGCCGTAGTCCCGGGAGACAAATATATTCTTCTCCTGACTCACCCTCAACACTAGAAGTCAAAGCTACTGATGCATCAGTTTGCTGCACCAGCCTGCTGGATGAGTTTATATCCGACTCAGGTGCAGAAAAACTTGGTAACTCTGCTGCGTCACCCCGATTTTTCTTTTCTACAGATTCATGACAGTTAATTGCAAAATTTATATTATTGCTAATTTTGTCACCTTCTTGGATGACAATTGTATAGATCTCATCATTTGTAATGTATACTCCAGTACACACTAAATTTTCTATTTTGACAGAAGAATCAATATCACTCCTCTTGACTATACTGATGCTATGTACAACTTATTCCACATAGTTGACTGATCATGATTATTTCCTCCACCGGTCTTTAATGTTAAGCAAACAACTTCTCTTAGAGTACTCTCGAAACACATCAGATTATTTACATTCATTCCTGGAGGCATGGCACTCGTCATATATGGTTGGTTTTGGTGGATTGGGACTGTTGATATTCAACATCATGTTTGTCGGATGTCTTTGAAGAATGTGTGGATGTAATCTTGTTAAGTTCTGTACTTTCATCTAACATGGAAGACAAAGGCACTATATCTAAATCAGCTACAGCAGAATTACCCACCGAAGGTGCAATTTCAAACCATTTCAAAGCTCTAAAAACTCAGCTTCCTCTTCAAGGTCACCTTCTCTTCCCTTTTGGTTTCCAGTGGCTGAATGAGGAAACTCATTAAAAGATCTAGATTTCTAAAGGCAGGGTGAGGGAACTCCTAAAGTTGCAGTTGTTGCCGCAGCAAAATCAACAGTATCTTCTTCTGGGTTATTTTTACGTTCTGTTTTCATGCTTCTGGTTTCAAGGGCAACAAGCTGCTCCATTATTGCATTATAGGACTTTGACCCAAGTGCCTCAGCAGTGTCCTTATCCTGGTGAATGTGCACTAAGAAAATTGATTATCAAACCATAGGACCATGAAGAAAGGTAACTGCAAGTTTTACAAAATATGTCAAAATGTCAAGCATTCAGGAGATTAAAATGGGGAAATTTAATTAGGCATATTGACGGTGTCAATGCACTGTTAAACATCAATTAGAAGCACCGAGGAAATAAAGGCATACTGACAGTGCCCATGCATTTGTTTGGCATCACTGATCAGATGGAATATAATCCGGGAAATAAACATTTATATGTGAACCAAACAATAAACCTTTCCATTAAAACAAAATACAACATATAATTATAAACCACCATGGCATCATCTGCTATTCACCAAACTAGAAACACAGCGACCAAAAGCACATGGCAAATTTCTAAAAAAAAAAAAATAGCAATTGATAAAAGGTCACAGATAAATAGAGGTGTAATTTGGGATGGAATGTCTAATTAATCCATAATACAACCCATTAATTTTATGAACTTATCCCATCTTATCCTACTATATTTTTAATGGGTTGGAATGATACATGTTGGAATATCTTATTTGTCCAAAATTCAAATTGGGACAAGTAAAAATATAAAAAAAATGAAACATGATTATCTATAATAACCATAAATGATATTTAAATGTGATGAAATAATGTTAAACCATAAGCCCATTAGAAACATTAAATTGAACAATTCTTTATATCTTTACCGATAAAATAGTACATGTTAGAATATCCCATTTGTCAAAAATGAGCTAAAATTGGACAAATAAAAATACAAAAACAATAAATAAATAAAAAAAAGAAACATGATTATCTATAATAATCATAAATGATATGTAAATGTGATGTAATAATTTTAAACCATAAGTCCATTAGAAACATTAAATAAACAATTCATTTTATATCTTCACCAATAAAAGCAAAGCATCTGCTTCTTTGTTCTTGTTATTTTTTTGTTGTTATATAATTAACCACGGAATAATATCTTAAATTTCTTAGAAGCATGAAAGTGCCTTGCTAATGATTACCTAGCATCAGTATTCAGTCTGTGCACAAAGACGACATAATTCCTTCATAGGATAAAAACTTGCTAAAATAAATAGTAGGACCTTACTTTGGTTCTGTTTGTTCAAGCAACTGTTAAAAGTAATTTCAAACAATCGATTTCAAAAGAAAGTACTTTCATGAATAAGCACAGATGTGTTTCTATAAGGCTAAATGAGCCTTGAAAAGGTGCTTATGGTTAGGGGTGGCAATTTCTGACACGATACGATAGCACAATCCGAACACGACATGACACGAATTTTTTTTTAGTAAGAATTGATCAATAATTTTTTATGTTTTTAAAAACTTTGTTATTTCTTACTATTATAAATAAGTAACACAAAAAAAATTCAAGTAAATTTTTTAATGTGTCAACCAACACGAAAACACGACACGAATAACACAAACAAACACGACACGAACATGACCAACACGACACGATTGACACCCCTACTTATGGTAAATTTTTATTGTTTGGTCTTGAAGAAATTTTTTTGCTGTTAGAAAGCTTTTTTAAAGTATCAGAAGCATAAACAAAAATATCCTTAGAATCATGGATCAAAATATTGATAATATCTTCTATATATCTGTGATTTCTTATTGACAAAATATCTCAACAATATTGAAACTTTGTGATAAAATCAATAAAATATTTTGTCGTAATAATTTTTGTGTGCTCAGTATCACGTGGTTGTATCATGAGCTTTTTATTTTTAGTAAGTTTTAAATGTTATAAATTTTATAAAAATATTCCATTAATTTCATTAATATCTTCAATATTTTCATAGAATTAAAGCTACCATTTTCGTAAATGTCAATATTTTAATCCTTAGCTTAGAGGGTCCAAAAAATTGAAAAAATAAACACAAAATAAGCACAGGAGGCTTTTAAATTTTCTAAAATCAGTGAGGTCAAGAAGCAAATAATGAGTAGGATGGAACGAAAAACACAGCCAAATCATCAACAACATGAACTATAGAAATACCTGCCATTGGCAAATAGACTCACGTGCCTTTTACTAACTCAACCTAATAGATATGGCTTGAGGACAGAAAGAGCAAACCTGAGGATCAACGATCCAACCATGATAGAGTGGAATATCCAACAGATCAAATATAGCACACTCTAGAGTAAACTCGAAATCGCTTATCCTGCAACAATATTGTAAATTTGAGTTAAAACTAGATAATAGACAATGATGAGGCTGATAAGATGAATTAAAAAAAATACCACCTTCTGTGCTTTATGTTGACATCAATCCTAGTAGTAAATCGTGGAAGCAGATCAATTGCATCAGCAATGTTCTGCCGTCAATTCACAAAATACTCCTAATCTTTATTCTATTACAAGATAACAAATTCGTTGAATTCAGTAGGTAAAAACAATATCAAAGGTGCAAACAAAGTAAACTGTCTTTAATAAGAAAATAATAGAATAACTTACTTCGGACACTGATATTACTGTTAGCAACAAGCAAAAGTAATTTCTCCTGAGAGACTTCTGCGGTGTCTGGACTCTTCAAGTTCAAGTTGTTCCTCAACAGAAGAACATTACCTGAAGCAAAAAGTATAAATTACTAATAACAAACATTGTCCCTTTCTCATTGCATCAGAAAATGAAGATGAGGATCAGGATATATCAAATTAGTTGCAACATTACTATAATATGATACTTTTTTTAATGAACTATAGGTATTATATTATTGTAATATAATGCTGGTTAAACATTTTGTTTTCTTATTTTTCTCATTTTTCCTTCAATGTCCAAGAGTATCTCTTTGAAAGTTTATTTTATTTAACCAATATCATTTTAAATCATGCAGGAGTCCATTTAGTTATGTAATCTGCTCTGCAGCAAAAGGTATAAATTATTAAATTTAGTTCAAGTTTATAAAATTTTCATGCTTTAATTTTTCAAGAATATTGAGTAACAATATTATAGTTTTCAGTTGAGCTTTATCTTTGTGTGCTTTAGTTAGACGTGATATATATTGATTTTATTTACTCTTATCATGGGAAAACGTACGATAAAGAAGACAATCTGCAAAGCTCCTCACATAGGCATCAAAGACATTAATTAAACATGAAATTCAAAGTGGCAGAAACGAAATAAAACACAGTTACAAGAGACATTTATAGGCTATCACTGAAATACACTGCCAAAGAGAGAGCACTGTTCTGCACAATCACAGACAAATTGCGTAGTCCCCAGCTACGCAGTTACGAGACATCTGTTATAATAGTTCACAAAATCAATAACGGCATAAAATAGGATAGAAAATAGGGAAATTACCAAAAATAGCACCCCTAAAAATTATAATAACAAAACTAGCACCCCCTTGTGTTCAATTAGAATTGAACGTTTAATATTGAACGTTCAATATTCAATTTGAACACGTTCAATATTAAATAGGTCTAATTATCGTCATTCAATTCTAATTGAACGGATAATATTGAACGTTCAATATTGAACGAGTCCAAATTATTGTCGTTCAATTTTAATTGAACACAGGGGTGCTAGTTTTGTTATTATAATTTTTGGGGTGTTAGTTTTGTTATTTTCCCTAGAAAATAACATAAAGAATCAGGGAAAAATGAAACACCAAGCTTAAAATGTTACCAAGGGTACGTCGCATAGCGACATAGGCCACAACTCACGAAAGTTCGATTTTCACAGCGGATAATCAATCACACTGTGCCTACCAAGTCTTCTCTGTATGCTTGTGATTTCAAAAAATAAAACACAAAGACCCAAAAACCCTAGAAACAACCAGGAAGCTAATATCATAGTATTTCCAGCTGAAATAGATCATAGAGAATTAGATCGCTCAACGCTTGCATCCATTAAAGTATGACTTCCAGCAGCAGACGTACTACGAAAAAATTAACATGAAACAATCCATATACACTGCGATGAGCTCAATTATCCATTAACTTCCCGATTGCCAAGTCATACTACATTTAAAAAAAAAAATTTATAGCCACTCTGCCACATTGGAACGCAATAAGAATCTTAACATTGAAAATTACCATTTTTTTTCAGTTTCTCAGAAACCAAACAATAAACAAAAAGGAAATAAAAAGAAAAACCATTTCAAGAGGGAAATAGGTAAATGAAAATTTACACACCGCGAGATGAGGATAGGGTCAATGTCGTTTTGGAGGATGATAGGAGTGCTGCGACCTAGGAATTGATCCGTCTTGGTCTCATGAACGCGCTCTTTCTCTTTTCACCGGCTGTTCCTGTTCCTCACATGAACTGGACGCCATCTCAGCTTCGATCACAATATAAGGTCGATTTTTTTGTTCTTTTATACCACCGGCGAGGAATGGCCCCCATTGGGTTGGAACTTGGAAATTACCATGTCTATTCTTATATTCGTTTTTTTATAATTTATTTTAAAATATATTATTTATTTATACAATTTCAAAATTAAATCAAGTAATTTTTAATAAAAATAATATTATCATCGATAATTAATAATTTAATTATAAAATTTAATATTATGTATATAAGACAATAATTTTTATAATAATTATTAAAAATAATATAATTTTAGTAATAATTTATACTTTAAATTTAAATTTATTAAATTTATTCATATAATAAACAAATATAATTGAGATTATAAATACTTAGGTGACTGAATGTCTTAATTTATTTAATTTTAAAGAACTCCAATACTTAAAATATTTCGAACTTTTGATAAAAAATTCCCATTCGTCTCTGCAATATTTAAATAAGGATAAAAATAACCTCACCGTCCTCCCTCTGTTTACATCTCTAATCAGGCCATCATATGTTAATGAGAGAGGGAAGAAAGGGAAATATTATTGCATACAACAAAAATATTAACACATGATTGAATGGTAAAAAGAAAAAAAATAAAATAAAAAGTATTTTTTAAATAGGGCTCTAAAGTTCCTTTTATTATTAATATAATAGTATAAACACATCCAACCCATATTAATAGTTATGATTGGAGTCTTACCATGGACAAAATTAGTATTAAATATGAGAATAACATATAAATGTGTATCTAAAAATCTCCCCTAGTAATAGTTATTTGATAATGGCTTTGTGAAAATAATTAAAGTATCTTAAATGTTAATTTATGATTTAGTAATATCCAAGATTTATTAAATATAATATATTATATATTTTTTTATTAGCATTAACCATTAATTTTGTCCATAATTCTTTTTTTTTATAAAAATAAATCTATTTCACTAAAAGTTAATATTTTTGTTGTATGCAATAATCTTTAATTTAAAATTACAGTAACTTTAAATTTTATAACAATAAAAATAATATTTAAATTTAATATAACAAAATTTAATATTAAACGTATCTAAAATGACCATAATTTAACTAAAATATAGTTTAACTAGCTAATATTTAATATAAAATGTTTGGCTTGTATTTATCTTTATACGAAAATACATAAATTGTATAAAATATTATTTTATGATTACAAAATTTAAAAAATATTATAAAGTTGAATCTATTTGGAGTTAGGTGGGGTTTGACAATCTTTTTTTTATATATAATATATATAAAATGATCAAAAAATTACACACATAAAATAAATTTGTACCCCTTAAATTTTAATTTTTAAGTATTTTATAAATCAAGAACTTCATACAAGCTAATATGTTTATACTCAAATCATAAAATACATGTAATATTTTTTTAAAACACATATTTATAATTATATTAAATCTTTATTATTAATTAATACTAATAATAAAAAGTAAAAAGCAAACAATATTAATTTTAATAGTGCTTGATACAGCCACTATTATATTATAATTAAATGTTATACCTAAGTTTTGACGGTTCCCATGAACCATGATTTATTTTATCTTTTACATTCTACAAATATTAAAATTAAGAAATTTTGATTAGTATTACAATTCATTAAAATAAGTATTTAAAGTTGGAAACTAAGTCTCACTAAATACGTGTATGTATATAAGATTTGATTTTTACAAAGAAAAAAGAAACATAAATTAAATAAAAATAAAAAGTACATAAGGTAATTAATATGAAATTTATGTAGAAAATTTGTTAGGTTTTTCTAAGGATGAAAAGATTATTATGAAAATAAAAATTTTCCCCTCGTTCTTCGTACCTCCTTTTTTCTTTTTTTTTCTTCTAAACTCTTTTTGGTATCAGTTAAGAATGCATTTGATGATCTTTGGAAGAATAAATTTTTATAGAACTTTGAAAACATCTTAAATTAGAGATATAAAGTGTGTGTATTATATCTCATCTCATCTTTTGTTTAATATATTTTATGAAAGGTATAATATAGTCTTATTTCATTTAAATATATTTCATCTCATTTTATTTTATGTCTTTAACTTTAAATATAATATTATATTATTTTTTTATTAAATTTTTACATTAAAAATAATCATTTATAATATGTTCATTATTTTTATATTTTTATTTGTTTCATTTATATTCATTTAATATAAATAAAAATATCTTTAATATTATCTCATTATTATTTTATATAAAAAATTAAGTGAAACAAAAGTTTATGTGTTGTGAGAATTAATAAAATCTATGAATTAATTTAATATCTCGTCTCAAATTACATATCTAATTTCAATGCAACAAAAAAGGAATCCTATGTTTCTTTCAAGCTAATTATTATATTCAATCTAATAAAGTTTGTCGCATGCCAATTAAGCGTCCTTCATTTGGCTAGTTTAGTTGTACGAAAATTCTCTCACATATTTTATATAAGATATATTTACCACCAACTCTCCTGTAAATATTTACTAACAAAAAAAAAAAAAAAAATATATATATATATATATATATATATATTAAAGAAAAAAATATTAAAAAAATATTTATTTCTACAACACTCCTTTATATATACTAATAACTAATAAAAATAGAATAAAACATATAAATTATTAAACAATTTTTTATCAAATAAACATAAGATATCAAGATTCTTTATATATATAATATAATATAATAAATTTTTATTACATTTTTTATACAAAATATATTTTATTAATAAGAAAAAAATTGATTTATTTTCGCTACTTTATTTTTTTCATTTAAATTTTAAAAGGATCTTATAAAATAAAAGAGTCAATGATGAAATGACATAAACTCTTTTATACTCAAATAGAAGCAAAATAAAAGAAATTATTAAACAAACTAAAATATCAAATAAATGTCATGGGATAACTTTTTATTTTTTTTATACATAGGATTATACTAATAACTAATAAAAATAAAATAAAAAATATAAATTATTAAACAAATTTTTATCAAATAAATAGAAGATATTAACTCTTATTTATATATATATATACACTAATAGATAGATAATATAATATAATAAATTCTTATTACATTTTTTATAAGAAAAATATTTTTTTAATAAGAAAAAATTAATTTAGTTTCACTACTTTATTTTTTACATCTAATTCTAAAAACATTTTATAAAATGAAAGAGTCAACCCATCAAATGACATTAACTATTTTTTACTCAAACAGAAACAAAACAAAAAAAAAATTAAATAAATATTGAGTAATATATATATTTAAAAGATTAAAAGAAAAAGCGCGAAAAGTAAATAAGAAAACGTGAGCCTGCTTTGTGTTTGTGCGCCACCATATACAAAGCCCAGATCCAAAAGACACCCCCACTCCACAAGCAAGAGGCACGTGACACGGTCTAAAACGAGAGTTACTATCTCATACGTGTCATAAAGTAATTGGCTAGGTCTGTTTCACCGTACGAAAGTCACTGACGCTTCCCAACCCCTATTGTACGGAAAATATAATTTAAAGCTTAAAGGTCTTCAATGAGGTAGCTCCGTTTATGATGTCCGATGAGTGCTCCATATTTACCTGCAACCTTTGGGTTAAAGACTGTCCGTAAATAACCTGCAACCGACAGGAATGTTGTTTGTTTTTAACTTCAAACGCTCCTCTGCCCGACTCAATGGTCACCGGCTTCTTTGGGTTGTCAGTTTCTTTAGACGCGTGTCATTTCTTCCCACAATAGCATGGAATTTTTGTGCATCCAGATTAAAAAATCACCATCCTTTTAACTTTATCTCGTTGGAAGAAGGTATAATGCTTTACATGTTACGGGCATTTATTCGCTTCGATTTGTTTTTCTGGGAGGTATCCATTTTTCCTCAGCATTTTCCAAAAAAAGAAAGCGATTCGTTCTTAACGTTCCTATCTTTCCTTTTATATAAAAATAAAATATAAAATAAAAATTAATTGTACTACTTTTACATTCTAGGGTTACAGTTATGCTCTCAAGCCTAGCTAGGTTAAACTATTTATTGGGTAATGTAATGTAATCAAATAAAATCATCTCATCTCATCTCATCATCTTTTCTTCCTTGGATTGTTCTTCCAAAATTTTCTCATCTCTTTACCAATCTGCAAGACAACAAATTTTGCACCTTCCTTTTTTGTAAGATTTTGCTCTCCCCTTTTAGAAAATAACTTGACTTGCCTAGTTGTTTAGCAATCTCTGATTGGATCGAACTTTAATCTATCAGTTCGCATCAACATTAGATTTCTAATTTCTACCGTTGTTTTCTTTTCTTCTGGATTTTTTTTTTTTTTGGCTTGTTGGAATCAATCTTATTGTTTTATTGGTTGAAGGTGTAAAAGAATGGTTAGGGGAAAAACCCAGATGAAGCGTATAGAAAATGCCGCGAGTAGGCAAGTAACTTTCTCAAAGCGAAGAAACGGACTTCTCAAGAAGGCCTTCGAGTTATCGGTTCTTTGTGACGCTGAAGTTTCTTTGATTATTTTCTCCACCAGAGGGAAGCTCTATGAGTTTTCCAGTTCAAGGTACGTTAATTTCAGTATTTATATTTACTAACTAGCAATTAAAGCTTCACTCAGTCTTTATTTTCAGATATTACCATAGGTTGCATTAATAATAAACGAATTGGGCGCTTCAGATTTTATTTTTTTTGGGCTTAATTTTTATATTAAAAAAACCTGGTTCTTTGTTTTGTAGAGCAGCTTAATGTAGGGTATGGTATGGTACTAACCTCAGGTTTTATCTGTCAAAAGGACGGATATTTCCTGTTTGTATTTTTCAAATCTGTTTAACCTTGTGATTTTGTTTTGATCTTGTAGCACTTGGGATGAACCTTTACTTCGTAATTAGTTTGGTTTTTTAATTTTGATTATACTGACCGGGTCCATTTGGTAAATGACTTAGCAGTACTGTACTACTGTTAGCAAATAGAGAGGGTTCACTCTTATACAGTTGTATAACTTGTTTTGACAAAATAGTTATATATTTTCCTTTATTGTGTGTATATTGCCTGATGAATTAAACGGTACTTACCATTTGTTTATGGAAGTGAGACTCAACAGAACCCAAAACCAAATACCCTTTTGAAGTAAACGATGAAAATATGAATTGTTTTTTTCCCTCATTCATTCACCACAATATATATATATATATAATAATTAAAACTAACCATAGCATTAGAATCTTGTTGACTGTTTCCGAGGAACCGCTGAGATTTGAGGAGTTGTCCAGTTATTTATATGTAACGTAATGAAATATGTTCGGTTCAAATGAAATGTGATTGAATATTCACATTTTATTTCATACGAAAGTCTAGGAAACTGCTGATATATTTTAGAGGGTTACATGCATAATCCCAACAAAAATGTTACAAAAATTATTTGGGACTACTGCTAATGTATTAGAATTTCTCACTACCGGCACTTTTGTAGAGATGATTAAGTGGTATTTGAGTTAACTATCAAATATAGAGAGTATAGTGTTTGAATCTTGGTCCACATATTAATCACATTTTCCATTTCCCCTTAGGGTAGAGTGAAGGACATAAAAAAAAAGCATTGAAATTTCTCTTCTAAGTTTATGAGTCTATCCGTTAGCTAGCTGCTCAATTGACATCCAAAATTCCAACCTTTGCTTCCTTATAGTTGATGAGGAAGTATTAATTACTTTTCGCACTTACTATATCTTATTAGCCTGTATAATAAATTATAAATTATTAGTTGTTAAATCAAAATGCCATGAACAATTAATACTTTCTCTATAGTTTCTATTTTATAACTTCTTTAAACTTTTGTGTTGTCGCAAGCTTTGGAAATATGTTATTGATGTATTTTAGAAAATTATAAATTCTATAACTCAGTGAAATTGAGAATATATTAAAGAAACCAGTTACATTTAACAAATCAATTATAATTACTAAACCTATTAAAACCTCAACATCTTTATTGATTGCTCTATAGCTAGCACTAGGGGTGAACAAATATGGGTTAGTTTGGATTTAGACTAAAATTGAACCAATCCAATATAATCGATTTTTTAAAAATAAGAACCAACCGAACCGAACAAAAAATTTGAAAAATCAATTCAACCCGAACCAAATTTTTTGATTTGGTTTGGGTTGGTTCAAGGAAATTTCTCTCTTTTTACGGTAATGAATTTTGTTTATTAAATTTTTTTAAAACTCTTGTATTATATATAATTTGTAACATTTTTAATGTTAATTTTATTATAATACCTAAATTTAAAAATATAGATATCGATCACTTATCTAATATCATTATTCATATCAAATACAAAGTGCAAGAAAAATTTAAAATTAAGACAAATAAGCAATAAGGAATAGTAATCATATACTTGACAAAATTTACTAACTTTCAGATCTAATAATATTGTTCACCAATGTTATTCATGCAATGAAAACTCTACCGACAAAAATATGAAAGATGATGTAATTATAAATTTATAATGGATAAATAATTAAATAATATCAAATTAGTGTATCACGTGAATAAAAGATAAAATAAATGAGAATACCTAGTAGAGAAGTGCTTGCACGAATTCCGTTTAAATATTCAAACTGTAATGACAAAAATGGACAAAATTTGTTTATCTCTCACTAATAAAGTAGATGACAAATTTTTCTAAAATATTATCGAAAATAAAAAAGGTTGTCCTCATAAACATAACTAATTAGCAACAAATAACAAATCAAAATATATAAATTCAAATCTTTAGTACATATAGACTACAGTATATTACAAAATGAAGAATAGAAATAAAATACTTAAATTATCCAAGAAAAAACATAAAAATAAAATAAAATTCCAAACATGTTCCAAGTTCCCATATTCTAATATATTAATAAAATATAAATATTATATTGAAATCATTGATGTCGTCAACTCGCCATTGAGTTTATTGAGGTATGTTATTTTCCAAACATATCTACAAAAATAGAAAAACTAAGTATCAACTATGAATTAAATAAATTAAATTGTAATGATTATATAAATATTTAAAAATATAAATATATATATGGGTTGGTTCGGTTGTTTTAAGATTTTAATAAATGAAAACCAAACCAATCTAATATTAATCGATTTTTTATTATGAAGAATCGAACCGAACCAAACTAATAAAACTTAAAAATTGATTTTTCTGAGTTGGATTAGGTTGGGTTGGATGGGTTAATTTGGTTCTGTATTTTTTTGTTCACCCCTAGCTAGCACGAGCAACATTTCCCTCTTCAATGGGCTTTCATTTTTTTCATCAGTGATTGGTGAAAGTGCTGTCACATTTGCAATTCACACTCCTATTTTCATATGTTTGACTTCCAAAATACCATCACATTCAATAAGCAAAGTAATATATCTATATCTATTGTTAGATTTAAGAGAAAAATCTACGTTAAAAATCATACTAGAGTAAATATAACTAAGCGAAAGTTCTACCATTTTTGGTGTTTCGTATTTACCTATAAAATCAAATATCATATAAATCTATTTAGGAAAAGAGTTAACCTGAACTCCTTTTTTTTTTTTTTTGCAAGATTTGAATAATAAGAAATAAAATGAGAAGAGAGGAAAGCGAGGAGTGATTGGGGTTACCTAATAGTTATGGTATTCAATGTGAATTTTTTTATATTGATTTTTTATTGGAAAAGTTTTGGGATATGCCTGTGTTGACTAGCACCACTTGCATGGACTATTAATATAATTTATGCGCATGCATTAAAAAACAAAGCTCAATTTAAAGGTATTTAAGAATGGAGTGAAGAGTTAAAATAGTTCATTTGCTTATGTAATAAGTGTTATTTAGTTATCTAGCTTATAAAAGGTGTATTTAAGTCCATTTACTTATAAAAAATGTGTTCTGAAGTCCTTTTACTTGTAAAAAAAATATCATGTAAGGATAAAATTATTTTTTCATCCAATTTTTTGTTAAATTTAACGGAATAGTACATGTGTCACATGCATGTTTATATTTTTCGATAGATATATATCAAATTAAATAATTTTTAATTAAAAAATTACTCTAATTTTTTATAATTTCTTTCTATTAAACTTAAATAAAATTTCATTGTCTAATTTGTGATTTTTGATATTAAACAATGAAAATTTTATTGAATTCAATCAAACTTAAATAAAATTCTTATTATTAAGTTATGATTTTAAATATTAGACAATTAAAATTTTATTTAAAAAATATTATATTTAAATTACATTGAAAATTTTATTTAAGTTTTTTTTTTTTAAACTAAAAAAATTAAGTAATTTTTTTAACTAAATATTAATTATTTTACGGATATATATATCGAAAAATATAAATATGTATGTGACACACTGCTATTCCGTTAGATTTGATGAAAAATTAATTTTGTCCTTTGCTTGACACAATTTTTATAAGTAGAGGGACTTAAAAACACATTTTTTAAAAGTAAAGAGATTTAAAAACACTTTTATAAATTAAAGGACTAAATGCCACCTTTTATAAAAACAAAATGACCTTTATGACACTTTTTTCTTAAGAATAATGTTCATACTTCAAAAATTGTCACTTGCTAGAACACCAACAACATTTTATATTTTTAAACTCATGTACAAAAACAAAACTTTAATATGTATTCATCACTAGTTTCATAATTCATAATTTGTTTGAGGCTTGGCAATGTTAGTTTGTGATTAGTTTATCTAGTAATCCTAGCCAGACACTAGCAGAACTAGCACCTTTTCAACTTTTGATAGCTTTTATTTTTTGTGTAATATTTATATAATTATAAATAAATTATATGTATTAAATGAGTCTTTGTCCTATATGAAACTTCATTTTTAAGATTTTATCACTTAAAAGTACACTAAAAATTTAATAATTTGAACATATTTATACTAAAATGAAATATGTATTACATTTTTTTGTTAAAATATAAGTACTATTGTTTTTATTATTATTTATATGGTGCTTCTCTTGAAATAAACTTATATATTTGCCACTGTAGTCAGAGCTACAAGTTATTTGCTATTTTTAATATGCATGTTAAAAAAAATCGGAAAAACAACAAAACTAGCACATCTTGTATTCAAACTTATATTTTCACAATTAAAAAAATGATTAATATATCTTTTTTCTTTGAACACCCATTCAATTAGAATTGAACGACAACAATTTAGACCCATTCAATATTGAACGTTCAATATTTCACGTTCAAATTGAACGTTCAATATTAGTGGGGGTGTTAGTTTTATTACTATAAGTTTTAGGGGGTATTTTTTAGTAAATTCCCAAAAAAATCTTATAGAAACACATGTTCAAAAATAATTTCATAATTTGAAATGTAAAATGTTTGTCTAGAGTTGGCTCAACAAAGTTCATTGAGAGGAAAGCAACGAGTGACTAGAATGACCTTACAGTGATGCTGGAAAAGTTTTTGATATTTAGTTCTTATTGGAAAAGTTTTGGGATATGACTCCGTTGTTTAGAACCACTTATATGCACGCATTAAAAAATGAGACTCAATCTAAAGGCGTTCAAGAATAATGTTCATACTTCAAAAACTGTCACTCCTTGGAGCACTAACAACATTTTGTATTTTTAAACTCATGCGCAAAAACAAAACTTACTTGAACATGTGTTCATCACTAGTTTCATAATTTATAATTTGTTTGGAGGCTTAACAGTGTTAATTTGTGATTAGTTGATCTAGTAACCCCATCTAGCCAGAGCTATGAAGTTGTTTGTAATTTTCAAAACTAATTTCATGGTCCAAAATGTAAAACGTTTGTCTAGAGTTGGCTCAACAAAGTTCATTGATAGTTTAGTTGTCCTCTTTTGTTGGAGCGTCGTTAACATTGATTCTTTTGAAAGGTAAATATCAATTACCTTCATAATGTTTATTCAAATAGCAAAGATGTCCCTAGTTCGAAAATAATATCTCCAAATAGGTTCAACTAACTAAAATCATGATTAAAGCATAGATAAAAATGTAATCTTATATTCATGATATATTAAAAGATCATAAAAGTAAATAATTATTGTACATTTTAATTATTCATTCTGCTATTTTTTTTATTGATTAATTGACTTATTGATCAAATTGAACGTATTTATAAATATATGTACTAAATAAGAAGTAAGTTTAAAAATATAAGTAATTGATTGCTTTGATGTTTCATAAACAAATTTAATAATTTTGATAGAATTTTCATAATTTTTTCAAAAATTTCTAAATTTATATCCCAACATTTATACAAAATTTAAGTCTTAACCGTTTGGATCCACGTTAACATTTTAAACCTTGGTCATTGGCACCATTTTCCCTATATCTTTTCCTCACCATTATCTCTCTTTTTGTTTTCCTATGCAAATTCAACACCATCTCTAATTTCCTCATTATCTCACTTCTCGCTAAATGCTTCATAAGATGATAACAAGCTTGATAAGTGTTTTCTCCTATATTTTAATTTTGTTGGTATTTTAGTTGATGTTAGGCTTGGATTATGTACAAGAAAATTTGTGATGTTAGTTATTGATTAATGCGTTTTTAGGATTGAGTTTTCTCAGATTATAGAATTTGTTATCGATTTTGAATTAGAGTGAAATTTTGTGAATTTTGAAGATTTTTGGGTTATAATTTGGGATGTTCATGATTTTTGTCAACTAGCTATTCCTTCTACTTATCACATCATTTGAAATTATCTTAAGTTTGATGTATATAGACCTTTCCTTCTACTTATCAATGCATGTAAGTGTTTCAGCCGGCTTAAGTTATGAATGCTATATATATTATCATTTCTTCCCTTGTTTCATGAGTTTTATATATGTTTTCACCATTTAAGTACTTGAGACTTGAGAGTATGTACTTTGCATATCATTGTTTACGTTACCACATAATATTCATCTTCTGCTTTAACTTTATGCAATATTTCCCTTGCTGGCTATAAATTCCCAATGCTCATTACTACTGATGATCTTAATCACCCTCTCACTAGAAATAGTAAACTCTTGTTAACTAGCTATTCTGCTTTTGAAGTAAGTACAGTTTTTTATAATAAGCTAATAATTAAGATAATTTTATATATGGATGAGACTCGAATTCACAGGGTGCGGTGCATGAATCATATTGTAATGCATTATAAGGCAAGATAAGTAGCTTGAGCTCGTTATAAATGAGAGTAAAGAGTCCTAGTTAGATGTTAATTAGGAAAGAAATTATCAGTCCGGGTCTAAATTGAGATTGAATGTTCTATTAATTCATGGTACAATTTATTAATTTTCATTACCATTTCATCTTATTTCATTTAATTTTTTATGAAATGGGATGGTAATAAAATTGTATTTACTAGTTTAGATATTTCATTTGTTCTAAATAAGCTTAAATGAGACAAGTAAATATAAAAAATAAAAATCAATGAAGAATATGATATATGTTCATTTTTAATGTGATAGTCTAATATGAAAAATGATATAACATTATGTTTAAAATTAGACACGTTAAATTTACAATCTAAATGAGATGCAGTGATATTTAAACATAATGAAACAATATCTTACCATATATTAGGGACACTAAATGAGACATAAAATAAGATGATACAATCCACTTTACATTTCTAGTCCCATTATTATTGGTTTCAGGATCTTCCACTTGTTTTTATTTCCTTATTTTTGTTTCTTTTAAATCTCAATTGCTTACTTTTTACTTTTCAATGCACATGGTGAATTTGGGATTGTTAAAAAAAAAAAATATTTGAAATATTTTCTTTAGTAAATTTTACACCAATTGATGAAGTTTATTAGATATTGAGATTTGAGTCTAACTATTATAGATTTGCGAGGGACAGGGTTAACAAAATCATGCATGAATTCATGGGTCTTGAAATGAAACTCACATGGGGGAATTTAACTCCTATTATGTATAATTACTAGCTGATCAAAAACATTATATAGAAGAAACTTAAGTAATTAAAGTCGTGATTAATAGGACCAATAGTGAATTAGAAATATATAATTAATTGTTACCTTTTTATATTAGTATGCAGCTGATATACTCTTCTACTTTTTAAATTTTTTGTACTGGTATATTAGTTAATGTACGTGTAGAAAAGAAGAAAGTGATATTTCGTTCTGAATATTTCACTGACTTGTATTGCTTTGTATAGATTACATGAATTTATAATAGAAATAAAACGACATAAAAGGATAGTAATTAAATACAAAGATTTCTACCATATTATGAATGATCTTTACCATATTATGATTTTATTTACTTTCCTATTTCAAAATGAATCTCAACACTCCCCCTCAAGTTGGTGCATACATGTCCCACATGCCCAACTTGTCTAAAAACTTTAAGAATACTCGATTTGATAAATGCTTTGGTGAGAATTGCTATGTTGATAGCCAAATTCTTTCATAGACTTTGTGAATTTGCTTGCTACTGCAAAAAGTGGGTTTTGGGTTTTCAGGGGTGGCGCGATTTGTGGGTGTGATTTTGGTCTGATTTCTGTTTTGGTCTGTGTCTGCGGTGGTCTGTGGGATCTGTTTTGGCGGATCTGTTTTTTTTGGTCTGTGGGATTTGTTTTGGTCTGTGTCTGTGGTGGTCTGTGGGATCTGTTTTGGCGGATCTGTTTTGGTCTGTAGTCTGCGGTAGTCTGTGGGATCTGTTTTGGCGGATTTATTTTGGTCTGTGGTCTGCGATGGTCTGTGGGATCTGTTTTGGCGGATCTGTTTTTTTTGGTCTGTGGGATTTGTTTTGGCGGATCTGTTTTGGGGGTCTGTGGTGGCGCGACAGAATGTGCCTTTGATGTAAGAAATCTTTTCTCGTTCAACAATATGCATCTCCTTTAATTGAGATCACACATTATAATTTTTTTCAGTAAGTAAAATGCCAGCATTAAAGGGACTTTCAGACTGAACAAAAAAAGAAACTGATTTGGTTTCAGATGATTCAATGGAATCACTCCTTTTTTTTTTTTTTTTTTTTTTTTTTTTTTCTTTTTTTTTTTTTTTTTTTTTTTTTTTTTCTTTTTTGTTTTTTAAATAGATATATATATATATGGAATAGAAAGAAACAGAAAACAAAAAAAGGAATTAAAATACGATGAGGCTGAGCTGGGACAGGGCGTTAGTGGCCACGAAGGGGCTGTGCACGGCGCGGCGGGAGGTGCGCGATGGGCGCGAAGCTGACTGGTGGATCTGGGATGCGGTCTGGTGGATTTGGTACTCGGCGCGGCGCAACGCTGATTGGGTGGATCTGGGATGCGGTCTGGTGGATCTGGTGCGTGGCGCGACGCTGATTTGGTGGATCTGGGATGCGGTCTGGTGGATCTGGTGCGTGGCGCGACGCTGATTTGGTGGGGTGGTCCGGTTTTCATATCGCTGATTTTTTTTTTTTTTATCTGTTTTTATGGTTGATATGATTGGATCTGTTTTTATGGTTGATATGTCGGTGGTTTATCTGTTTCAGATCACTGAAAATGTTGTGATCGAGTTTCTGGGTTGATAGCGGCTATGGATTTGCTTTACGAGTTGGGTTTTGATTTCTGTTGGGTTTGATTTTTGAGGTTGATTTCGGTTTGATTTTTGTTGGGTTTTTGTTTGATTTCTATTGGTGGTTTGACGAGTTTGATAAGTTTGGTTTGGGTGGTGGTGATTGTCTGTAGTGTTTGTGGGATTTTTTTTATTCAGAATTCTAACTTGGCTCTGATACCATGTAGAAAAGAAGAAAGTGATATTTCGTTCTGAATATTTCACTGACTTGTATTGCTTTGTATAGATTACATGAATTTATAATAGAAATAAAACGACATAAAAGGATAGTAATTAAATACAAAGATTTCTACCATATTATGAATGATCTTTACCATATTATGATTTTATTTACTTTCCTATTTCAAAATGAATCTCAACAGTACGTGTTTTCGTTTTGTTGTGCTTTGGAGATACTTCAGTGTGAACAAGACAATAGAGCGTTATCAAAGGAAAGAAAAAGAACTAGGCATCAATAGCAAATTAGCAGGGCCTCTTGAAGAGAAGCAGGTCATTACTTCTTTGGACTTCATGCTTTGATCATATGAAGCAATTAAGCAGCTTGTGCAACATATCATTCCCAATTAATTGAAATATTCATGACCGATGAAATAAAAAAGGAAATTGTTGCAAAACTCACTGCTTTGCAAACTAGTAATTACGATAAATTTCACGTAAACATAGATGGCATGAGAAGACTCAGACGACGACGAGACTCTTATAACTTAATAGTTATGTATATAATGATCCGAAGACAATCAAGTTTCCTGAAAATTGATAGCTTGTCTTTAATTTCAATTTATCAAATTTTTATTACATGCCATCATCTGTCAACAGTTCGAATATTGAAAAGAGTGATTTTCTCACTCCTCTCCCTAATATATTTTAACGGTTAAGATATGATGGTGTAATAAATTACAGCCATTCATCCTATTATATTTATTATTCGTATCTAAAATTGATTTCAAGTGGACTGCATTAATTAGTTAAGCACAAACTTTATAGCTTATATATCTTGACAAGTGCAATTGCGCAAATGAATAAAATATTGCCCGGTTTTAAATAATTGGATAGCTGTTGTTGCAGCTTTTGAAGGAAGACACTTGTACCATGGCAAAGAAAATCGAGCTTCTTGAAGTTTCTAGAGGGTTCAATTCTTCTTCCGACCTTAGAGTTTATATATGATATAATTAGCTTCTTTATAGTAATTCTAGATCATTATGAATTTTTGAAATTAAGACTGATATTGCAGGAAGTTACTGGGAGAGGGTCTGGATTCATGCTCCATAGATGAGTTACATCAGTTAGAGAACCAACTGGAAAGGAGCTTAGTCAAAATTAGAGCAAGAAAGGTATACCTAGCTTTCTCTTAGTATTCGTTACTTAGATAATTTGCCTAAAGTATTTGTACCCGTGTAAAATTAGTTGTATAGCTTAGCTCAGGATGATCTAATGAGCTATGGAGTTGAAAAAGTTTAGTGCACAAGTTCTAATAAGCTAGTTCATCTAGTTTATGGTAGCTCTCGAGCCTATTTAACAAAATATCTTTATTACATTGTACCATTTTTATAATTGCGATAATACTAATATAAAAAATCACACTTAAATGATAGTATTTTTACTTTTTTTGTTTTATAAAAATATAATCAAAATATTAATGAGCTCCCGTAAGTTGCTCGGCTCAATTTTAAATTATTTAAAAGTGATTTGAGTTCAGCTAAGCTCTTATAAAATTTAAATCAGTTGAATTGGTTTACAAAGCTAGATTAACTCAACTTATTTCACACCACTAATGTATTTGATATATTAGTACCCAAAGCCTCAAATTATAATAATCACTTAATTAACATAGTTCTCATTTTCATGTACTTAGAATCAATTATTTTGGGAGCAGATTGAACGGCTTAAAGAAGAGGTAAAGTGACTGTTTCTATGTCTAGATAATATTTCTATCTACATTTATTTCTTAATTTCCAAAATATGATTCAGGAGAGAAAACTTCTTGAGCAAAATGCAAGGCTGCGGGAAAAGGTAATTTTTTTTTTTTGGTAATTCCTTTGGTCAAATTATAATGTTATATGTCAATTACTTTATGTTCATAAAAATTTGATATTTGATATTTACTATAATACCAGAGTTTAAAGTTTTTGTGTGTCAAACAATCGTGATATAATGCTACGGCACAAAAACAATTAACACTATACGTACGCTGTGATGTTAGACATCGTGACTAACGAAACTGAGTTATAAATGCTGCAGATTCGTCGTTTAACTAAAAAACAGCAAGAGGTTGTACAACCTGATATGAATGAGATCATGGAAGTGGAGACAGAGTTGTTCATATGGCCACCAGAAAGAAGAACTCCCAAAAAGCCATAGAGCATTCGTAATTTGTTAAACCACAATATATATTGCCTCAGCGTCTCTGCTTCTTCACGGTCGTGGATTTTTATGTTTTCATTTTTTTTTTTAATCTGACAATATCTCAAAATAAATGTTAAAAAGTCCAACAATGAAATCCTTATACTTTTGGTAATTGGGGTTATATTTTGCTTCTTTAATTAACTTTTTATTTGAAAGAATGAATGATGACAGCGAGGAATGTATATTATGTGGTCAAATAAACTAATCTGTATATAAAATTGCTCCCCTTTACTATTTATTTAATTTTTATACCCATCCTCTTTAGGTCCTAACTGCATGCATTTGTTGCCATTCTCTGTATTTTGGTGTCATGAAATTGGGCTCCGTGAGATTTCACATTGAAGAGGTGCTTGTAACTTTGGCAGGAAATTAAGGTAATTTATGACATTTGAAAAGCTCAGTTTGGGAGTCTTTATGCTTTAAATTGGTAGTTCAGAACGTTCATTCAGGAGAACTTGATATATTTGAACCTCAAATTTACGATTTTGAGTGTAGGTAGGTGGTGAGTATATTATAAGTTGGTTTGAATTAGAGCTAAAATAAAAATTTAATTAATTATGTCGGATTTTTAGAAAGTAAAAATTTATTTAATTTAATAAAACTAATTCAAGCTGAACATTTCAAATTAGATTGGGTGGATCAGATTTTATATTTTAGCATTTTTTTTTTCATTTATTAAATTTTTTTTTAAATTAATTATTTTTAATAGCTAAACAACTATTGCATTAAATTTTAGACCTTAACAATTAACTAAAATTAAGTACCTAAAAGAATTTTAATTTTTTTCAAATAATAAATAAATAAAAATTATGTACTTAATTTTAAATTTTAAATAGCACATAAACTAACACAGATATTTACTATTTAATTTTATATCAATTTTAAGTATAAATTGTATGTATAAACAAGCGTTTCATTTAAACAATTTAAATGTGACTGAATAAATAATAACACGATTTACATGTATTTATATGATATCTCCAAATGTAACCAACTAATCATCTATAAAAATTATTCATTAATACCTGATGCTAATCATGCTTGTACTACATAGTAATCTTGAGAGAAAAAAAAGAAAGAACATTAATATTATTTCATTATAAATAATTATAAAATAATAAACTTAAAAAAAAAAAAGTATGCATAGCCTGTATTTATATAGACTAACGTGGAAGTAAACCTTTTATCGATCTTGAAAAGAAGCACAACTTAGTATGTTACCGCAAGTAAAACTTCAACTTTGATAGAATTTATGAATAATATTAAACATTCTCATAAATTACCTTATATCAATATTCAATATTTAGGTTACTATTTAGATAAGCTTAAATACATTTTAATAAAATTAATAACTTAAGAGAGTTAGACAGACAAGGTAATAGGATTAAGGTAAGGGTTAATTTAATTTTATATATATATTTTTTATTTTTTATCTAATAAATTTATTATATTAGACTAAAATTTAAAAATATATTATATATTATATGTATAGATTGGATCGATTCTTGTAAACAAAATTTTGCTTCAAAAATCGATCCAACCCATAAATTTGAATATAAACTAACTTAATCACAATATCAAAATCGTGTGATATATATTAAGTTAAGTTGAATTAATTTGTATGGATTGAATCAATTTAATCCAATTTTTAATACCCCTAAATATGAGGCATTCTTATTTATTACCAATGCAAAGGATTGGAGCACATTCAACTACAAATTAAACATTGCATTTTTTAAACTACACTCTTACTAAATCTCTTTAAAAATATATCTGCGTTCAAAAAAGTACATGTTTATAATAATTAAATTAACATATGTGAAAAATATATATATTTTCACTCATATACACACTTTCAAATATTTTTATGGTCATTTTGGAAAATTTTTAAAATAAAAAAGATGGAAATACGGAATGGGGATAAAAAATAAATTTAGGTTATAATTTTAGGTTATATTACTTGTATGATGCTATTAAATCATTAAATTGTTCCAAACTCCTATCATAAATGATAAATATAAGTGTTCATATTTAAAAAATTATAAATTTAAAAAAATAATAAAATTAGCACCTCTTAAATTTATAATAATAAAATTAATACTCATTATGTTTAAACTTATATTTTTACAATTAAAAAAAAATATTAATATGTCATTTTTCTTTGAACACTCATTTAATTAAAATTGAACGACGATAATTTAAACCCGTTTAATATTAAACGTTCAATACTTTACGTTTAAATTAAATGTTCAATATTATTAAAAATGTTAGTTTTATTACTATAAATTTTAAAAATATTATTTTTGATAAATTTTTTAAGTTTCAACATAAATAAATTTATCTAACTTTTTACGATAAATTAGTTCAAACAGACATTATATTCCTAAAATAACATTAAAGTATTCAGTTTTACATATAAGGGATTGTTTGTAATAATATTACGTTAATTGATAATAAAAATACTTAACAAAAAAGCGGCAGTTTTACACTGCAAGACAGGTCACATCCAGTCCCAACTACTTTGGACAATTCATGCTGTTTGGAAAAATGAAATAAAATAAATTATAAAACAATCCTACTGTTAAATCTTAGTTCGGATCCTAACTATTATTTTATTCATGTTAAGTATATATTTTAATTATTTTTTTTAAAATATTTAGGTTAATTTTTTTTATAAAAATAAAATATTTTAATCACTTTTTAAATAATAAATATTATTTTATTAATAAAAAAATTTATAATAATAATAAATATTAATGAAGATAAATTTATTATTTTATTTTAATAATTTAAAATTTAATTTAAATAGTATAATATTTTATTTTTTATTTTTTTGTCAATTTTTTTGATAAATTTTATATTTTATAAAATTTATTTGTATTCTTTTAACACTTTTTGTTTTCATTTTTATGTATGTATCGTATTTAGATCAAAATTATAGATATTACAGTATCAAAAATAGGTGCTACATAGGTAAAAAAATTACAAGATTAGTGGCATTAGAACCACACAAATAAGTTATTTTCATTTCACCATCGTCAGAGACCACAGAGATGAAAAAATCGTTGTTCAACTTTAAGCAACGCAGTAGAGATGCATAGTTTAATTTACAGTAATAGTCTTCGAAAATGATAGAATGGAGAAAGCTTATCAGTGTGGTTCTAACGCCACTATTTTGTAATTTTTTGACCTGTATAGCTCTTATATTTTATACCGTAAAATCTACATTTTTTTATCCAGATACGATATATACAGAAAAATGAGATATAAAAAAGTGCTAAAAAAATATAAAAAAATTCATAAAATATAAAATTTACAATAAAATTGACCAAATAAATAAAAAATAAAATTTTAAATTATTAAAATAAAATAACAAATTTATTTACATTAAATTATATTTATTATTATTTCAATATTTTTTATTAATAAAATAATATTTTATTATTTAAAAAATTATTAAAATTTCTTATTTTTAAAAAGAGGGTAACTTAAATGTAATTTATAAATATAAAATGGCTAAAGCATCCATTTACTATACATAAAATGAATTTTAGGATACGATTATTTATCAAAGTTTGGGGACATTGTCGTGAAGCATTGAGTTTTTCTTAAAAAAAAAAAAAAACAAACAAACAAACAAACAAATTAAATCCTCTAATTTGGGAAAGAGAGGCACTAATGCCAGCTAAGGATCTAGTCAAGTTTAAAAATTAGACTGACGACTACTGAGACCAAACAAGTAAAATGCAAATTCAGTAACACAAAATAGAAATTTTAGGTATTGAGTATTGACACGTATCTGAACTTTCGGTCTCTTTAAAGACACGTGAAAGCTGCTGATGTATAAAGTAAAACTCCAAAGGCAAATCTTCTTGGAAGTAATATTTTGTCGATTTCATTTTTATACTTCATATTTGGTTTCACCCAACAATATTTTTGAGTTTCAGAAAGAGGTCTCTCCCTGTATACTCTAAATTCGTTATTATCTAGATCTGATCTTGATGGCTACTTTAACTGCTTCTCCATTTCTCTCTTCGAAGCTACAGCCTTCACTCTCTGATCAACAAAGCTATTTCTTTCCCTGTATAACAAAACCCAGGAAGAAGAATCAAGCTATTGTTCCTGTAAATTTCTTCTTAATTGTCTCGTCTCGTCTCGTGTTTATTTTTTCTTTTTTCGTTGCAGTTTATTCTTATTTAGTTTTATTTGAAGAATAAGGAAATTAAGTAGATCTTAGTGCCTTTGATTGGTCAGGTTGCGAGGTTATTTGGCCCAGCAATATTTGAAGCATCAAAACTAAAGGTTCTTTTTTTAGGAGTTGATGAGAAGAAACATCCAGGTCATCTTCCAAGAACTTATACTCTTACGCACAGTGATATAACCTCGAAGCTCACTTTGGCCATCTCCCAAACAATAAACAATTCTCAGGTAATCCAGATCTGCCAAACCCAGATAGATGCGTAATTTGCCCTTTTCTTTTCTTTTAATTATTTTATCAGGGTCAGATTCCAAATCATAGTTCTTTCTTTAATTTAGCAACTTGACTAAATATAAATGTGCATCTGTATCTCCCAACTCGAGAAATATTAAAACAGAGGAAAGCAGGGGACTTTAGAGAAATTTAGAAATAATCCCAATTATGCAACTTGATTGATTAAACTGACTGAAGAATAATAATCTGGGATGGAAACTACAGTTGCAGGGATGGTATAACAAGTTACAGAGAGATGAAGTTGTGGCTGAGTGGAAGAAAGTTAAAGGGAAGATGTCTCTTCATGTTCACTGTCACATAAGCGGAGGCCATTTCCTTTTGGATTTACTTGCTAGGCTCAGATACTATATTTTCTGCAAAGAACTTCCTGTGGTAAACTTGTTTAAGCTATCTCTTAGTTCTTAATAAATTTTAATCATCAATATTTTTTTTTATATATTATTATCTCTTAGTCTTTTTAATGAGAAGAAGTTAAATCTTGAATTGAATAGGTGTTGAAAGCCTTCGTTCACGGAGATGGAAATTTGTTCAACAACTATCCAGAATTACAGGAAGCTTTGGTTTGGGTTTACTTTCACTCAAACATCCTAGAATTCAACAAAGTAGAATGTTGGGGACCACTCGAGAAGGCTGCAGCCCCTTACAGCTGTGAAAGTGGGACCCACAAGGATAAGCAGGAGAAGCAAGAAACTCAATTAAGCAATTGGAAATTACCAGAGCCGTGTCAACAGGACTGTGGCTGTTGTTTTCCACCAATGAGCGTCATTCCATGGTCACAAAGGCCGCCTCGTCTTGATGAAACAGATCCTTATGGGACTCACCCAACAGAGCTTGGCCCTTAGATTATTGTTTATTTAATATATTTATTTCAATTTCATTTCATGGTTACGTTGTGTAAATAATTCTTGGATTTCAATTTCTTATGGGACCCCATAAGAATTACAAAAAAGATGGGGTTAAACATAGCTTGATTCTATACCAAATTCACCAGTTCTGTAATTGGGACTTATCAGTTTATTCTAGGTCTAATACGAACGCTATCTTCAAGGACACTGTGCGTTTGTACACACTTCATTTATGTATCTAATTTACCATGTTGATGTTATTGTACGTTTCTTGTTCAAATGTTATTGCTGCTGAATATCTTCAGTTACACCATTGGCAGTTGATCCTAGTCAATGCTAGTAACTAGAACGATTAGCATCATCTTGCAGCCAATATCTTCTATTGTAACTTCTGATAATGTGTAATTGTTATTCAGGTATGTCCATCTCTAGCTAAGCTACTACGTTTTCGATTTCCCACTCTATAGATTTCTCTTCATAAGAACCTTCACAAAGTGCAGTGAGAAACTTAAAGCCTGAATGAAATTCAACCTTCAATGTAATTAGTTTGACTACATACTGTTTGACAAAATGTTTCCATGACAATCTATGATTTTATGATGCATTATCTTCCAGCAATCCAGCCATTTCTAGCTATAAGCCTATAAAACTTAAACTAATCATTATTACAGTAATTCAACCGTGAGAAAATAGGCTTACTGTTCAAAGACATTGATTGCACTTAACGAAAATTTGGGTGATTTCTATATTACCTGAGGGATTAAAATTACAGCTTTCAAGTTTGAGTTAATGTTACAAAAAGAATAATCACAACAATGAATAACTTAATGCTCAATTATCATTGTTCGAGGACTTTATGCTGTAGGAGCTCTGATATGACCAACCATCGACACCTGAAGAGCTTCTTCTGCATAAGCTCTCCTCTCCATCTCCACCATTCTTGATTTCTTCTTTACCCTTGTAAACATTGCCACCAGAAGCAAACCCAAAAGAAAGGCACCCAATGCAGATCCAATTGAGCTCCCAACGGCTATCTTCCACCGACTTTCCCTCTTCTTCAACTGCACTGGAGATGGTTTCTCAATTACCAAACCAAAATGGCCATGCTTTTTTGCTACACAAACATAGGGAGAAGCTTGTTTTGCTAATGTCACTTTACCATTACCGTCAAAACTAGCACACAGTGGTGTTAAACCTACATCATCTATAACCCTTGTGACATTTCTGAAGTTAATAGTGATGGGTTTTTCTCCAGCTTGAATTCCAAGCTCAAATGGGTTGCTGAAATTTACATCGTACCAGCATTATAAGCTAGAAGGCCTAAAACAGGGGAAATAAGTTCATACCTTGATAAGTCATAGTTGGAAGAGTATATGGAAGACCAATTATTTCCCAAATTTTGGCAAACTATCATGACCCTTTCTACACATGGATTTGCAGAAACAGCAATACCTAGATGAAATTCTTCAACTTGAGCACCATACTTTTTCAAACTACCACATCTGAATCTCACTGTATCCACTTTGATGCCAGAAAAGTTAGCTGGTAAATTTACAGCGTGAATTGTTCCTGTCCGGTAGTGGGCTTTATAAGACTTAAAGGTGTAGTCTCTAATAAGAAGGTCCAGAAGACGAGCTGATTTGATCCCCTGACCTTCAGCTTCGATTGATGCCAATAATATACATGAGAAAATCAACAGAGTTGGGGAGAAAAGAGAACCCATTTGAGACTTTAACCAAATTAGGGCAGAATGATGGCTGTTGGTTTATAAGCTTCCTTTATGGTTTCGTCTGATACTCCAGGTTTAGTACTCTTCAATTGGTCTCTGTCAAATCACAAGTCAAATATGTTCAACACTTGACTTTAGTTATAAAAGAAATGGAGTTGCAAACAGAAGAAAATTTGGCCTTTTTGAGGGAACTTATAGATCATAAAGTTGATGAAATAGTAAGGGTAAGGAAAGTTGTCCTAGCTTTGTTTATCGTGATCATACAGGTCTTGGGGAGGAGTATATACGTTAGTTGGTTTTAACCTTTTGATAGAAAAAGTTAGATTGCACTTCTGGAGGAGGTGGGTGGGACACCAGAATACTAGCTAGAAACAAGTTTGGATAACCGAAAAATATTTGCTAATAGACGTCCATATAAGGATTCAAAAACAAAGGTGCCAGAGCCTGACTTCCAGAGAAAAAGAGTATGAGTGTGTGTGTGTGTGTGGAAGTAGCAAAAGATTATAGATCATATGTCAAGATATGATTTTAGAGTGAGAGTGATGATTGCAAAACATGTCAAAAGCAGAAGCTTGGCGTGCTTAATGAAGTGGCCAATTTATTTTGACCCCAAGGGATCAACACTTAATTGTGTTTGATAACATGTTCTGTTCCCCACTCCAACTGCTTTGTGGGTCTCACGTTTTCTTCTTCTTTGTTTTTAAATAGGCCAAAATATTTACTCACACAAGGCAATTCTGTCAAAGTACTATTTGAGAGACATATTTTGTAATTTTTCCCGCATTTTTTTAAAAATGAGATCACTTTAGAAATTCCTCTCCCCTTCTACTTTTTTTTGTTTTATAAAATATATATATATATATATATATATATATATTAGATTTAATTATAATGCAAGAAACATATGTCATCTTCCACACATGATATTGATTGATTGCACATTTGACATTTTGATATCGAGTGTAAGAGGAACACTCCCCAAACCCTTTCTCAACTATAAGGATGCTTTTGGTCATTTTCATATTAAAGACAAAAAAAAAAAAGTTGCATTTATGTCTTCTCCTGTTGATCAAACCAAAGATGGCTTGAAGGGAAAACTATTTTAGATATGGATTTATGGCTATGAACAGAAAGTAAATAATTTGTCTACTTTTAGATTTAACAATATATGCATGGTTTCTAATTTTTACCAGTTTTACATGTTAGTTCATTTACTCTTTTTGGTAATATATGATGATCTCATAATTTTTTAAATTTAGAAATTAGATTAAAATTTCATTGGAGTAATTAGAACTAACATGATAAAGCTAGTTTTTTTTTCTTGTGATTTAATCTTTTAGTTAGAGAAGTAGAGTATAAACTTATAAAAAAGGGTAGGAAAAACTAAGATATTGTTTCACTATTTTTATGTACACCACCCAAAAGTCTACTTAAGAAATAAGAAAGCTTACATTTACATTACAGTAAAAGGTATAGCTAGCTGGTTATTATTATAAGCTAGCATTTGCTCTCACTAATTTAAGTGAAAATATCATTTTCATGAACAAGGATCAGGAACAAAGACCAAATATTAAAAAATGCCAATTTGGCACATACAATTTGAAAAATATGTAGAGAGAGAGAGAGAGAGGGAAAAAAAAACAAGGGAATGATAATCAGTGGAAGTTGACATTGGACTTGTAAGTGAATCCAACATTCCAGTTTGCAGGAGCCACATTCCATGCAATAACAGTCTCTTTAGTTGTGTAGGAAGTGGCCTTAAAAGAAAGAGATTGGCCACCCAAGGTTGCAAAGGCTTGATAAGAAGCACCCCAGTTGTGGCTCATGCTTATCCATCCCGTTTTGCTTCCCTTCACCCACATGCCAGCAATATCACCCCCTGCTCCTACATTCATCACATATACCAACAGCCAGTACCCATTTCCTTGAAAGCTGAATCTAAGCCCTCCACTCCTTATGCAAGGTACTCTACATTAATGTCATAAAAAAATTAATTCCTTTTTTAAGTCACATCATAGAATTAAAAGATCAAATTTATACCTGCGGTACATAACAGGAATGATGCCAGCCTTCCACTGAGCAATTTTCATAAAAGCTGGTTTGGCCATGTCAAAGTGAACTCTAGGTGGGTTGCACCACCCTCCATTGTTGGAGTCTTGTGCCCAGTTTGGTGGACAAAGGTTGGTGGCTGTGACAGTAGTGAACTGTACATTTTTGAAACAAGCATTGGACCCATAACACTTTATCTGAAAACAAGTACCGCAAGCATATCCATCGTTGAACAATGTTGAGCTCAAAGCTACTGTATCTGTTCCATATCCATTTGAAAACAAGTTCCCATATCCACAAGCTCCTCCTACATTTTTTAATCAATGAAACTTAATTTCACAATTATATATACATTCAGTAATTAATTCCATAAACTTAATATGTGAAATTTACTAATAAGGAAAAAAGCTGCTAGTTTATAATTACGTACCCATAGTAGCAGAGGCAGTCTCATCGCCATAAAAAGTAGCATGTGCGAGTGCCCATGGGCTAGGACGGTAAACGCGCAAAGCAAATGTCGTTTTGGAGATGATTGTTAACGATGAAGCTATCCACAATAAGCTAATTAAGAACCATGAATGGATAAAGTAAGACATGGTTGGTAAGTGAGTAGTACTTGTGGGATATATTTCTTGTGACGATAGATGATCAAGAAATAAAGTACAATGTCCATTGAAGAGTGTACGGGTTGCTTTATATACTCTAACTAATGCAAAATTCAGGCAGGTATGTATATATTCGTGACCTTCACGAACATAAACAAAGTCAAATTCTAGTTTTAAATTGAAAGCTATATGCGTATTAAAATTGAGTGGTTCATTCTTCAAAGGAGACGTGCAGGCAGGTTTTATGCTACCGCCTTTCTACACATAAACCAGTGTATTAACAATCATTCCGTTCCGTCAGCTAAACACAAAACCAAAAAACAAAATCCTAACCTTTAACTTTTCTTTCTATTTTCATTTTAATCTTTGACGAATCGATCATTTATTATTATGTGAGAGTGTATAACAAATGTAAGTCTTTATATTTAAAAATGTTAATTCAATGTGTGTGTGAAGACACTCATGTTAAGGGAAGACATTTATAAACTATTTTATATTGTGTTTTATTAACGTAAAATATTCATTTTTTATAATAATTTTCTCAAAGTAAATTATTTGGTCCTATATTTTGTATTTTTAACTTATTCTTATTATAGTCTAATTCTTTTTGGAGCAATTGTCCTTTTTTTCTTTTTTATAAGGCTCCTCATGTTTTTTTTTTTTTTTTGAAAGAAGCCTATTAATTTTTTTCTTGATATATTCATCAATTAAAACTCTAATATTATATAAAAATTTGATGAGAAGTATGAACCATCCAATTTTAATGAGTGAAGATACATATATTTTTTATAAATTTTTTAATTGAATAATCTTGGGAAATAGGCTGGTTTAACCCCTTATTAATAATCTTAATCTGAGTAAACCCCCCACTAGCACATTTTTAAAAAATACCTCATTTACCCTCATCCCTATTTTTCACAGTTTTTATTTCTTTGTATATAACCCTTTTTATTTCAATTCGTCATCAATGTCGTTCAAGAAAATCTTCTCCGAGCGTCTCTTTAACCTATCCAAAGTCTCAACCCAAACTCTAACCAAATGCCGAATATCTTCGTCACCCGCTCAAACAAGGATACCGCCGAGCTCTAATCGATCCAATATAGCTCCTGACCCCGGAGATAATGGAATCTTCCGCAGGTTCCTTCACCGGAGATCTATATTTCCTCCTGAGATTCGGTCTCTGCCGCCTATTGGCGAAAATCTGAAGGAGAAGCTCAAGGCTATTGGCATTGCCCAGGACCGGATCCGTCTGGATGGCCTGACTCCACCTCCAATGGAGGGCACACCTGCGGTGAAGTCAGGCTTGACTGTGGAGGAAGCAAGGAAGTTTTTGAGGGTTGCACAATTGGAGACAGTGAAATCGAAGTTGAGAATGATCCAGAGGAGTATTATATCGTACTCGGAATTTATTCGGATATGCGAGGAAGCTTGTATGGATACGGATCAGGGTCGAGATTTTGCCAAAATGCTCGATGAAAGTGAAAACGTTATCATCTTGCTTTTGCTCTTTATTGTACTGTTGAAGATGAAGATTTTTTTTCAGTTTCATTTTATTTTGTTTTGTCATTTCAGATTATTCTTGATGATCCTTAAAGGGTTAGTTAGATTTCAAATCACGAAATTCACTTAGTGTTTCAATTTTTTATGCTAAGCTCCTATTGAAATTCAAGACTACCGAGAACTGATACCTTACATAATTATTTTTTTTTTGTTTTTTCTTTCGCCAGGAAATGAAACTTTGGTTGCTACTGAAAATAAAAAATAAAGATGAAGTAAAACAGAGTAAAACTCTATTGAAATAAGCTTGCTGATTTTTAGTTGTACGTACGTTCAACTCTGTTGAAATAAGCTGGTTTTAGTTGGACGTGCGTCCAACTCTGTTGAAATAAGCTCTCTAATTTTAAGTTGGACGTAGTTGGACATATGTCCAACTGAGCTCCGGGAGCTCCGGCGAGTGGACATATGTGTCCTCTAAAATATACTCCTCTGGTTTTCAGTTGGACACATGTCCAACTCTGTTGAGGTGAGTTAGACATACGTCCAACTGAGGGGTTATTCTGGGCAGTCTGGTTGGACATGTGTCCAACTCGGCTCCGGCGAGTGGGGTCGCTGGCCGGTCAAAATTTCATCAGTTGGACAGTCGTCCAACTGAGCTCCGGCGAGTGGACATATGTGTCCTCTAAAATATACTCCTCTGGTTTTCAGTTGGACACATGTCCAACTCTATTGAGGTGAGTTGGACAGTCGTCCAACTGAGGGGTTATTAAGGGCATTTTTGTCATAATATGTAAAAAAATCAAGTGGAGGGGGTCATATCAGATTTTTAATAAATATGGGGTCATGACAGCATATAACCCAATAATCTTTTATTTATGTGTTATAATATCAATATCCCTCCATTAGTTTTATTTTTATTAACCCATGGTTCTACCGAAGCTTTAAAACTATATCAAAATTTATAATATTTATAAGCCTTTTAATCTTAAAACATTAATCTAATAGAGACATTCATTCTTCTTTTTAAAGTCTTCATATTAAGATATTTCTTTACTATACAATTAAATATTAAAATTTTAAAATATTAGTTTTTTTTGATACATAATAACTCATTGTTTTCATGATGAAAATATTAGTTTAGATGCAGAGAAAGTGACATCCCATACCCTACGTGGCATTTATTCATGGGTGTCAAAATCAGATCTTTCTGCATATTTCTTCTATAACTTTATTACTTTTTTAGATAATATTTTCACGTGATACTTTTTCATTTACATGCAAATTATATATAAAAGTACGTTTTTTAAGACTTTTTAAAATATTTAATAAAAATAATACTTCTTAAAATTTTAATAATAAAATTATTATTTTTTATATTTAAATTTATATTTTTACAATTAAACAAATGTCTAATATGTTATTTTTTTTAAATATTCATTCATTTAGAATTGAACGACGATAATTTAGATTCATTTAATATTTCACGTTCAATATTATTATGGTACTAGTTTTTTTATTATAAATTTTAGAAGTATTGATTTTGATAATTTCTATATTTAATTACCATAGGTTAAATGAATACAATAGTTTAACTGCTGGTTGTTTTTTTTTGTTTTTTACTTAATAACTAATTTGGTGGAGATTAAGAGATATCTCATTTATGGTTAATCTAGTTGTTTAGTGGTATAACTTAATTATTTTTTATTTTAATTTACATATTTAAATCACACTAAAAATATTACTCGATCTTGAATCAATTAATTTGGTATAGATGACTACATTAAAAGGATTTAATTTAACAAAGAACTAATAGTTGCATTCATCTTCTCCTCCGTATAGACTTAAATGCTATTTTTTAAAAAAGGGTTGTCGTTCCGTTTTAGTATAAATTAAATCCAAAGCTTTGATCAACTAGAAGTTTATTCTTACTACACACAAAAAAAAAAAAAAAAAAACTATAAGTTTATTGTTTGACTTATTTTTTTTTTAAATCATTCTTTGACTTAGTTAGGTACTTAAAGAAATTTACTAAATAATGGAGAAAGTAGGCTTGACTTCTATGCCTATATATACAATATACAAATTACACACAACTACTAGACAATCTAACCGCCCAATACAATTTATTATCAACTTTAGTTTTTTTTTTTTTTTCAAATGCTAATCGAAGTCAAGCGAAATTAGTTAGTAATTATAATTTTTTATCAAAACTAAAATAATATAACAACTAATCTAATATACAATTTTTTGTTTGTTTGTTTTGTTTTGTAGTGTAACAGTCACAATTTTTATTGGGACTTAAAACAACAAACCAAACTTTTTCTTTGGGTCATCAAAATCAAACTTGATCCTTGAGCCGAAAACCCAACAATTTTACATATGGGCCTCAAGACCCCTGACCATAACATTAGACTGAGACAAACAAGCATGCTATATCTATTAAAAAACAATGCCCTGTCATAGCAACTTTCTTCTTTCTTTTGGAACGACCGTGTTTTGGAGAAATAAGGTTACATTTTTACCCTTCTAGCTTTTTTTGATCTTTTCATTCCAGAAGACAGCGAGATATCTCATCTTTCTTTTATCCCCACGTCTTCTCACTGAAAAATGTCACAACACAGCCCCTATGCGCTCGCGACAAGCCCACGCCTAAGAATGTTTTAGTGACTCTTTCCGTCTCACGGGACAATGAACTCATCTCTGGGACTTAGCCACTGGTGTATTTGCTCGTAGGTTCGTGGGTCATACCAGACGTTCTCTTAATTGCCTTCTCGATCGACAACCATCAGATCGTATCCGCCTCTGCCCTCTTGTGATCGTACTATAAACTTTGGAACACAATCAATGAGTGTAAATACATCCTTACTAAGGGTGATACCTCCAATGCTTTGCAACCCACTACTGTTTCAGTTTCATGGGATAGAACTTTCAAAGTTTGGAACTTGACCAATTACAAGTTGAGGTCTACTCTTGTTGGTCACATTGGGTATGTCAACATTGTCGCTACTTTACCTGATAGCTCTCTTTGTGCTAGGGGTGGGAAATCTGATTTTACCCATGCTGGTACACTAACAAGAAAAAGGCATATTATGTCTCTTTGATTTCTTTATTTTGGTGTCGACACTGTTGATGACTGATTTATGTGAGACATTGGAGAATACAATATGTAAGTTGATATTTGAGAATGGTCTAGAAGCAGGCATTATTTTTCCCACCGGATGCTTGTTGAATTGGTAAATTATTCAATCTATCATTTGTTATTTTATTTTAATTATTTTTATATTATTCATTTGTGTTAAAAGTTTTCCTTCATTGCAGGGTTGCCTTTCCTTTTTTGTATTTTTGGTAGCTTATGTTTGCTTCTTGTTGTAGCATAATAGGCACATTGGCAGCATAGCTATTCTTTTTTTTCCATTCATGTAACATGTTTCATCTATCTTTATTATTATGTGTAATACGATACACCACCTTTACAATTGTACGTAGGAGTGATCATATCATGTGTTGATTCAGATTAGAGCTAAAAATTGATCTGATTCAATAAAACTTATAAAATCGATCCAAACCAAACCATTTGCATTGAGTTGAGTTGGATTAAGTGAATCAAATTTTGTGTTTTGCAATGACTTTATTCTTTAGTTGCAAGATTTTGTTTCTTTTTTCCTTTTTTTTACTTGTACGTAACATGTTTAATCAACCTCTGTCATTATTAGGGGTGTTCATCGGATCGAAACCGTTGATTTTATGCTCATCCGATCCGATCCGACCATCTGATCGGATTGAAATATCATAATCCGCATCCGATCCGATCATGTTTCAAATCCGATCCTATCCGATCCGCAACTATTCGGATTGAATCCGATCAATCCGATCAATCAGATGAATAAATTTAATTAACTCTATTTTAATATTTTTGAATAAAAAACTAAATTTTTTATGTAACATAAACATATTTAAGCTAAAATAAACCTTAAAATGTGGTGTATTTTAAATTTTGTTATAAAAAATATTTTAAATTTTATTATTGTATATAATGTGATGTATAATATAAATAAAAGTGATCAATAAAAACATGACATGTGTATAAATTTAAAATATATTTACTTTTTTCGGTCGGATCGGATGGAATCGGATTGAAAAAATTTCAATCCGCCATCCGATCCGATCCGATCGGATTGAAAAAATTTCAATCCGATCCGATCCGATCATCGGATTGAAACCGTTCAAAAATTAACAGATTGGATCGGATTGATCGGATGAACGGATTTTTTGAACACCCCTAGTCGTTATATGTAACATGTTACATACACCTTTGTATATCACATGTTACATACCTATCAACAAAGTCGTCGAAGCTTTGGTATATTTGTCTGTTAGTCTTAAAGGATATTTTAATAATTTGTATGATTTTTATATAACTAAAATTCTTTATTTTGAACATATTTTTACTAATTTTAAAAAATATTAACTTACAATTTAAATATAAAAATAGCCAAAATCTCTATCTATTAAACTGTATTCAATGCAGTGTAATAATGCAAATGTGCCTTGTAAAAAGAGAGATGGATTTAGAGCTACCGAACCTAATAAGCCAGTCACAACAAAATAACCGTTAATGGAAGACAGAGAGGGGTTATAGCAATGGAGAAGGGAAGCAGCAGAGACGATAAAATGGGTAGAGGAGGCCCACCATTTCAGGCCAGAGCACCATCCTACCTTCTCTGTCGAGGTCTCAACCTTCTTTAGTTCCTCACCTTCGTTTCGCACACGTTGCTCGTGTAATGGTTCCCCCATTTCCTCTCTTGGTCGTTTAAATTTGCTTCTCTAGAGTTTATACCATTTATCTTCTTTTTGTTTAGTTATTTTTTCATTTCAGTTTCTTTTTTAATTTGATTTAAAAAGTTTCTTATTTTGACACAAACATTCCCTTTGCTGCTTCGCGTTTTCACCAAGGTATGCTAATAAAATTTCAGATACCTTATTTCATTCATAATTTTAATATTTTAAAGATCATGCTTTCAAATTCAGACACTTACGTTCAGATGTGTAAAATTTGCTTTTGTGAAAATTACACAAATAATTATTTAAAACTATATGCAATCACGCTCCCCAATAGGATGACCTAATCAGTATTATTTTTTGTAGTTATAAATTTTGAGGACATTACATTATGTTATTAAAAAAAAACCCTTGCTTTGACACGAATTTTCTTTCTTATGTGATTCACACCGTCCAGGATGCCACTTGTATGCAAAGTCATAATAAACGATCAACATACTAGTTTATAGAGTTGGGCTGAAGTTGGCATAGTTTATAGATCTTCAGTGTGAATGTGTGATAGTTCCTAGGAAATATTTGTTAGGTACACACGCTGTTGGAGAGAAATATGCTTGAGTGGAAATCATGTAATACAAGTTTCTTTTTTATGTACTATTATTTGGTATTTACGGACTCATACATGCATGTACAATATTAACACATTATATAAGAACATGCAAAACATGCACAGTGATCGGCCCCATGGAAATTCCTTACTTATCCACAAACCATGAGTCCATGTATTCAATCTTGTACTCCAACTTATGAACTTAGTGGCAGTATTAAAGCTTCCTCATCATGGCCATAACCTGCGGCTTTTCGTTCTGAGATTGGTCAACTAAAATAAAAAATTTAGGCAAACAATATGTGAGACTACTACTTGAGATGAGATGCTTTAGGAACACTCTGAAGTAGTACCCGTTCTTTTTTCCCCCAAGAAAAAGAAGAAAAAAACAAAACAAAAACCTTGAAGCCTTTAGAGTAAAATCAAAAACAGAAATATCAAAGAAGAAAGCAAATTACCAACTTCCTCTGTTTTCATCTGATGCCTCAAAATTAGATGAGTAGACATACAGATGGGTACCTGGAATCAAACATTACTTCCGTCTGGCAATGTAATCAAACGTGATTTTGAGTCATATATCAACTCAGCTCCACAGCTGAGGCAGAGCAATTTCTTGTCAGTTAAACATTACTGAAAATTATTGTCTTAAAAGTTAAAACTAAACTAATATTACATGATTTTCATTTTTAGCTTGAGCTTACTTTGAGCATTTGACGATATTGGTTGAAGCACCACTAGAAATGGACAAGATTGTCCCAAAGAAGGAGGTGTTCTCGGTTCCACAGTTTGGGCAGGCACCCTAGAAGACATGATCACATTTCATCATTGCTAAACACAATTACATGTTTATCCTTGTTTACAAACACTTTATGATTTGTCCAGAAAGATGTTACCTTTAAGATCAGAAAGTCCTTGACAATCACGTTTGTGAGTGACAGAGCTAACCAGACTATAAGTGGCACAGCAGCAAACCATGTGAATATAAAACTGTATGGCTCCGGGAGCTGCAACTCAAGAATTCATGAATACTAGATTTCCTAAAATTAATATGGATCTTCAAAAGAGAAATGTTTTATATCACAAATTTATGATAATCATAAATGATTTGTGGCAAGTTTTGATTGGTTCCTTAAAAATTTAATAATGATCAACACTAAAACCATGTGGCCCTTGCATGTATTTTTCCACCTTTCTTCTCTCTTTCAGAATTTGACTATTGTGATGAGTTGGTCATCCAAATTAGATGATGCAATAATACTATTATTTCATTTCTAGTTAAAACATATATGAAGAGACTTTGAAATGAGCTCATTATAACCATAGAGTTAAAGGGACACTATTGCTATTCCCAGCAAGAGCTTCCAAGTTCCAACAAAATACATAGGTCTGTGTTCATGAAATTAGTATACAATAGGGGAGTGATGCTTAATACATACCTCTAAAATATAAGTAATTTCAAATCCAGTCAAATCATCCAGGAAGAAAAACCTGATTGGATCAGCAAACATGAGTGGAAAAGATTAGCAAATACTAGGTACTAAGCAAAGGCAACCAGCTTAGTTAACAGTACACATGCTTTTTTTTCCCTGAAAAAAAAGCCTTGAAGCGTTTAGTGTAATAAAATCAGAAACAGAGATATTAAAAAAAAAAAAAGAGGCAACCAGAAGAGGGTGCATCCTTAGTGGATTTGAAAATCTATTATGTAATCAGCTGTTCATGAATCATAATATCTGTAAGACAGCAACATTGTGAGATAACGGTGTCACTTACAATCCTAGTGCAATAACAGTTGCAGGAACATTTTGAAATAGTCCACTGACAGATCACTGTAAACCTATAGATGGAAAGAAAGTGTATATATATATCAATAGAAACTCAGATTAATTAAACACACCCTAAAAAACAACAAAATCTCACTAGTAGTGCTCATGATGTGTAATTGTATAGAAATGTAACGTAAACATCTATGACATCATTTATGAATGCAACAAGTATCTATTAATCATATCTCCATAGAGAGCTTAAACAACTCATGTATAATAATAAATAGGAAAATAATATCAATCTGAATTTTGCAGATACAAAAAGATTGTAAGAACAAGGAAAATACGCACTTTTCTGCTGCGCAGACTGCACCGAGGACCCTCCACTACAATATCACTTCCTTCGGTCTAGGAAAAGAAATAGAGGGAAAGGAAACTCCATGTAAGTCGCTTTCATATTGATGATATTGGGAAGAACAAAACAAGCTTCTTTTATTAATTTAAAAGAAGTAGCATTAATCCTCCAGCTTTTCTTGTTCTAACTTCCGAAGTAATATTATGAGCATGTTTGGAATTGCTTCTACTTTTGATTTAAAGTGCTTTCAAATGGACTAAAAGGACTTTTAGTGGCATTTGGAAATCTCCGTGAAGAGTTCATTTAAAATTTAAAGAAGTACTATTAGTGCTTTTAGAAAGAAATACTTTTGGGTGCAAGAAACCTTCTAAAATAATTATTAAAATGTGATTCAAATAACTTCAAACAATTTTATGCCATATATTTTAATCATTCTCTTTAAACAACTTTTAACCAGATTACTTCATTTCAAACAACTTTACTTGAAACCACTCCTAAAGAAATATATCTAAAACTGCCCTGTGTCATTTTTGCTATGCATGTATTATAATTCAATTAGGCAACCATAAACATCAAACAAACACAAACCTTCAGCCTTAACTTCAATTTATCATACTCTTCATCACTCATTATTGGTTTGCCAGCAACATAAGCCATAGCAGCTTCTAGAAACTTCTGTTCATCAGAACCTGCATTATAAAATTGAGAAATTGCAGGAAATTCAGTTTTAGTTAATTTTAAAATTATGCATATAATTAATTAGGGGTTTCACATGTAAAAGTAGATCATTACTTAGCATGACAACGCTGCTGCCTTCCCACATTAGTTCTTCCTTAAGATTGTCGAATTCTTCATTTGACATAATAGCCTTGCCCTCATAATAAAAGGACTGTATAAGGAAACTAAAACAAGGTTAATATATTAAGAGGAAAAAGAAATTATACAACCATGAACATTTGATCTATATTCTATAGTATAAACTTTACTTGTAAAGCTTGAAGAAATTCTTGCTCCATTTCACCTAATGACTTCTTCTCTTTCTTGTCTAAGCTACAATAGGGCAACACATTACTATCAACAATCTCATCTTCTCTGACCTTGCCTGAAAGAATAAAAAGGAGTTCATTAATTAATGCATGAATTTTTCTGCAGCAGCTAAACAAGGAATAACTGAAAGAAACAGGGGGAATGGAAGAAACACGCACAAAAAAAATATGATTACTAGCAAAGAAGGTGCAGAAGTTGCACCAATTCTCCCAAATACTTATTGTATTAGTCGGTCACGTTGGTCCAAAATAATATATAAGCCTAACAATTATTTTATATTCTCTAACAGAAGGCACAAATATGAACATAAGAGAGAGGAGATTTATTAATGGTTTAATCGTATATACTCCCATCATGCACTCAGAAAAAAAAAACATTTGTTTATTTTTTTTAACGCAAATAAACATATGTTTTTATATATATATACATATATAAACCATCTGAATAATTGAGTCGTCTCCGGTTATTTATTAATTCGCATTGGGTGGTGTCAATAAATCTTGTTGGGTTATAATCAAACGCGCTCCTGATATCCTAAAAACAGGCACTCAATATCTTGGACTCTTAGCCCCAAACGTTGTCTACAATTTTAAGGTTTTTGACCAATACATTTAAACTTCAAAGGTTTAGACATTCGAATTTTAGAGTGAGTGCACCCAAAAAAAATTTGAAAGGAAAAAAAAAATTCACATAGTGTCTCAAATCACAGGCCAATTCCCCTCAATGAAAACGATCTACGTGAACAAATTTCATACAAAAATTAAATCGAAAAAAAAAATAGTAAATCCAAAGGAAAGTTAGAATCAGAACAGTACATGATGCAGACCTTGCTGATCAGCAGTAGCCCTAAGGGGAAGCACCAATAGCCTGCGACGGAGACCCAGTTGTCGTTCGTTGAATTGAAAAGATTGAACCCTTGTGGAAGAATTATGAGCATAAGAAATAGAGTCAAAGGGTCTTCGAGTAAGGGCAGTGGAAGGACGCGAAGGTGTTAAAGTGAAGGCCAACTTACTAGCCATCACTACAACCAGAGAAAAAGGATCGAAATTAATCTTATGATTTGAGGGCGTGAATGAAGAAGATTATTAAGGGTCTGGGTTTTGGAGACTAAGAGGAAGTGATCATTTCATTTGGTGCTTTGTAAATCGTAATGTCTAATTTGGAGGGAAAGAAGGGGGGAAAAACGAAAAGACAACGCATCTCAATCTCAAAGATAAGGCAAGCTTGTAGTATGTGGAGGGAAATGCATCACCATTTTTTTTAAGGAATAATTCGTTGATTTAGACTAATAACATTTTATAATAAGAAAAAAAATTATAGAGAAATAAAAGTAATTTATTCACCTTTTTAACATTTATTATATTAATTTTTTATTGATTTGAATCACGTTCGAAACACTGCCACATCAGCATACAGTTTACCAAGGGTTATGTTGATAGTGGGCCCGCCCAGTATCAATGGATCTACAGATCCGAACCAGATCTTGATACAAAGTAGTCCAACGTAAACGGGCCTCATCTGCACTTTCTTTTAGACTTGTAGTTCAATTCAGTCATCTTAAGTCATTAAGACTTCATATATATTTATATTTTTTAACAGAAAAAGTTTTTCGAAAAAGACAAATAATGCTCATTATATTTCATTTATTTAGATTAATGCTTTATTTTGAGAATATTAATAGTAATTAGTATTTCAGGCTGTCGTCAGAGTAATATTTATGTACAATTACAATTATTTCACTCATTGAACTCATGATTTTAAGGGTGTGTCGGCCCGTTAAATACTTAAATTCAATAGTGAGGTATAAAGTAATCACGAAATTTTGGTTTGTATAATAAATTACATATCTATTAAAAAAAAAAAAAACCTTTAAGTACAAGTACTTTGAGTAATTTTCAACACCCGAATTCGTAGATACCAAGCCGTGATGACAATATACACAGAGTAATAATTTATGCATCGATGTATTAATTATTTATTAAAAATATAAAATTAGTATATGAGATAAATAAATGATGGTATAGTCTTTTATTAATATTAATGATTAATTAAATTGTGCTAGATTATTGTATAAGTGATATAAAAATATTTTTGACATACATCCTGTGTAATTAACTGAATTACACCATATCATTATTTAATATTACTAGTTGAATATATCAGTTAATTTTCTTTGTAATTCAGACTAATCCATAACTCTCTCCCACCACCCACCTGCATATGCCCTACAATATATTGAGAGCCAAAAATTCTCACACGTTATACACCAAAAATGAAATTGAAAGAGATTGGAAAAAAAAAAAGGAGATAGAATCTAACAGATTTTAGTCCAGTACTTATTTTTTATAAGAATTTTGAGTGAGAAAAAATACTACTTTCTTTATAATAAATACTTTTACTTGTACAATTATTACACTCTCTCATTTCTTATGTACTTGTCACTTCACTCATCACCTCACCTCACCTCACCTCACCTCACAGCATACACTCACTCAGTTAATAACTCACACTGCACTCTGCACTCTGCACTCTGCACTCTGCACTCTGCACACACAACTCTTATTACACTCTATCCCACAAAATTTGTTAATTCTTCACAATTCACACTATTCACTCTCACACACAAAGACATCTCTACATATATAAATATAGCACACTATGTCGATTGTACTAACCGACTTTGACAAATCTAGTAGCTTTCTTATATGGGCTAATTATTATTACAATAATTAATAATTTAGAGCGACATATCTAGACTAATCTAGATATAACATGTTGGGATGATATTTTAATAGTTTTTAGGTCTTTACTTCTTTTCTATTTGCGAAGAGCAATATTCTTCAAAATTAAAGTTTAAATATTTAATAAAATGCAATTAAGAGCACCTCAGATTGAATGGTGTGAATTAGCCTTTAATTAAGTTGAGCTGAAACGCAGCTAAACTATATAGCCTTCCTTCGTTGGTAAGAATATTAAGAACTCTTAAAAGAAGAATCCCTTGTTTCAAGTTGTGTTAATAACCACCTCTATTGCTGCCAGTCATTTTCAATTTGTAATTATGAAATTCATTTTTTAAAATTTGATCAAATTTTAAAATAAAATAAAAAAATTAATTGAAATTGAAATCTATTATTTTTTTTTTTGTTTATTGATGCTAAAAATTAATAACCTAGCCATATTTAATCATACTTAATTTTACTCAAAATGAACCAAAATTTAATGAAAATTAATTAAAAATAAGTATAAATTTGAATTTTAGAGTTTAGAAAACTAAAAATTAAGTAATTAATTATCAATCAAACATATTTAATTTTTAATTTATACTTTTTAAAATTAAAACTAGAAATCGGGATGGGTATCAAAGCTTTGATAAAATGCAATTAATAGTACCTCAGAGGCTCAGACTGAGTGGTGTGAAGTAGCTAGCCTTTGATTAAGTTGAGCTGAAATGCTTGCACTTAATATATATATATATATATATATATATATAATTCATCATAAATTTTTAATAATTAGGTGGCAATTTTTTTTTGAGCTAAAACAAAATTTATGTAAATTTTAATTAAATTAGTAATTAATCTCATCACCTCACGTATGTATATATATATATATATATGTACCCTTCGTTGGTAAGAATGTTCTGAAAGAGGAATCCCTTGTTTCAAGTCTGTGTCTATAAACACCTCTATTAATTCCTGTCACACTTGATCTGATATTAATCAATTAATCATAATGGAGTCATCTGAACTACATAACTATAAATTCTGTGCAGCATTAATACAGCTGTTGGGTGAAGTACTACTAGTACTTGATGATGACCTAGTAGCAGTAGTAGAAATAGTCCTACTGAACAATAAATTTTTAAGTTCATGATCTCTTTTGTTGCTCAACTCTTTAATCCTCTTTTCCGAATCTATTATATACTTCACTGCCTCATGCACCAATTTGATCCGAAATAGACCTCTTTACCTAAAACAACATTATAATGTCAATCACTGCAAAAACATAAGATTAATTATTAATTCAAGATTAACTTAAAATTAAAAATTAAGCTGACCTTGAGATATTCGAGAGGGAGTTGTGATCGAGATGCATAGAGTTTGGCCATTTCTTGTCTCTTCTTTGGCGTTCAATATATCTTATGTATAATCTTCATCTTCTTATTTTTCTCCTTTTCATCAGCATTAGGGGTTTTTTTCAAACTTTGACTTGTGGGAAAGATGGAGGAAATCCAGAGAAGGGTTTGATATAATGTTTTTATTGGGATTTGTGGATTATCTTCGATTGTATTTGTAAGTACTAATTGGCAGGGCATAATATCAGAAAGATCTGAAACAGATCATCATCGGTATGATCAAATTCGAACATAGACGAAAGCTCCATATCTTCGTTGAAAAACTATGTTGTGAAATTGATTATTTAATAATTTTTGTGATGAGTTATTTTTTCATATCATCGTTTTATTTTATTTTTATTTTTACCAAACGATAAAACTGGGATTTGTTAATAAAACATATATCAAATCACCAATCTGTAAAATACCAGTAAAACCAAGCAAGTAAACATATTTGAAAAAATGTTAAAATAAAAGGAACAATCAAGAATAAGTACCGCTACCATTATTAGTTAATATCCCAGGTGCTAAACTAGCCAAGAGCATAACGATATTCTTCATAAAATTTCTTAGCTTTCTAAACAACTCGCTCGACCACCACAGGTTTGGAAGTAAATTGTGATAAAATAATAAAATCTTAGCATCGATCATAGGCTAATACAATATAAGGCCTAAGATGCAGGGCAGATGTAGATGCTAATGAGAAATTTACATGTAAATTTTTGTAATTTTCATAATATTATAATTATGTTTAATATGTAGTGCATCTTCTTAACTTAAGTTTTAAGCTTGTATTTTCACTCAATTATTATTTTTTTTAACCAAAAATTTAATAAAATTGTAAAAACCACATATTTTGATACTTCTTTGTAAAAAAAATTCATTTTCAAAATTTTATCTATAATGTTTTATTTATTTTTTGTTATTGTTTTATATTTTTAATATATAGATTTAATTGTACACTAATTAACATATATAACAATCTAAAGTCCAAATATTATATATCATAAAACAAAATTTTAGCATGCATACCTGTGATTTTAAAAAAATATTTAACAAGAATTATGTAATTAAATAGATATTAACGAGATTTACATGTTCAAGTCCGTGATATTTAAAAAATATACATTTATAATTTAAAAATGGGGTTTGATGATATTAATTTAAAACTTAGAACTTGTTCTAAAGAACAACCATAAGGAAGTTTGAGATATTTTGCCTTAATATTATTGTCAAAATTTCAAGCAAAATGCTCAAAAACTACATTAACATTGAATACAAAGGAAAAAAAAAGATTGATGGCTATACAAGTCTTGTAATGTTTTAAAAAGTATATATTAGTCATGTATTCTTTAAAGTATATTCCTAATATATTTTTAAGATTTTATAATTATTCAAAATATATACTTTATTTCTTTATCTTTTAAGTTATATCCATATGATTTTGTAATTCATCAAAAATTTTAACAAAATCCAAATAGTCTTTTTTTTTTTCAAGGGAAAATTTGAAAATTTAAAAAATAAAAAAATATTTTTTTTTTGAAATTTTAATTCTTTAATCTATTCCATTTTTTTTAATCCATTTCAAACATAATTTTTTATTCACCTATATTATTTAAAAATTTTAAATTTTAATATTCATTTTAAAGAAATTACTTTTTGTACTTTATTTTTCAAAATTTCGAATTTACTATTAAAAAAATTTATATAGATTTGATTGAAACTTTTGAATAATTACAAAACCTTAAGAGTATATTTTAAAAAATATAGAATTAAAGTATATTTTTTAAAAAAATTGTAAGATCCTTAAAATATACTTTAAAATACATAAAATTAAAATATATATTTTAAAATGTTACAAGACTCTGAAAAACAAGGAGCTCCTTGTGCATAAAACTTTAAGACGGCCCAATTTACACTGAATTGACTGAAGCCCAAAAGAGCTATTTGCTACGAGGCCTTTCGGTATGTTGCAACTTACACCGAAGACCTGATCACCTGAACCTGAACGACCCTACTATACAGTTGCAAGACAAAGTTTACGTGGCAAGTGGCAAGTTGCAAGGGGACTGTCTATATTGGATATAGCCTCCCCCAGCGGTAATCCTAGCAGAAAGGGGGTTTCAGATATCGGATTAATGAAACAAGACTAGGGCTGGGAAACAACTTGAGCAGTTGGGCTTATCAAATTCAACGAAATACGCACTTTCTTTCTCAGGACGTTGTTCTTTACTCTTCTTGGAAGGTAAGAGCCCAAAACTGTTTTTTCTGTGTTTCTCATTTGAAAAATTAATGTCTCTCGGTATTTGATCGGTTTTACACTTTTGTGGTTGAGTTATACTCAGTGCCTTATGTTTTTTTTTTTTCTTTCTCTTAAGTAGATACAGAATTACAGATAAACACTGTGTAGTCTGGTTTCTCCATTAGTAACTATAATAGAGTACTGAGTCAATTGAAATGCTGTTTTATGATGAGATAGTCAATTGAAATTGCTCCATTAACCAATTCATCCATGGGAAAATGTTAGCATGAGTGTGATAATTGATTGTGAAGTTGGCTAGAGTTAAAAACGCGTACTTGGATTATTGCTTAGTTTGTGTGAGGACCTTACTTCAGCTAACTGGGCTATCAGTTGAACTTCCGAAATTGGTTATATGGATTATGGAGTCTCTGAAATTAGTTCTAGCATGAGTATGGACAGTATTTTACTTGTTCATTGTTTTTAGATTGAGCTGTTAAGATGGATGTTGTGTGAGTAATATTCTTCTGTAACTTGATGGCATTAAAGTGGGTAAGTAACCTTCTAATGAATTAAGTGATAAAGGGGGTGCCTGAAAGAAATGAAATCAAGAAGAAAAAAAGGATCGATTACTGGTACCAAGCTAGCAAAACTTTTAGGAATCACTCTTAGTGAACCTGGCATCACATTGCTTCGCAAACAACCAGAAAATAAGAATTTTTTGCTGTAAAAAAAATCCCAATGGACACATGAAAAGAAAGGTATAAACACAACTAAGTAGAAATATGTCATTAAATCTTATATTTTTTCTATTATATGAACACAGATAAATTCTTGAACATACTTACCTAAGTGAAAATTAAGCTTTTGATGCATACATGGCCTTTGCTATTAAACGTGGCCTGCTGTAACAATTTTACGGCACATGTCCAAAGTCATTTGCAGTTGAATCATCTTAGATTCCCAATAGGTCTAACATCTCCATAATCATGTTAAAACTTTTTCTTCAGAACTAGTTATTCCTTTGTAAAATGGAAATGATTATTTCAGTGTGTTGGTTCGAATTTGTTCATCAGCTCTATTGGAATCTCGTAAATAATTGGTCAGATTTACCTTTACAGGCACTGAATCTTGCAATTGTGATTCTTATAGTGCATGAGTTTTCCCTATACTAATTGCCTTTTTTTTTGTGTGTCAACCAATCAATCCTCGGTGAATGGTGATAATAGGGAACAAATGCTATAATTTTTGTTAGATGTAAAAGATTCATCTGCTAATAGCTTAAGCTTTTGAAAGTATTGATAACCAACAAACTGTAACATGGTGTCATCAAAGGAGAGATGCCCCATTAAAACCCCTACAACCTCAAATTGTTTAATTTCAAGTGTTGGTCTACAAGGTATGTAGAGCCCCCGCACTTGAACTTAAGGGAGAGCATTAGATGTATAAAAGATATGTTAGTCAGTCTCTCCAAACTGTAAAGACAGGAGATGATTATGAAATATATGATGGCTGATGCATAGGCTTACAGTGACAAAGAGGGCTTATAAGCAATGATAAGAAGGCTTACAAAGTTACAGTGACAAAGGAAGGCTTACAAGCAATGTAAGAAGGCTTAAAGGATCAAACAATAAAATGTAAACAGAGCATCAGCTGAGCGTACAAACTGAGCTCTATGTCTACAAACTGAGACCTATGTTGGTTATAAATACCAAACATATCTCGTGTAAATAAGATAACAAAATTACAATCAAAAGAAGCAATTGTAACAAGGATTCGACTTCATCCTTCTTTATTCTTTCATTTCAGTTCTTCTTCTTCAATTCAGTTCTTCTTCTCTGTATTCATTTCTCTGTTTTGCAACATTTAAGTTTTCTTTACACAAACAACTTAAGTTTTTGGAAAGATTGAAGACAAAATCAATAGAACAGTTTTCAACAATCCACTTATTTTGTTCCATTTAGGCGCCTTTCTCATTTCTCTCTTTTCTCATGCCTTATTGGTTGATTACCTTACTATTATATTTTAATCCTTTTAACTGCATTTGCAGTATATTTGGTTGATTAGGAACATCTTCTGACACTACAAAGGACAATGTCTCTGTAGTTGATTTATCAGCCACTTACTGGAAACAGGAATTGGGGAATATATATGATCCTGGTAACAAAGTTTGTGTTTCCTAGAATTTTGCACAAATTATTCTTTAGTAGATGTGGTTAGATTATGTTTTCCTAGTACAATGTCTCTGTAGTTGATTCATCAGCCACTGACTGGAAACAGGAATTGGGGAATATATATGATCCTGGTAACAAAGTTTTTGTTCCTAGAATTTTGCGCAAATTATTCTTTAGTAGAGGTAGTTAGATTATGTTTTCCTAGAACAATGTCTCTGTAGTTGATTCATCAGCCACTGATTGGAAACAGGAATTGGGGAATATATATGATCCTGGTAACAAAGTTTGTGTTGCCTAGAATTTTGCACAAATTGTTCTTAAGTAGATGTGGTTTGATAATGTTTTCCAAGAATTCAGTGTTTTTTCCAAAATACAAAGTAAGTTCTGTATCTGATGGATCTGGTATATCATTGTAAATTTTTTCAATGTAGTTTTTAAGTATTGGAAAAGTGAATTCTTTGGCTGTTTGGCAGTTTTGCAGAGTTTCTTTTCTTCGTCTCCTTCTCATTTAAACGACCAACATTCGTGTACGTAGCACTGGAGGCCACATACTGTCATGTGATTAGATCCTCAGTGGTATGTTGTGAGCATGAAGCAAATTATGAGGCCCATGCCAACTACATCCAGAAAGCACTCAAAGACAGTGTTGGGATGCATTATCCCACGTTAGTGTGGCCTCTCTACCCCTCAAACAATTTAAATAAAGAAGTGAGAGTGTTTCTTGATGTGGCCATAAATAGTATTACTACTTGAAATGTTTATTGGGTTTAATATGTTGTAAGCCTTTATGCATGATAAGAGCATTATTTTGGTGCTAATTCTAAGTTACTTTGTTCGTCCATTTGGTCATACACATTATGTTCTTTTGTATTCTTTAGCTTCTAGTCCCACTTTTTCTTTATTGTATGCTAGCATGCAACATTCTTGTAATGTCTACTTTTCAAAAATTCACCGGGAATATTGATTTCTGAGTGTTCATGTGGTTTGTGATTGAGGAAAAAAAATTCAGAGAGTTCGAATTACAAAGCTAATGATGGTGGGGATCCTTGTAGAGCAGGAGAAATGGGTCAACTTCGTGATCATATGGGGAATGCAACTTCCAGTGGAAAACTATATAATACCAGATATTTCATCATAAAGAGTTTAAATCATCAGAACATCCAACTATCAATTGAGAAAGGAATTTGGGCTACTCAAGTAATGAATGAGCCAGTTTTGGAGGAAGCCTTTTGTGTAAGATCCCTTGTTTTGATGCATTTGTATATTTCACAATCTTGATGCATTTTATAATTAGTCTGTGTTTGTCTTGCAGAGTTCTGACAAAGTGATTTTAATATTTAGTGTTAACATGAGTGGTTTCTTCCAAGGATACGCCCAAATGATGTCATCTGTTGGGTGGAGACAAGATAATCTTTGGAGCCAAGGAAGAGGTAAATGTAACCCCTGGGGACACAGTTTTGAGGTCAAGTGGCTACGGTTAAATGATCTGCCTTTTCAAAAGACTCTTCATCTCAAGAATCCATTGAATGACTTCAAACCTGTCAAAATTAGCAGAGATTGCCAGGTCTATTCGTTATCTAGTTTTTCATTTTCTTGTTGTTGTCTTACATCTAAGAAGTGTTAAATGTGTGACTTTGCCTCCTATTTCCTTTCCAGGAGTTATCTTCAGATATTGGAGAAGCTCTTTGTGAACTTCTTGATGGAAAGAGTGATTTTTATGGTCTACAGACTAGGTAACATCTCCAAAGTCCAAACAACCCGAATGATTTTTTCTCATAATTCTAAATGTGGGAGTTTGGTTGTTTTGGCTTTGATTGTGGAATAATTTTCCCAGGGATGATTCTCCTTCTCAATGGCAATGTCTAAAACCTCTAAGTGCTTTAGAGAATGAAGCCTATATTGCTCCTCCAGTGCATCTTTCATGGTCTCAGTCACCCATTTTGTATTGTTCCCCACTCTACGAGCAGCAGACTGATTCAAGTAGACACCAATCAGCATCCCAGAGAAGTAGTGGGATTGTATTTCCAGAAAACCTACCTGTCAAATCTGCAGCTTCAAAAGTAACAAGAATGAAACAGTCTCACCCTAATGGGTGCCTTTCTAATTCTAGTTCACAAATGGACAGAGTTGTTTGTCCTCAAGTCAATGAATGGGGCTTTTATACAGAAAGCCCTCTAGCAGGAGATCTAACCGAGGATGACTTTCTAGAAATGGTTAGGTTTCTAAACCAGTTACTTTAAGTCTTTAACTATGTTTATTTCGTTATTTCATTCTAAATAAAGTCTAACAGACCATGCAGTAAATATAATTCTTTTTGTAGTTAGTCAATTTTGTAGCCATAAAACGTTTGATTGATTTGTCAACCTTTCAGTGATTCACATACTTATTGTGATCACCCTTTTAATTAATAAATATTACTTGTGGTTTTCGAAGTCTCTGCACTGAGCCCATCTGATAGGAACAAGTTTGAAGGAACCACAACTTTTTAACATTGTAAGGGCTCAAAGTTTATGACTGACCATGTGTCACGATTAGATGTGTTATATACAGTATTAAAGTTCAATATGTTTACCTTCTATATTTAATTACATTTTTATAAATAATTTTTTTTATGTTATACTCTTTTTTAATAATAAGAATTGAACATCTGTCAAAAACAATTTTATGATTGAATTCCTGCCACAATAAATATTTTCATGACTTATTAATGCAGTCTTATGAAGAATACGTGGAGTTCCATAACAGAAGTTGCAAAGGATCTTGTCCACCTGTGAGTGTGTTATCGACGAACATTTAGCTGGTTCATGTGACTGATTTAGAGTTGCTAGATAGGAGCTTCTTAAATCATATTGATTATTCTCATCCAGCAGAAACTCATTTCTTGATTGTTTTTTTAAAGTTTGGATGACTTAGCTGGTGAGCTTTGTAGGTTTTATATGTTCTGCTTTAGGTTTTGTATGTTGATTGCATGTTTTTGTTTCTTTTTAAGTATTAACCAGATGCTTTTGTGTAATATTAATTTTGAGGGACTCACCAATCATTGACTATAAACCTACCATCTCCTCACTTGGAATTCAGTTGCTTTTCTGACTGGAGATGGTACACAATCGTCTGATGAGTGCCAGCAGCATCAGTGTCTAGTTAGCTAAGAAATTTGCTTGTTCAGCTCATTAGAGTCTTGCTCTGTCTTTGTTTTCCTACGTTCTTCATTCTTTTTTTTTTGGAGGTGGGAATGATGGATCGTTAGTAGAGATAAGAGGGCAATTATGTTGTTAACATCCTATAATCCTAATGCATTCTGTAGATAAATTAATAGGTGATAGATGCATGTGGAACATGTAAGGTTAACTCTACGGTGGAAAAGGCAATTTCCTAAACATTAGTATGACCTGAACATGCTTGCGTTTTTTTGTCTGCTAGCAACAATCCACAAACCTTCGTTTCGTAAAGTAAATACCAGGAAACTAAGTTCTATAGATTCTGTGGCAAAGTAAACGTAAATAAATAGATGAAGAGCTATGTTGTGTAGATTCTGGTGCAAGTCTGTTATGCTGATGCCCCATCTTTCTGCAACAAGATATAACTTTTTTCTTTAGCATGCAATTTTATTTTATGTATTATAAAACTGATTCATTTACTTATTTGACAGGCTTCAGAACCATCTCAAACATCACAGGGCTCATCAAGAAGTAGGAAACGGGATGACGATTCGTAAGATCCTCGCCTTTGTTATCTTGTGCTACAAACTTTATTCCACAGTTCTCCACGTATCGAACCTTGTTATTTATTTATTTGTTTTAGCTGTTACTTGCAAGTTAAGCATGATAATGTTTTCAACAGGAATTCTGATGTTGGAACTGATCGACCTTGCTCAAAGAACAGGGCTCACTGTTCATCTCATAAATAATCACAACGTTGAAGTGTGAAGCTTCACGGGTTCTTTTTTCTGGACAATGGTGGTGTTGTCGTCCCTATAATTGTAAACACTAACTCAATGTTGTACGCATATGTATGTTATCATATGATTCTTTGCAAAAATACAGCGGGGTTGAGGATTTAGTTTTACCAACTTGTACAGCTCATTGCTGGTAAGGCACTATTCTATTGAGGCAAGTAATGTAAATTTTTCTAGGGACCTAAATGCCTTGAATTTAGCTTGGCGTATAACCCTTTAGCGGATAAAAATTTTACTTGTAAAAGATGCATCAGGTCATTTAGCTTTTGCAATGTTGACGTGCGGAGTGAGGATCCTCAATTTTGTTTTTGTTTCTTTTGTTTTCCTCACGTAAGGAAATATACTATTAAGGAGTCTGAACTTCTAGCAGCTTCTTGCAATATAGCATCCTTAAATCTAGACTTTTTACAAATCTAAATGGGTTACATGTTGAGCCGCATACAACGTTACTATTTATCGTGGTTGGGTATTGAAGTGCATTGGAATTGTGTCTTTAATTTCTACAGGGACGTTACTGATAATTCTTTGGGCTATTTGAGTGTAGCATATAAAATATGAAGACCTTAACATCTTTTTAGCATTCCTACTTTCCTAGTTTAATATTTGCTTGTTCATTGTCTTTTTTATGTTCAGATTTTTTTCTCTATAGCTCATAGGAAACTACTTTAATGGTCATCGTAAGAGCATCATCGTACGTACATAAACAGAAAAACCCTCTAAAAAGAAACAACTTGATATGTTTTATTTGTACCTTTGTACGTCCATAACTACTATTTATTTCCATTTGTGATTCACATGTGAAAAGAAAAACAAAGACTAAAAGGCTTGTTCTTCGTATAGCCAAAACAGAATGGCCTCAAAAAAAATAAAAATTAATGCAGCACTTTTAGTATTCATGAATCTTAAATATGCATAAGGAATTGTTGTTATTTTATTTATGTCAATTCAAACAATTAAAGAAACATAACATTTATAATGGATGAATAATCCAGCTAGAATGATAGAAAGCACACATATACTGAAACGACTTTAGAAAATTGGATGGCTTAACAAGGTATATTTTTTCTTTAGATCTTGGCTCTTATTCATTCATTATCTACTCTGCTAAACACAACAGATATTGGGCTTGTGACATTATGCTTATCAGAAACCCATCTCAGATAACCCTGAGAAAACTGTTGACCATCCTTACCAGCACCATATTGTGGAATAATTTCCACCCTAAAAGTTGCCTTTTGATTAACTTCTGTGAACGTAAGTGTTTGAGGTGATATACTCATGCCTGTTTTGTCTGGCACATAAAGATCAAAATTGTAACTTGAATTGGCTGGACCTACATTTGTCACAGTCCTAGTAAAATATTGAGTCTCAGATCCCAAAGTAACAGAAAATGAAGGATAGTTTAACTCTCCTTCTGATATGGGTTTGACTTCAGAACACTTAACTTTCTTGTTTATGATGATCTCTACTTGTTGGTCAGTGTAGTTCAATCCACAAAGGTAAGAAACATAATCCTCTGGTCCAATGTCATAAACGAGCCCCGGATCATTTGCTCTAGATGGGTTAACATGGCCTGCACCAGTGGCAAAAATGTCAGCTGGTGACAAATTTTGATCTACAATAAGATCTCCTCCAAGATTATACATATAAGCTGATGTCATAATGGCAGATTTAATAGCAGCAGGTGACCAATTTGGGTGAGAGCTCTTGAGCAAAGCAGCAATTCCACTGAGATGAGGACACGACATAGAAGTGCCTGAAATCATATTGAATGTTGATTTTGAAATAATTGTGCTACTGTCTAGTGAAAAAGGCCATGCTGCTAAGATGTTCACACCAGGACCAATGATATCAGGCTTGAGAATTCCAGGGCTTTGTAAGTTTGGGCCTCTAGATGAGAAGGAACTTACTGATGGAGCAGTTGAATCTCCTATTACAGTTCCTTTGAATAGGATTGTGGCAGTTGGTTTGGAAGTTGAATTTATGTAGGCTTTGATCTCCAATCCAGCAGCATAACTCACATGTGATGCAGGAAGCACATGAGCCTCTGCTATTGTACTAAACCCATCTGCCTTTTGGTTCATGATAATCATAGCAACACCGCCAGCATTTTTCACTTCTTTTCCCTTAACAATTCTTGGTATATCACCACCTCTTTCACACAGTACTACTTTCCCTTTTACATCAACATTTTTGAGCGAGCCAGGCGCGCAAAAAGTTGAATTAATATTGTTACCATTTGAGCCTGCATAAACCAAAGGTAACAATACTGAAGAGAAATAGTTAGGTTGGAAAAGAGATTCTCCATCATATTCTTTCCCATTTCCAAGCTTAGCAGTTGCTTTTATTCTTCTGTCAATAGTGCTTGCTCCAACAGTTAGAATCCAAGGTGCTTCATTTACCAAAGAGTTATATTTAGGACCATCATTCCCAGCTGAACAACTGACAAAAATACCCTTTTGCATTGCAGCAAATGCACCAACTGCAGTCCCATCTTTGTAAAATGGAACCGCAGAACCTCCAATGGAGATGGAAAGAACATCCACACCATCCTCAATTGCAGTATCAATTGCAGCTAATATATCACTCTCTGCACAACCATACTCAGAGCAAACCTTGTAAATGGCCAAATGAGCATAGGGTGCCATTCCAACTGCTGTGCCTTTGGCATTTCCAAAACCACTTGCTCCTAGTACAAAACTTCCTGCAGCTGTACTAGCAGTGTGGGTACCATGACCTTCCACATCAAAGGGTAGGGTTCCATTTTTACCGGCATTTATTAAATTTCTTGCACCAATTAACTTGTTGTTACACACTGCTGTACCAAATTCACACTTGCCTTTCCATTTGGCTGGAGGAGGAGGCATTCCATCATCACTAAATGAAGGATGATCAGGTGAAATCCCAGTGTCAAGAAGTCCAATGATTATACCCTTACCTTGGTTTGATTGTGACACATTCCATAATCCCAATCCTTTGTGCAATCCCAAGAAATTAGGAGTATGAGTAGTGTGTAAAGACAACACTCTTTCTTGATGAGCAAACAAAAAGCCTTCTTTTGACTCCATGGCTTTTACTTCTTCATCTGTCAATCTAGCTGCAAATCCATTCACCACACTTTTGTACGTGTGTACTATACGTGACGACTTGTGGTTTGAGTTAGTGGTAGTATCATCCAAAAACGTATGATACCAAGTACCGTCTGTTTCTGCAGAATGCTGTCCAAAAACTCCATCTTCTGGCTTTCTGGTGTAAACAATGTAAGTTTTTAAGCTACTTGGGTCCTCAGCTTTTACAGATTCTAAAATAGGTGGTTTCATATACTCTGCCATTACTGGTAGAGTGAAATTATAAATGAAAAACAAAGCAAAGAGACACATAAGCAGCAAGACTCTGCATTGTTTGTTCTCCATGTTGTTAGAAGTAGAAAAGGTGAACACTTTGTTTTGCCACAACAATTTAAGCACATATATATAGAGATAGAAGAAGTAAGAGATGTATAATTATAAGTCTGAAGAATCTTGGTCGGCATGCTTATTTTATAAGGGAATTACGTAAGGAAAACAGAAATAGAGTTGTTTGAAGTTTAGAAGATGAGACGTGGGAATTTTCACTTGGTAAATTCCGCTAAGATAGCTGTAGCCTAGACTGTAGCAAAATAGGCGATAGAGCTTATGTTCCAAAAATAAATAAGGTTTGGGACTTTGGAAGCTGCTCTTTTGTCTGGCCACTAGTGTTTTAGTTTGTACTTTAATTAACGCCTCAAAAATTCAGGACATTCAACAAAATGAGGAAAAAAAGAAGAAGATATGTTTAATTATAATTGAAAAAAAATAAAAATAAAAAATAGAACTTTTAAAACTTTTTAACAACAAAAATTGGCTCATTTATGTCTAATTCATATATTTATCATTAAGAAAAAAATTAATCTATCATTTCGTTTTGAAACTGTTCAAGTTAAGCTATACAACCATTTAAAACATTTAATCATTTCGATAGTATCTGTCTCTATGAGTAGGTCTTTTATTTATTTTCTGAGTACGTTAATTTGTTTGCTTCACTTTTTTGTCCATATTTCCTTGGTCAAATGACGAATCTGGATCTACAATTCTATAATTTCTGAGGTTATCTTTGCCGAAATTTTAAGTAGAAAATAAGAATATAATATTTAGTTTGAATATTTTACTGACTTGTATTACTTTGTACAAATTACATGAATTTATAATAAAAATAAGACGATATAAAAGGATAATAATTAAGTACAATGATCTCTACCATATTGGGAATGATCTCTATCATGTTAATATTTTATTTACTTTCCTATTTTAAAATGAATCTCAACACTCCCCTTCAAGTTGGTGCATACATGTCCCACATGCCCAACTTGTCTAAAAAACTTTAAGAACACTTGATTTGAAAAAATGCTTTGGTGAGAATTGCTTTGTTGATAGCCAAATTCTCTCTCTCTTAACACCATAACCAATCGTTTGTCGAGTCTCCAGTGTTTCTAGTAGTTACCAATGTTGATGATTTAGGAGTTGCTTGGTTTTCCTGTGTCTGAGCAACTGCTGTAGTGGATGGCTGCTTGTCTGTGGTGTTTGTGGGATTTGTTTTGGCGGATCTGTTTTGGTCTGTGGTCTGCGATGGTTTGTGGGATCTGTTTTGGTCTGTGGTCTGCGGTAGTCTGTGGGATCTGTTTTGGCGGATCTGTTTTGGTCTGTGGTCTGTGTTTGAGTAGCAGTTTTTTTTTTTTTTTTTGGGTGTAGGCATGTTTTTTTTTTTTTTTGCAGTTTGATTTATAATTTTTTTTTCTTTTCGATTCACAGAATCCTAATCGGCTCTGATACCATGTAGAAAAAAAGAATGTAATATTTGGTTTGAATATTTCACTGACTTGTATTACTTTGCACAAATTACATGAATTTATAATAGAAATAAGACGACATAAAAGAATAATAATTAAATACAATAATCTCTATTATATTAAAAATAATCTCTACCATATTAATATTTTATTTACTTTCTTATTTTAAAATGAATCTCAACATTTTATTCATTGCCTACCTTTCTCGCTGGTTGTATTCTTTTCAAGCAAAGGGGTAGCATTTGCTTATTATTAGTAACAATTACAACAACTCACCTAATAATCTATCAAAATACGTGAAAATAAATGGTACAAAAAGATGGAAAAAATCGTTATATTTTATAATTTGATTAGTAATACATATAATAATCGTAAAAATATGATATTATATAATATATAGTTTTATTATTTAATTGAATTAATTTGTTAAAATAATATATAATGTAATATATATTAGGCTTTAATGTATTATGTGTAATTATAAGTAATATGTGCTGCACGTGTACATGAACTTCCATGTACTATTATAAGTAAGGCCTTTAATTAAAATGGCACGTGTGGGCTTATTAATGAAAGGGGTAGTTGGGCATTTTTACTTCAGCCCATATTCCCTGCCCAATAGCATTTAGTTAGGTTATTAATAAGATTTATATATATATATATTACTTAAGCGTGAAACCGAAGACAAGAGAATGAAAGAGAGGGAGGCAGCGAGAACAGAGAGAAAAGAGGCGAAGAAAACAGAGAAACGAAGAGAGAAACCGCGAGCAACTGAAACATGGAAATTAATGGAATAGCCGTACGTCTCTCTTCTTCTCGGTTCGCATAAGAGTACGTCTCTCTTCTTCTCGGTTCGCATAAGAGTACGTCTCTCTTCTTCTCGGTTCGCATAAGAGAAGAAAATTAGGGTTCTTGTAAGTATGAATCCTTGGTATATTTTTTTGTTATTTTCTGTATTCTTTTTTATGTGTTCTCTGAATAATGATATGAGTTGCAAGTGAGTCTTTCTTGAACAAAAACGATCCATTAAAACTGAAATTTTACTTTTTTAAAACAAAAGTTCTCAACAATAACATAACAAAAATAAAACACACTAATTGTCACAGTAAATTGGATACGAACCATAATAAAGTCAGCTCCTGGTTTACCAAAATATTTGCACGAGTAGCAAATTCATATATGTCATTTCTTTTTGTTAAATACATATTTACCATGAATTGATATTTGGTTCAGCTTGCTACCTTAAAAATGTGACCAGATGGATCATAAATATCTATTGAATTTGGCATGGCATGCATAATAAACGATAAACATAAGCAAAAACTACAGAGAAATCGCTTAAAATCGAGCAAATAGTACAATATTCATGTAGTACTTGTATTGTCACAATAGAATACCAAGGTAAAGTGGAGAAGATATTAATGGATAACATGGTTATAAATTAAAGCCCATGTATTAAGCAACAAAAATCTCAATTATATGTGTGTGTGTGTATAAGAGGAATAAATGCATTAATACAATGAAATGGCTGGTGGTAATTGAATTTGTAACAGTGATATATTAGAATTTTCAAGTTTAAAGGCAGGAAAAAAAATTTGAACGACTCTTTCCATTCAATTACTCTACTTTCTGCACTTCTCACATTCTCTCTATGATTGCCTGCAAATAGCAACAGAAAAATAATCACCAGGAAAAAAAAAATAGCCTCGATATAGCACTGGAGGTAATCATATACGATGTAAGAAATATAATTTACAGTAAGCTCTAAAACTCCTTCTGATTTAAAGAATGAAAGATGGTTTTTGGTAGTTCTCATCAAGGCGACAGGACACAGATTTTAGAAAACCAAAACTTGATTCCCTTCTCGTTTTAGAGAGGGGATTTGACAAAGAAAACAAGAGAGGGAGAGGGGGGTTTGGAATAAGTGCTAAGACAGTTCTCTACTAATACAAAATAGACCATGCATCACCCTCGTATCTTTCAGAGCTAAAGGAATGAGAACGAGTTTCCACGTGAAACAGAACCACATTAGACATAATCAAAATTGTAAAAGTGTCTAAACAAGCTATACCCCAGATATTAAGGGAAAAAAGTGACCCCTCCAGAGTTTGATTATTATACAAACCTACGCATGGAAAAAAAATTGGGAGAGTGGAAAATTACGGTGCAAGGCAATTGACCACAAAGAGCACGAAATATAGAGGCACACAAGCATTGATCGCTTTATACTAAATGAGGAGGATGATCTCTGATTATGCATACCTTTTTGCTTGTTTCTTAGAGCTCTCCAGCTAGAATGAATTCATCAAGTATCAAATGAACTCAGCAGCAGAAAGATAATAAACAATAATAATGTACGACATTTATACACTTTAACTCCAATGCTCCCCTCACGGATACAGTAACTTAGAGAAATATGCCCATGGTCATGGGTTCAATTAGTTGGTACATTTCTAACAAAATTTTAACGAAGCAATATTTCATTCAAGTACGTGCATAATGCTACTGAGTCTACATGCAAACAAGAAAACACTCAGATGTTCATCAGCTTGAAAGAGGGGGAGCAGAGATTTCAAGCAGCCGTGTGGATCTATTGGTATCCCCAATTTCCTACTATCATTGTTTGAAGATGCCAAATTTTTCAGCTCATATCATGGCAAATGTTTCAAAAGGCTTTTTTGAAGCTCGTCTTAGATTGAGGCTATGAAAAAAATATGCGAGGCTATAGGCCACCTTTGAGGCTTGTGCCTTTTTGGTGTGAGGCTTACACCATAAAGGCATATGAGGATTATAGCTCAAGTTTTACGACTTTCCCACTGTGGGCTTGGTCTATTTCCCCAGCAGAAAATTATCTTGGTGGGCTGGCGCTTTCTTCATGTTCAAACTTCTTCTCATACTTAATCAGAGATCCATTTCTCTTTTTTCCTCACAAAAAGAACTTTATCTTTGTCTCTTATACACTAAAGTTATAAATATTTGTGTGCATATATTTATTATTTTTTTAGTATAAAATTTGAGGCTTATACCTCTCCTCATAGGAGAAAACTAGGAGTGAGTAGCGGATCGAAACTGCCTGTTTTTTATTAATCCGAATCCGATCCGATCCGATCCGAAGCAGATTTGAAGATTTCTAATCTGAATCCGATCCGATAATGTAGTCAATCCGAACCAATCCGAATCCGAACAGATCGGATTTTTCGGATCGGATAGGTCGGATTGAGATTATAATTTATTTTTTATTATTATCATATATAAAACACAATATATACTAACATTTAAATTTTAAATTGATATATTTTTTAGTAAAATTTATTTATTTATAGTCACAACTTATATAATCAAAATAATAAAAAGTATATTGTTGAATATTATTAAATTATTATAAAAAATTTAACATTTTTATTTTTTTTAAAACTAAAATAATAATTTAATGTAATTATGTTATGTATAATATTTAAATATAACATATTAAAAATAAATATGTATTTATTTATAATTTTAATAGTAATTCAGTCCAAATCGGATTGCAGCGGATTATAAAATCTATCAATCCGAATCCGAATCCGAACGGATTGTATACTTTTCAATCCGAATCCGATCCGACTATAAAATATGTCAATCCAATCCGATTCAAATCCGACGGATCAGATCGAATTTATTAATTTAAGCGGATTGATCGAATTATTTGCTCACCCCTAGAGAAAACACCTCAATGCCTAAATTAGGGTTTTCAAGCATTGATCATGGCCAATTCAGATTCTCATTCAAGCTCAAAAAGAATAATTATTTCATAGAAGACTAATTTGACCAATCTTTTAAATGTCATAAACAAGTTCTTATTTTAAAGCAAATAGTAAGCATGTATTCATCTTATTATTATAAATATTTGCACGTATGATATTTTTTATTTTGGATGATTTTATCTAAGTTTTTTATTTTTATTTTTAGTTTTTTACATGCAATGCCATTAGACTTAATTTAATATAATTCTAGCTTCAAAACTTATATTTAATTTTTTAAGAAAAGAAATAAAATGATTGGATTAATCTTCTTTATACATAGTTATAAGACTATTAAATTATATTTTGAGAAAATTATTCTCCTTATTAATTTACCATTCTTCTTATATGATGATATTTTTTCCTGAATTATATGCATATATCATAACTTATAATTTGTAGCTCAAATAATATTCATATTATTTAACTGATTTTACTTTTTTTTTTTATTTAATATTACTTGGTAGATTTACACTATGTGTGTGTGTGTGTGTATATATATATATTATTATTATTATTATTTTTTTTTCAAACTAGTTATAAATTTTGTGATCCACGTTTTAGAAAATTATAGAAATCCAAAGAATGTGTATTTAGCAAAAAAAATTTTGTTTGGAATTAATGTAATATTGTTATATAATTTCAATTTTAATTGTATGGTAACATTTAAATATACATTGCCTTAATAAAAATTGTTTGATCTAATGTTATTTTCTTTACAAATATTAATACCATCTTATTTATTATTTAAAAAAATTCAAACTCGTGCATTTGACTAGTTAGTAATTATAAGACAAAATATGAACTACGCATAAGAGGAAACATTTTTTCTGGAATAGCTAAAGCTAAATATGCAAAAACTTCAAAAATTTTAATAGTGACAAGAAAATTTATGTTAAGCAACAAAACCTAATGGAAGTTAAATACCAAATCCAGCTCACACACGTTGCTGAAGAAATGATCCAATATCTCCACAAATAAATGAATGGACTCAACATATGCTAGCTTAGTTTTTTATGTCAACACACTGGGAGAAAAACAATCCCGCATATTTCAGGTAAGAGATTTTTTTTATACAAGGGTTAGTACGGCATATGTATAGAGTATTTGAGTCTATCTTTTTCAATACCCACACTCTTCGTACTATCGAAAAAAATTCCTCTAGTAGATTACTTTGTGAATAAGGAACCGTGGCATGTTATAATAATGGTATTAGACAAAAGTCATAATTTGAATCATGTTTCCCAAGTGAATTTTCAAGCATGCATAGTTACCCTCTACTTTCCTCTAGTAGATTACTTTGTGAATACGGAACTGTGACATGTTATAATAATGGTATTAGACAAAAGTCATAATTTGAATCATGTTTCCCAAGTGAATTTTCAAGCATGCATAGTTACTCTCTACTTTTCTCCGGTAGATTCCTTTGTGAATACGGAACTGTGACAAATGTTATAATAATGGTATTAGTCAAAAATAATAATTTGAATCATCTTTACCAAGTGAATTTTGAAGCATGCATAGTCACCCTCTAATTTTCCAAGAAGAAAAACAAATTGTCGCATTCAAGGTATCCCAACCCTTGCTTAAAGGTCACAAATACTTTCTTGGGCAAGTTATAATCAATAAATAATAATCGAATTTCTGCTTGTATTTGTGTATAATACAATTATGAAGAACATGCGAGAAGAAAGAAATCAAATAAAAAAGAAGAAGAAGAAATTATACCTTGACGAAATTTTACTTGGAATCTCTGTTAACCACTAAACGATGAACCTACAGTGATCGAATTGAAGACGTATCAATTTCGTTCCGCACGTATCAATTTCTTCGGAAACAAATTGCAAGCAAAAGTAAGGGGCAAGAATATGGAAGAATGGTACCTCATATTCAACTTGATGTTTCTTGGAATCCTCAAGAGGAACAAAGTATTTCTCCATACGAGTATTGCCCTGCCGGTTCTGTAAAATTATGAATCGGATATGCCCTAGCGAAATAATTGAAAGTTTCAAAACCAATGCCTGATAACGAAAATGAACCAAATTGGAACAAACTTGTTGTTTCTTGGCGGCAACGATTTTGTCAAGAAACTAGCGTGTGTAACCAGCCACCGGTTTTCTTATATTTTATTTTTTAAAAGATTTAACCAAAATTTTTTTTTTTTTTAAATGTACTTTAATTTTTTATTTTTAAAGTATACATGAATTTATTTAAGTTTAATTGCAGGTAATAAATTACATTCGCACATAAAACTTTATTTTTAATATTCTTAAGGAAGAATAAATATTATTTTAAAAAAGAAAATTAAATAATATATATAATTTTTTATAAAAATTAAGTTTTTTTTTTTTTTTTTTAAAGTTCATTAAAAATAAAATGACAAGTTATGAAAGGAAATCCTCAAGTCATACTTTTTTTCTTTTCTTCTTTTAAGACACTCACTCATCAGTAATTTTAATAATGTCTTGTCATTGCTAACACATAACATATTATCATTTGATAATAAATAGCATTTATAAATATTATCTTTGATAAAGTTAAATATATGAAAATTGTGCTAATTTTTTTTATGAAATCAAATAAAATTAATAGAGGCCGAATGCCAAGCAGTTGAGAAAAAAAAAAAAATCTATGGAGAAATAATAATCGTGCTAACAGCTTTTATAAGATTTTATTTATTCATGTTCAATTTTATTGTATTTTTCTAAAAGGAACAACGTCGTAGCCGCTGATTGTAAGAATGGGTGCGGGAATGAGTGAGGCAGTCACACCATAATTGCCTCACGCCAATTTTAAATACAATGCAATAATAAATGTCATAATAAATAATTAATAATTTTTTTTTATGATTTAATTATTATTATTATTTTTTAATATTTATTTAAAAATATATTTAATTTAAAATATTAAAGTGTAAACATAATACTTAGTTTACTATATTATTTAAATTATGAAAATTGATTTTTTTTCTTTAAATATTTAGCACATGCTTTCAAGTAAAATAAAAAATATATATGTAAAGATTGATAAAATTTAATTTAACTATTCAAAGTATTGTGTATTCTAAAATTAAAAGTATTTTTTTTATGTAATTATACGTAAAAAAAAAATTAATATTTATATATTTTTAATTTTAATAAACTACAATTTTGATATTATAATAACTATCTCTACCTCACACTTAATTAATTACAATTGTGTCGAGAAAAAATCCTCAAATATTTATTGATAGCCATAATTTTCAATTATTCACAATTAAAATGTTTATCCCTAATCAATAGCCAACTAAGAAATGGGCATGAACAATATTTCTCAATATTATAAATGATAACCTTTTTTTCAATTCAAGCATGTATGGTGGTAATTTGTATTATAATTTGATTGAATGAATTGAATATAAATTAAATAACTCAAATCGAATACGAATTGAATTAAATTTGCATTAATTTTTGGCCAACTCAAATAACTCGAAAAAAATGAACTAAATTAAAGCTATCTCATTATCTCAAAATGAAATGAAATAAAATTAAATTAAATTTTAAAAAAAATTATGTTAAAATTAAAATAATATTTTATCTCTTTTAATACTTTTCAATTTATTATATATTCATTATTTTTCTTCACTTTACTTTTAAAAAAATAAACTAATAATAAATAAATAATTATAATTTATTTATTTTATCACATTATTATGTTATATTATTTAATGTTAATTCTTTTAGCATTTAAATCTACCCGACTCTTTAAAAAAATATATTTATATTTAATTTTAATTAGTATTACGAATTTTTTATTTTTAAATCAATTATACATTAGCCTTTGCATTAAAATTTTAAACATTTTATAATCTGTATTGTGTTATTCTATTTTTTAACTAGTCCATTGTCCTAAAAATTATGTACCATGTTATAGTCACAATTTTTTCTCTTGTGATATTTTAAGTAAAATTCTTTATTTTTATATAAGTATGTATATATATATTTTTTAATTTTATTTATTTTAATTTTTTTGTTTAGTGATTAAAATAAATTTTATTCTATAAATTTTTATGAAGACACAATAATCTCTAAATTTTTGTATATATTGAGATTAACATCTTTTGTCATTTACCTAATTCATTAAAAAAAAAATCTGTTAGTTTGTTCTTTTATTTAATATTAATTGAATTTTAATTATTAAATATATTTTTTTAATAAAAAAATTATATTAACTTAAAAAAAATGTATAATTAACGACACGGATTGTCACCAGTATTGCTCAATATCGATTGATTTTAGGTTCTTTTAGTCAGAGAGAGAAAAAGGAAATGGAGTTTTTGACCGGCATACTCTGTATAATCTTCATCTGCACAGTACTCAAAGCTCTCCATTCAATTTCCAGAAGCAAATCAATCTTGACCAAGCTTCCCCCAGGCCCAAAACCATTGCCCATAATCGGAAATCTCCACTTACTTGGTGTAAAACCTCACAAATCTTTTGCCGAGCTTGCCAAAATTCATGGCCCTCTAATGAGCCTAAAGCTAGGCCGTGTCACCACCATAGTTGTTTCTTCATCAACTATGGCCAAGGAATTCCTCCAAACCCATGACCACCTCTTCTCCAACCGAACCATCCCAGATGCACTTCATGTTCACGGACATGAGAATATAGGTTTGCCTTGGATTCCAGTCTCCCTCTTGTGGAGAAATTTCCGAAAGATTTGCAGTACTCAGTTGTTTGCCACCAAAATACTTGACACCAATCAAGACGTTAGGGCGCAAACAAGTTCAAGCCTTACTTGCCAATATTCATAAAAGCAGCTTAAATGGGGAAGCAGTAGATTTTGGCGAAGCAGCTTCAAAACCACGCTTAATTTGTTATCTAACACAATTTTCTCCACTGACTTGGCCGACCCAGATTCTGAGACGGCTAGAGAGTTAAGAGAGATTGTGTACAACATTATGAGGGAGGCTGGGAAACCCAACTTAGGGGACTATTTTCCTTTTCTTAGGAAGATTGATCTACAAGGTATAAGGAAGCGTATGGAAGTTTACTTTGGTAAGTTACTGGACCTATTTCATGGCATCATCAAGCAGAGATTGCGATTGAGAGAATCTGCTACTCACGTTAGAAATAATGATGTATTGGATATCCTTCTCGATCTTACTGAAGACAAAAGCGGAGGAATCAACGTAAATCAAATTGAACATCAACTAATGGTCATAACTCATCTCTTTTTTTTTCCCCTATTTATTATGATATCTAAATGTTAGGTTTTTAATACGTTTCGATAGTTGTATACTGTATGGACTACCCTGCAACTATGTCATACGTGTTGCAATGTTCTGTTTCTGGACATACCTGAGCCAGGGTTTATCTGTAAAATTAACAACTTTGGCATTGCCAACAATGTGTTCGCGGAAATTTCTAAACGGAAGTTGAGACTTCGAATGCAACTTTCTAAGAGTAAAATTTCCTACATTTATAGGAAATGAGATGGACATGAAGGATTCATAATTATAGTTTCTTCATATCTAATAATTTTGAGAGCATTTTCAAGGTTGTTTCTCTTTTGACAAGAAGTGAGTGTAGAGAACGAGTAAATGTGTATATTATCATGCAGTTATGATCTTTTGTTTTATTAAATCCCCTAAATTAGCAATATACCTAACAGGTTCTATTTATAGCTGGCAATGACACAACTGCTGCAACAGTTCAATGGGCGATGGCAGAGGTATTGCGCAATCCCATGGTTTTGTTGAAAGCCAAAGCAGAACTCGAGCAAACAATTGGCAAAGGCAACCCAGTTGAGGAATCAGACATTCCTCGATTACCATATCTACAAGCAATAGTAAAAGAAACATTCCGATTGCACCCTGTTGTTCCGTTGTTACTTCCACGTAAGGCTGAAGCAGATGCAGAGATTGGAAGCTTTATAATCCCAAAGAATGCACAAATCTTTGTCAATGTATGGGCTATTGGCAGAGATCCAAGCAACTGGGATGATCCAAATTCATTTATACCCGAGAGATTCTTGGGATCAGATATTGATGTTAGAGGCAGGAATTTTGAGCTAACACCATTTGGTGGGGGACGAAGAGTATGTCCTGGATTGCCTTTAGCTATGAGATTTTTGCACTTAATGTTGGGTTCCCTCATCCACTCTTTTGATTGGAAGCTTGTAGATGGGAATGGACCAGAGGACATTAACATTGAGGACAAGTTTGGTCTCAGCTTAGAGATGGCTGAACCCTTGAGAGCTCTTCCTATTTGTCTAGGGTGTGTTGTGGTCTGTAGCACATTTTGTTCTGGATCCCGCAAGTGTACTTTAAAGTAGACCACAAGATTGAAGGTACATATATGGGTCAAATGAGTATGTTGTGTATTATGCTTGAATTTAAGCAGGGTAAACTTCTCTTAAGAGGATTATGCACTTGGATGATATTAATTTTGTAGGACTTAAAAAGCTTCTATTTTCTATTGCTTGATGAAAGTCATGTTTCTTTCTAGTTATTGTTTTCAATACAATTATCCCATTAATGATTGAGTTATTTGATGAGTTTTAAACCCAAAATCCAGCTTAAAGCTTCATTGATGATACATTAGTGTATACGCGGTGAAGAACAGATTTCATAAATTGAAAAGTAATGGACTCAAAAGCATTGATGACAAGGCTGATCAGAGACCTTTTTAAAAATGAATGTAATTGAGAAAATACCCTCATCTCCGTGTAACCTATCTTGGAAGAAATATCCTATACACTTGGTGCTTGGGTGAACCTACCATTTAATGTTTATGAGATAAATTGACATTCGAAAATAACAGAAAGTAAGGTAGAATTTGTTTCTGATTTTGATTTCGCCTTGACCTTAGAGAATATCATATACTAAAATGGGTCACCTTGACCTTAGAGAATATCATATTTTCATTTCTTTTTCATGGTACAATGTCATCAGAAAGGCACTGTAATTATAAGGTAGGTATTGTAAAGATGATTTGAAATAGTAATGTTGAAAAAGTGTGCATGTATTTCTGTTAAACAGGAAGTTTATATTCCAAGGAACTCAAAAATCTTTAAGGTGGTGCAAATATTCATTGAACTTGGCATCCTCCTCAGTCCTCTGGTAGCAAAATCTGTTTTTTGCCATGTTATAGGGTTATTTTAAGCAAAGTTGATAGATATTGGGCTTCTAACGGAATAGCGATCAGAAATCCATTTCAAATATCCTTGAGCAAACTTAGATTTCCCAACATCCTTTGTTCTTCTGAACGAAATAGAGTAAGTTTCCTTTTGTTTCAACTTGGTGAATTTGATTGTATTAGGCTCTACACTTACAGTTACTCCTCTGGGAGGAACAACCTTCACTGCGTAACTTGAATAAGCCTCACCAATATTTGTCACCTGCCTGGTAAAATTCAGAGGATTAGATCCTAGTTGGATTGAAAATGAAGGATAATTTAGTTGTGCTTCAGGTATGCTTTTCATCTTTGAGCAGTTAACCTTTCCTTGCAGGAAAAGCCCTACGTGTCTGTCTGTATAATTCAATCCACACAAATAAGAAATGTAATCATGGGGTTTAATATCATATACAAGACCTGGATCATTTGCTTTTGAGGGGTTAAGATGGCCTGCACCTATGGCAAAGACATCAGCAGGAAGAAATCTTTCATCAAGGATGGGCCGACCTTGGAGGTTTAGTGGATTCGCTGTAGTCATTAGTGCAGACTTGATAATTGCAGGAGACCAATCTGGATGGGAGCTCTTAAGCAAAGCTGTAATGCCACTTAGATGTGGACAAGACATTGAAGTACCTGACATCATTTTGAAGGAAGATTCAGTATTTGAGTTCTGGTCAATAGGGTGATGGTAAGGCCAAGCCGCTAGGATGCTCACTCCGGGTCCGATTATGTCTGGCTTCAATATCCCTGGAGTTGCTGTGCATGGTCCTCTAGAAGAGAAGGAAGCAACCATAGGAGCTGATGTATTTTTGAAGGAAGTGCCTTTAAAGATGACTTTAGCCTCTGGTTTAGTGGTTGAATTTATGTAAGATATGATTTTCAACCCTACAGCATAACTGACATGGATTGAAGGAAGACCATGAGATTCTGCTACTGTACTGAATCCTTGACGTTCTTGGTTCATGAGCACAATGGCAGCCCCACCAGCTCTTTGAACCGTGTTGGCTTGGAATACTCTTTTTAGAACTGAACTTCTCTCACATACCACTATCTTTCCTTTAACATTAATATGATCTAATGATCCCTCTGCGCATGCTCTCCCCCATGAGTTGCTGTTATTTGGATTTGGGTAAGCCAATGGCAATAGTTTTGAGCTGAGACCTTTAGGCCAGAAAATGGCTTCACCATCTAACTGATCAGTTCCATTTCCAAGTTGAAGTGTGGCATTTATGTTTCTGTCAGTGGTGCTTGCTCCAACAGTGAGAATCCAAGGAGCTGCGTTGGCTACAGTATGTGGCCCTGGACCAGCATTGCCAGCAGAGCAGCTTGTGAAGATACCCTTCTGCATTGCACTGAAGGTACCCATTGCAATTGGGTCATAAAACAAAGCAGCTTGACTTACAACAGCAAGGGAAATAGAAAGCACATCAACACCATCTTCAATTGCAGCATCAAGACCAGCCAGTACATCACTCTCTGCACACTCATCTAAACCACATACTTGGTAAATGGCCAAATGAGCATAAGGGGCTATGCCAACAGCAGTGCCATTGGCATTCCCAAAGACACTGGCATTTTTCACGAAATTCCCGTGCAGCTGTGCTAGCAGTGTGAGTGCCATGGCCTAGCTGATCAATTGGTGCAGAAACTCTCAAAGTCGCAGCTTTGGCAGAGTTTTGGAAACTCCTTGCTCCAATGATCTTGTTATTGCAAGCTGACGTCCCTTGAAATTCACACATGCCTTTCCATTTAGCTGGTGGAGAAGGCATGCCTTCGTCATTAAACGATGGATGAGTAGGCAAAATCCCAGAGTCTAAAACTCCAATAATAACACCCTTCCCATAATTTGATTGTTTCCAAAACCCAATGTCCTGTTGCAAACCCAAGAAACTAGGACTATGAGTTGTTTGCAAAGTCAGCTTGGTTTCTGGATGAATTGATACCAAGCCATCTTTGTTTTCCATGGCCTTAGCTTGCTCTGCTGTCAGTTTTGCTGCAAATCCAGAAACTACATGTTGATAGGAATAAACCAGGCGTGGATGTTGGTCTGAGCCTGCAGGGTTAATTGGCAAAAATGAATTATACCAGCTGTCCAAATCATCTTTTTGCATAGAAGCTCTGCTCTGTGGCCTTTTTACATGAACAATGTATGTCTCTGAGTTTGAGTTGCTCAATGAAGAATGCTCTATTATTTCCTGTGTTGAAGAACGATTAAAAATGATAATTATTATTATAATAAAAAGGAAAGTTAGCGCCATGGTTAATGAAAAACTATGTTTTGAGTACTATTTTCTTTCTTTATAAATGTTCTTAACCATGACATTACTCTATATTTATAACAGACGGGGATTTAACCGATTGGGTTGTTCGAAGTGGTTTACTTTGCTTGAAGGTTTTAAGGGGTTAAATGAACTTTTGGTGCTTCAAAAGGTTGGCTTGGGCAATTGGGACTCTACGATGTTTCCAAATGTGATGTTTACTAGTTTAGGTGTAACTTTGCCATTTCTGTTGCTTAAACATATTTTGTATTCTTCTATTCTCTCCACATTTTATATCATTGGTGCACTTCTTCAAATTAAATTAATTCTATATAACGTTAAGAGATAGAGACAAAAAAAGAGAAAGATTAACATACATAAACGACATTATTTATTAACATTAGTGAAAAGCCATGACCTTAACCAAAGATTAACAGCCTTTGGTATTTAATTAATAACACCTATATTGTGCTAAGCTTATGATCACCACCATTAAAGAACATTCTTCACACCAATTAAAAATAGTCTAAATGAAATATTATATATATATAACCTTTGATCAAGAAAAATGATTTTAAATGAATGCAAAGTTATGAGGAATTTCATTTAGAAGTAAATAATCTTTTAACCAAAAAAAGAAAGCAATTGAACATTTTTATAGTTTTTCTTGACAAAAAAAAAAAAAAGGGACAAAAAATGATTATTTTTGTTTTATTGAAATAATTACAACTCACGTACTATATACCCTCACCCTGCGACTCAAATCCTAGAAAATGATTACTTTAACCTTTTGGAATTCATTCAAACATGCGGGAGATTTCTTACCAAGAACACAATGAGGACTTGAGAACGGTAAAACATCTTTTTTGGACTATTCTTATAAGTAAAGATTGGAGCCATAAATTTGTCCACTTTAATTGAATATAATAAAAAGTATGTACACTTAATTTAAAGAAAAAGATGAAAAATAAAACGTATCACGACCTTCAAGATGCACCTGAAAAGCTAGCCAACATGTCCTTTTTTATTTCTATTTTTTTCCATGTTACATGTTCCCATTTTAGGCGCTTAATCTACTATTCTCAAGCAATATTATAGATCTTAACTCATATTTGTGCATAACAGTCTTTTAATTAATAATGCTAGGGAGCATGACTTTAAAGTCATGTTTTAGATTAGTAATATAAAATAAATAAAATAATAAAATCAAAGATGATGATTGAATAATGATATGAATATTACTCTAAAATTTATTTTACATAGTATTTTACTTTAATTATATGGGTTGAAAAGTTGGACACGAAAATCCCAAAGATTAGAGTTTCAGAGGAGCATTTGAAAGAGCTTTGGACTTGTCCTCAGCCAATTGGAAAATATTTGAAATGAAGAATATTTGCTTATGATTAACTCTCATATCTTGCAAAAATTTTGTGGCGTCCTCAAAATTCTATGATAACTGATAACAAAACTATTTGTTTGCAATTCAATAATAATAAAAAATAACCTCCTTGTTTGCAATTCATCAAGTTTTTTTTTTTTTCTCCTTAACTTTTAGTTCTTTTAAATTTAAAATATGCAATACATAAATATTGCCCAGTACAAAGTAAGCCAAAATTTCATGTTTGGCCATTAAAAAAGAGCCAGATATATTTTTTAAGAAATGAGCCAATAAGCCATTATGATAATAGAGATGGTAAAGAGACATAAAGAGCGGAAGAGAGATAAAGAATTCAAGAGCTGATAAAACTTGAAAGTTCCTTTTTATTATATTTATTTGTATGCATAGTATATCTATTTATAAACTTTGTACAATTACTATATTAGTAGTCTATAATTTGTTATATTAACAAACCTTTAATAGTGCTTAGTAAGTATATCTAAATCAGTTACACAATACTAATATATTTTAACACTTTCCCATAAGCTTATGGCCTATTCAAGATACAGAGCTTAGTTCTTAAATCCTCAAATCTTTGGCTGGACAATGGCTTTGTAAAGATATCCGCTACTTGCTCTTGGCTAGGTGTATACTCAATATGTAAATCACTAGCTATTAATTTTTCTCTAACAAAGTGAAAATCTATCTCCACATGCTTGGTTCTTGAGTGTAAGATTGGATGTTTTGCAAGATGTCCAACACTTACATTATCACAGTAAATCAATGGAGGACAATCTGATGAAATATCTAACTCAACAAACACCTTTTGTATCCACATGATTTCAGCTATAGTGTGAGCTAAGGCTCGAAATTCAACTTCAGTTGAATAACGAGACACAACCTTATGTTTTCTAGAATTCCAAGAGATTGATGAGTTTTCCATGTAAATACAAAATCCTCTAGTTGATCTTCTATCGTATGGACATATAGCACAGTCTGCATCTGTGTATCCTGTTATGTCAAGAGTGTCTGAGTTATAGAGCATTAGGCCATGATTTGTTGTTCCCTTCAAATATCTTAGCAACTGTTTAGCTGCTATCCAATGAAAATTAGTAGGATTATGCATAAACTAACACAATTTATTTACAGCAAAGCTGATTTTCGGTCTCGTTAAAGTGCAATATTGTAACGCACCTACCACAGTCTGATATTGGGTTGCATCAGCCAACTCCACTCCATTGTGCTTAGATAGCATCTTTCCTGTCATCATAGGCGTAGTAACCCGTTTGGACTCATGTAATTGAACCTTTTCAAGCAAGTCTTTTACATACTTGGACTGACACATATGCAGACCATCTTTTATGTGAGTAACCTCAACTCCCAAAAAATATCCAAGTTCCCCCAACTCCTTCAAGGAGAACACAACATTGAGTTATTTAATAATATCTTTGATAAGAGTAGTATTACTTCCAGTGATCAAGATGTCATCAACATTTATCAGAAAAATCACAGTATCACCATGTTTATTATACATCATCATAGAGGCATCTGCAGATGATCCTTGAAATCCAAGTGTTTGCAAAAATCCACTTAGTTTAAGATACCATGCTTTTGGAGCCTATTTTAAGTCATAAATTGTTTTCTTCAATTTACACACATGAGACGAAAATTGTTCATTGACAAAACCTTCAAGTTGAGCCATGAAAACCTCTTCCTAAATATCACCATTCAAGAAAGCAGTATTGACATCCAATTGCTGGACTGACCAACCTTTGGACAAAGCAAGAGTTAACACAATCCTTATGGTAGTAGGCTTCACAACTGGGCTAAAAGTTTCAGTGTAATCAATGCTTTGAGTTTGTTGAAACCCCTTGGCCACTACTCTTGACTTATACTTGTCAAGAGATCGATCAGCTCTAAGTTTAGTGCAAAATACCCACTTATTTTCAATAATTTTTCCATGTGTATGAGGTGGAACAAGCTCCCAAGCACCATTTTTTATCAAAGAATCAAACTCTGATTACATTGCTGCTTACCACTCCGGTATAGTTAAAGCCTCATGGACAGAATTTGGTTCGGACAAGATGAGGGCAGAAATATAAGCTTTGGGTTTAAAAATCCCTTTCTTGGCTCTAGTAGTCATATGGTGAGTGTTAGTATGAGCTGGTAGTTTATGAATGGTAGAAATAGGATGGAAAAGGCCATTTGAAGTAAAGGTAGTGGTAAAGGATAAAGACATTATTAGAAACAGAATGAGATGATGAAGGTGAAAGTGATATATAGGTTTGGGAGTTGGTTGTGAAAGAGGGAAGAGTGCCAAAAATAATTAGTGATAAAGAAGAGTTATGAGAGATGGACTTAGTAGGAGAAGAAGAGAGACGTTGAGAAGGAGATATAGACAAAGGAGATGGAAAAGTGCCAAAACTGATGGGACTAGAAGTAATAGGTGTAGGTAGTGAGGTTGATGGATTTGAAATAATAGGTAAAGTAATAGGTAGGTCACATGTTGTACTATGTGTAAGAGACATATTTGCAGGTTTAGAGATAGTAGTTGGGATAAAGCTTGACCAGGCTGGCACATTGGGCTGAGTGGTATTATTAGATGTTGACAATGCAGAGTTGGAAGAGTGAGAAGTAGCTGACACAATATTCAAAAAAGGAAAAGAAGACTCACGAAATACTACATGAGGAGAAATATATACCTTTTGTGAAATGGGTTCAAGACACCAAAAACCTTTATACTGTGCAGCATAACCAAGAAATGTACAAGGAAGTGAACAGGCCTCAAGTTTATTTTGAGAATAGGGTCTCAAATAGGGATAGCATAGACAACCATAAACTCTAAGATGACTATAATTAGGCTTCTTATGATATAACATTTCAAAAGGACTCAAGTTGTCTAACACCTTAGTGGGCATACGATTAATTAGATAAATAGTTGTTTTAAAACCATAGTCCCAATATTGCATAGGTATACAAGCTCTTAGCATAATAGTCAAACCAGTTTCAACTACATGTCGATTTCTTCGCTCTACAACTCTATTTTGAGAAGGAGTATAAGGACATGATATCTTTCTAGTGTATCCTCCTTGAAACAAATATGGCTCCAAACTTTTAAATTCAATGCCTCCATCATTATGAAGTTGTTTAATCTGTGTGTTAAACTGCCTACTAATCATAGCATCAAAATGCAAAAACATTTTTGCAGCCTGTGACTTATTACTCAAAACACATATCCACTGATATTTTGTACAATCATCAACAAACAAGAGAAAATACTTCGTTCAAAGAGTAGAGATTATCAGGAGATGGACCCCAAAGATCCACATGAATGATTTCAAAAGGAACCTGTGATCTACTATGTACATTCTTCAATGGCAACCTATGAGACTTGCCTAATTGACAAGCATTACATACATCAAGATTACCAGAAGACTTCAAGGTTTTATTCATAGTACTAGCTACTAGATGAACAATAGACAAATGAGGATGACCAAGTCTCTCATGAAGGAGAGTAGCATTTATCTCAGTGTGGTGACATATCATAGAGGATGGAGGAACCATTTGCCGCTTATGCTAAGTGTCGAAAGAATTACAAACCTTGTATAATCCTTTTTCAACAACCCCTGTTAAAAGAGTATTCCTGGTCACAATATCTTTTACAAAAAATGATTAGGATAGAACTCAACACAAACATTATTATCTTCACATAGCTTTCTTACGGAGATAAGATTTTTCTCAAGTTAAGGTGCACAAAGAAGTCGTTTTAAATTTAAAACATGTGATCCAACAGATAGAGAAGTAGAACCAAGGTGAGTAATAGGGATAGTGGTGCCATTACCTAACATCACAGAAGCGCTACCAGTGTAGTCATTAAAAATATGCAATTGAGCCATGTCAGAGGTTAGATGGTGTGTAGCACCAGTATCCATATACCAGGAGGTAGCACCAGAAGATGAGGTAGTAACTGGAGCCAAGAAGGCTTGAGGAGACGTAGGCTGAGATGAATCTTGTGGAAAAGATGTAACCACATCTGATTCTTCTTGTGTATAAAAGCAATCTCATCTTGTACTTGAGTAAAATGTGCCTAATGCTCCTTACCATTCTTCGATTTATTATTATTAGTTGACTGGCCATTGTGTGATCCATTATTCTTAGATTGTGCATATCGAAAATGACATCGAGAAGCACTATGCCCTATTTTCTTGCATATTTGGCATTGCACTTGAGAAAAATCAGTGATAGGTTTACCTCTACCTTGAGTGTTAGGTCCATAATTAAATTGAGAATTGCCTTTAAAGTGTTGAGAATGAGATTTATTAGGAGCTGAAGTAGTTCGAGTATAGTTAGCTTGGACAATTTGAGGATCAGGCCAATTCATTCTTTGTATCTGTCTTTCATGTCTTCTCATCCTCGTAAAAACCTCATCAAGTCCAAGAACTCTCTTTTTGTTAGTAATATTTGTGACAAGTGAAGTATAATTAGTATCCAAACCACCAAAAACACACAAAACTTGCTCTCGATCACTCAAAGTTTCACCGGCAGCCAACAGTAAATCAATGATGTCTTTAGCTTTACTAATATACTGCTCCATAGTGAGTGAATCTTTTCGTAATGTCTGAAATTGCCAACGCAACTCCATTAAACGTGCATGAGAATCATCATTGAATGCTTTACTCAAAGCATTCCAGTATTGCAAAGCTGTCTCTTTTCGGATCAGATATTTGATATGTCCAGTTGACACCGAAGAGTATATCCAATTCTTGACTGCAGAATCTTGTTTCTCCCAAGCAGTATACCCAGGATTTTCCTCAAGTACTTCATGTTCTTTAGTTTGACCAATAGAGGTGGGTATAATGACAACTTTCTTGACAATCTTTGGAGGAGTTATAGCAGATCCATCTATAAATCCTTGTAAACCATACACCATAATGACACGTTTTAATTGTTCTTTCCAAATAAGGTAATTTGTTTCATTAAGTTTTACAAAAAAGTTGGGATTAATCAGCAAAACTGGAACTATAGAGGAGAACGAAGCAACAGAAGAAGAAATTAGGGCTGTGGAATTAGAAACCATAGGATTTTGAACTGAAGTAGGAATTGGTAGAGCACCTTCCATGGAGGAAGCGTGACTTGTTGAACTTGCATTCATTGCCATAAAAGAGAAAGAAGCTTTGATACCATGATAATAGAGATGGTGAAGAGAGATGAAGAATGAAAGAGCTGATAAAACTTGAAAATACCTTTTTATTATATTTATTTGTATACATAGTATATTTATTTATAGGCTCTGTACAATTACTATATTAGTAGTCTATAGTTTGTTATATTAACAAACCTTTAATAGTGCTTAGTAAGTAAATCTAAATCAATTACACAATACTAATATATTCTAATACATTAACATTCAAGGATATAGTGTCAGGCGCTAGAAATATATTGTACCACACAATGGGATATTGATATGTGTTGGTTGGAGCAAGTTAAACTTAATACTTTATTTTTATAGAAATGGAAAGAAAAAAAAAAGTTAAAAGAAGTTGTGACATAATCAAATGACTATTATAAATGGATCCCACGCACTCACGTTAACTTATTTGGTTTCATAATAATTTCCAAATGAAAATCAGCCTCACAACTCACAAAGCACATTCTTTTCAACTGTAGATTCAAAAATGTATTCAAAACAGGTGATCAGTTCCAGCACTAGTTCTAAATACTTTGGTAGTCAACATATGAGCTTGAGAGAAATCCCTTTGGAATTCATAATGATAATAAATATGGATAACCAAATAAATGCTCCAGAGAAGCTATGATCATGAACTAGTTGGCATTATTTTTTTGTTAATTGGTAACAATGGTAGAATCCAACTGAGACAACAATGAGTAATTTTCTTCATTTGATGAAAGACAATAATGCAAAAGGGGTAAAAACTTGTATGTAGCTTCAGTATATAACAAGATTGTCCTGTCCCAATGAAAAGTGTGAATAGGCTAAAATAAACTACAAATACGGTGGTGTAAAGTCATACTCATACCCAAGCCAACTGGTACTGCATTCTTAGCCCCTATGTGCTTGAGTTTTTCTCTGCAGAAGGAGCAAAGAAAAAGGGCCTTATAAATCCAGCTAAGCATTACTACTATTAAAAAAAAATAAAATAATTCAGATTTCTCAAACAAATGGTTTCGTGGTGTAGTTGGTTATCACGTCAGTCTAACACACTGAAGGTCTCCGGTTCGAGTCCGGGCGAAGCCATTAGTCTTTTTTTTTTTTTTATAACTGAAATGCGTGGTGTTTGTTCCTGAAAGCAGCCAGACCTTCACTTCTCTTGTCGTCAGGTATATGACTCATGAGGGTGTTTGAATTCTGTCAGTGCCACAAACTGACAACGTGTTTGCTTCAGTCATTACTGCAACAAATCTGACATGTCAGAAGACTTGCAGACCCAACTCTCCATCACGCTTGTTCGGAGTCAGAATCACATATTAACAAAGAAACCAACACTACTCAACCACGTGGTATTTGTATTTGTCTACACACATACTTAGTTGCTTACTTATAATTGCACTCTTAACTTTTCTCTCTTCTATGCTTTATGCGTTGCTCTGTTTATTAAAATTTTCTTTTGACCATCTTTATCTGCTTCCCAAATTATGGATTACTTATCTCAGAGTCAGAATCCACATTCCCATATTGCTCGTTCTGGTACTCCTTCTCTACAACACTTTGTTCTGTTCTTCCATTGTTATTGTTCTGTTCTTCCATTGTTATTGAGTTTATATCAAAGGTAACAACTTTATGCAACTCTATTTCCTTTTTCTTTTCTTTTAATATAGGAACAGGGTCCAGACGAATCAATAAGGAAAAAACTTGTGAGATGAAAACCAATTCGTTAGTTGACGAGGAAGATTCGTCTTCAATTGAGTTAAGTCTGGAGCTAGGGCGTGGGTCTGGAAAGAGAGTAGTTGAGCGCGTAGAGGGCCATATTGGTTTTACCATTCTTCAATTTCAAGAGCTTCAGCTCCAATCTCTTATCTTCAAATACATTCAATCAGGACTTCCCGTACCTAATCATCTTATTCTCCCAATTTGGAAGAGTGTGGCTGCCTCTCTTAGGGGTCTGAATGATGGCTTACATCCTTATGTTTTTAACTGTAAGTAACCCAAATTATTATTATTATTATTATTATTATTATTTAATATACACATTAACTGGGTTTATGCAAATCTTACTTGTTATTTTGGGGGAATTGTTTTTTTAGCTTTGGGAATTAGCTCTATGTTTATGGATTCAAGTAAAAGAATGGATTCAGAACCGTGGAGATGTAGAAGAACAGATGGGAAAAAATGGAGGTGTAGGAAAGAGGCTGTTAAAGATCACAATTATTGTGATAGGCACATGAATAGAGGTCGTCGTCACCGTTCACAAAAGCTTGTGGACGCTTATCTGAAAAAAATTCCTACCACTAACGGTACCTGAGTGTGAACAACATGGCTTCTTTTTCAACGTTTATCACCCAATGGATGTTCCTATATATAACTTGCTACTTAGAGATTGTTTTTTACTTTTTATAGACATTAGCATAACTTTTTTACTTTCTGCGGATTAAAATACTCAATCCATGTCTGTAACCTTTAGTAAGAGGCTTGCACATAGTGCTCATTGCTACCAGCCTACTAGGTAGGTGCTTGTTGAAAGAAATCTCTTCATGAAAGGGAAATTAAATAAGAAGTGCTTGGCACCAACAAACAACTTGATACTCTTTCATTGTTTTCGTGTTCTTTTTATGGAGGACTTGATTTTGGTATTTGTTAGCTTATGATTTTGTTCTTGATATTGTATAGTATTGTTCTTTAATAATCTCCTGATGTATTTTGTTAACTTCGCGCAAAATTTAGCTTTGAATCAGTATCAACATTTGTTTAGGAAAAAATGGCGACTTCTTCTAACTAAGCCTCTACATTCTCTATTTCAGCTTCTTAGATTCAACGTAATTGGGAGAGAGATTTAAACAATCTATTATTTTATTTTTTTTAAAAGAGTAGTAGGGTATTGTTTAGTTATTTGCTTATTAATTTGGGTAAATTTGTGTTTTTATTTATAAAAAGTGTTATTTAATCTTTTTATTATAAAAAATAGGTAATTAGACGGACAAAGGTCAATACAACATTATTTTGTATATTGTTTTATACACTTTAACGGTTGATGAAATGCATTAAACAGGTAGTTTGATTCTTTAATATCTTTCTATTCAAACACAAACAAATCAACATTTCACATATTTCTTCCGCCCATTTTTAGAGCTCAGACAAATAGATAAGTGGTATGTTATTTCTCTTTTAGTTTTGAAAACTATTAAATAATATAAAATATTGAAGTTTATTCTTAATAATTAGCACCATTTTAATAATAAAAAGGATTAAGGAACATTTTTTTAAACAACTAAAAGAACAAAATGACATTGATTAAAAACAAATGAATAAAATGACACCTAAAATTTAAATATTTGGAAGGTATGAGTTTTTACAACTATACTAAAATACAATTATATGCAACCTCTAGTAAGATACATATACGTAAATTTAGCAATTTTTTTCTATAAAAAAAAGTAGGTTTATTGCATAATATAATCTCTTATTATATATAGAGTTTCATTTTTAATTTCTCTCAGAAAAAAAAATATATGTTTTTTTTTCTTATATCTTAAATGTACATATGTTTTTTAGTATTATAAGAAAATGAAAATATTTTTTTAATGAAAAAGTTAAAAATAAAATCGATTGAATAATTAAATTATTTATGTATCAAATAAAAAAATTTAAGATCATAAATTATATGATTCATACTCGTAATTCAATCAAATGTGTGACATTAATTGTAAACAATAGCATTTCACATGTTTGAAACCGATTGTATTATTTTTTTCAACTGAAAAAAGAATGCGACATAAATTTGCATCTTTAATTGATAGAACTATATATGAAAAAAAAAAAAAACCTTTAATAATAATGATAATGATAATAATAATATGATAAAAAAGAGGTATACAACTCAGCCAAGTGTTGCTCACAATGGTGTATATGATTTAACGCAAGTGCACGTGTCGCAAACAAGTAATATAATGATAAGAAAGATCGTTCCCACGGAGATTGGAATACTAGAAAATATCGTAAAAATTAACTATTAAGATCAATGTTTTGTGTTTTTGTTTATTAAAATAAAATAAAATAAATAATACGAGAGAACAAGAGTGAAAACACTGAAACAACGTTCAACAAGAAGAATATCACAAATCACAGATAGATAAATCAGTTAGGATTGCGAATATGACAAGTGATGTAGACAAACTGCTTTGCTACAGCATGATGCTGTAGCAAAATATACCAGTAACTCGAATTTCAAAAATTCACAAAGGATTCTTCCGAATCTGCAATGTTTATATATTCTATGACTCAATTAAACATATTCCTATGCAAAACTGAATCTAAGAACAACGTTCATGCACAAATTCTTTTGAGTTATGTGAGATAATTATATATTCCTATATCAATTTCTTCACACTATTCTAGCTTATTCTAACTTAAAATTAACCTTTCCAGATTCAATTTCAGTCTATTATCCTATCAATTGTTGATCAAGCAATCAATAAGAATGAATCAATTAATCAAGCGTAGAATAACTAGCATCCTTGACCAAGCAAAGCACATTTTTATGAAATTAAAGCACAAAGTCTACATACACTTGCATATCCACAACCCTAACTGAATGAGAATTTAGCCAAGCATATTTATAAAATTAAACATCAAATTATATATGCTCAAAATCAGATCCATATGGTTTAGAGAATTTAGAAGAATCAAATAATAAGGAAATAATGAAATAGATAAATAAATCCCTTAAATCAACCCTAAACCAATTGGATTATGATCCTTTGTCTCGTTCTTGCTTTCTCTTCAATGAAAGTCCTTGCAAATCAAGCTTCAATTGATCTCTTTCCAAAGTCAAATTGATGCTCTGTTTTGCCTCTCCTTCCTTGCACCAAATCTGTCCAGAATTTGGGGCTGCTATCTGTGGTGTTTTTCCTCCTTGCTGCAGCTGATTTGTTCTCTGTTTTCCTGTCGCAATTCTGGTTGTTCCTCCTGCTTCGCTGCTGCCCAGATTTTGCTGTATATGTATTTTATTTTCTGCCGCAGAATGCTGTTTGAATCAGCCCCTGTTTTTGCTCTTTTATATTAGGTTTAATTAGAGACAAATTTTGGTGTGTTAATTTCCAATATTATCCCTCAAAAGGTGAGTTAATGAAAGCACAAAATCGTCCTTTTCCTTTAGTGTCCAAATCAGCCCTTGAATTCTTGATTCCACATCAGTTCTGTTTTGGCGTTGATTTCCTGGTATGGTTTTGCTGCAGCAATGATGTAGCAAAGCTGCAGCAAAGTTGTATTTTTGCATTTTCATTGTTGTTTTCTTTATTTCCTGCAAGGGTAATGAAAATATAATGAGTGCACATCAAAATATAATTCTTTTTGACACATTTCATAATTATTTTGAGTTTATTATCAAAGAATTCATTTAAATCACAAAACCCACAAATAGTGTATAAATGATTAAAATGTGTGGATATTCTCAAATTAACAAACAAGTATTTATGAATAAGAGCTAATAATACTCTAATAAATTAGAGTTATCAACTCCCCCAAACTTAGCATCTTGCTTGTCCTCAAGCAATAAATTATGTGATGATTTGCAAGTGGCCATTGAAAACAAAGGTTTCAACTCACGTTAAGAACATAGTTGTCAACTAATAAATAAACTAGACTTGTTTCAACATTAGAAAGAAGAGATCTCAAATTCATGGTCCAAATTGATTTTTCTCAAATGTTAGTTTCAATGTCTCAAACTCATTCCAAAACAACCCCACGTGTGTGTGTGATGTCTCATAATTTGTTATTTGATACTTCCCCCCAAACTTAGGTAATTTATGTTCCTTAAGCTTAAAATCATGCCTCCATATGTTGGTCTTTTAAATCCCTCTCCACTAATGTAGATGTTCACTAATCAAAGATCAAAAGGACTTAAATAAGCTTGAAATGTAAGGCAAGGGTAAAGGTAAGGTGAAAGTCATATTTAGGTATCATACCCACAAGCACAAACACTATTCAAGAATACTTTTGGACTCTTTATTTACATTGCTACCACCAAACTTTTCTTCATTCTTTTTTTTTTTTTTTTTTTGGAGTGAATCTGTTTTGCTGCAGCAATGCTGTAGCAAAGCTGCTACAAAGTTGTTTCCAAATTTCTCTTTTTTTTTTTTTTTGAATGAAAGATCGATCTCAATATAACCAAACAAGAGTGATTTTCATCATAAACAAAACCATTTTCAACACCATAATTTTCTTTCTTCCAAGAGGCATCAACCTTTCTAATAACAATTCTTAAAGATAGTAATGCACTTGTGAGGTAAAGGTCAAAGGATAAGCAAATAAGGAGATGCTAAGTTTTTATGTGGGTGTTGACAAAAAGAATTTTGATCATTCATGGCTCAAATTAGGTGTGCAAATGAAATATATTTTTAACCAAGGTTAGCATGAAAAGCACAATCGAATCCAAAGAAGGCCTAAATCATTTCATTGAGTTGTGAACTTTCTAGAATTTCGCTTTGAGAAATTCTCCAAACCAATTCTAGAGGCTCAAACTCTCCCATAAATTACCCTTATTCAAAGTTTATATCAAACAAACAAACAAGTAGACAGTGCAGTTAGAGTTGTGGGTGTATATTTCAAAATAAGTTCTCAACATTTTCCAATTAACACTTAATCAAATCAATTTTTCTCATAAAGCAAGATATCTCCTCTAATAAATTGACAAGTTAGTTTCTTTTTAGGACCAAGATAACAACATGAAATTAATGACAACCTTAGTTCAAACAAATCATCATAAAACGACAGCAAATTGCACATCATACAATTAACATTCAGCACAGTGATCACATCAATTCCATCAATTACACAGCTCAACAGCACAGACATTAAACAGTAAGCACAAAGTAATCACATGAATTCCATTAACGCCAGAGTGCAACAGTAGATAAATCAGATAGTAAGCACAGTAAACAAATCAGATAGTAAACAGCAAATTCATCCCCCCAAACTTAAAATAAGCACTGTCCTCAGTGCTCATAACTAAACAGATCAGACAACAGGCAAAAAGGGCAGAAATAAATAAAAAAATTTGACAAAGAAAAGATACTGCCCTGTTATTGCTGCACAAGTCCCTTCTTCTAGCTGGAAGTGCAATGTGCACCAGTTGATTAATATGGTCACAATTTACCATGTACGGTGAAATTGGAATGTTCCGAAGCCAAAAAAAATTATCCAGGTGAAGTTGGAAGTGCTGACCATATAAAACACCCATATTTGTTTTCACGGGAAGGGGGGTTTATAGGTGCTCAGTGCGGGGACTTGTGGCGTTGAACAGCGAGACTAGTGGTAGTTGCTTGGGGCCGAGGAGGAAGGTGGGGAGTGACGTAGCTGGTTGCTCGGCGAGGACTGGAGAGTTGATCGGTTTGAGCGTGTTGGGATGCACGGTGTTGTTCGGTTGGCGAGTGGGAGGCTCGAGAGTTGTACGCTGGTTGGTGGCGGTTTTGGGAGTGCGACGCTGAATCGAAACGAAGTTCCTGGGAGAGGCGGGTTGGAGTTGTAGTGCGTGGTGGGTGGTGGCGCTTGGGTAGGGAGGTGGCGAGGGGTGGGAGTGGGAGTGGGCGGCGCCGAGTGGAGTTCGGGATGAGGGAGTTGTAAATGAATAATATATGAGGAAAGACACACAGGGTATTTGGTTTATGGGTTAACCCGAATAGGCATTTTTTTTTTTTTTACTAACTCTTGTGTAGTCAAAACTTTTCCATGGGCTAAACTCCATTGGAGCCCAATTTGAAACTTAAAATTTTTTACAACTTCCATTGAAGCCCAATCCACAAAACTGACTATGAAGTCATGCCCAACACGCCTGGTCTGAGATGAAAGAAGACAAACAGAACTTTGCTCTAGCTTTGCTACAGCATTGCTGCAGCAAAATTTTCCAGTTTTTGAATCATGATAATTTTTGGTTCTGTAGTACTTCTCCCCTGCTCTCTTCTCCTCCATACTTAAATTTTCATTGAAGCTCAATACAAATAAAGCTGAAGCACTAAAAATAAGCCCAACCAACGTAAAATTTTGCTCAAAGAAGAACAGTGTAGAACTTTGCTATAGCGTTGCTGCAGCAAAGTTTTCATTTTGTTCACACTGTGAGAACACATTTGGTTGTTGGTTTTGCTTTGCTTTTCTCTTGCTCTCACTCCTTGGGATGACCTGAAAATGCAGCAAATAAACTTCTAAGTAAAAGAATTCACACAATTAAATTGAATTAAAAATCATAAACTAAAAATTAAGAAAAACTAAGAAAAGTGAAGAAACATGGGTTGCCTCCCATGAGCGCTTGTGTTAGAGTCGACAGCCCGACTTTGCTTGTAGTCATGGGTCTAGGAGTGGAATGGAAGTATGCTCCCTGTCAAGAATTTCTCTCCAATAATGTCTAATGTGTTGGCCATTAGCTTGAAATGTTTTTTTGGACCAACATTTCCAATATTTTTGACTTAGACCAACATTGTTCTTTAAGATCCTCTTAATTTCTCGATAGGACTGACATTGTTGCAAAATATTCACCATCTCATCTTCGGGAATACATCTTCTAATCTTTCGGTTTGTATATCGCTTGAACAAGAATAGCCTATCCCAATAGTAGAATTTCAAATTGTGGAAAAATTTCTTCTTTTGATAGAAATTTGAATCTGGTGGCACATCAAGTGAAGACGTAGGAAGATCCTGAGATAAAAAGTTTAGGAATTGAACTTTATTTTCCGTTTTGTATGTATTAAACCCTGTTTCCAACCAAGGTAATTTCTCTTCATCTTCCTCTTCATTATCTGAATCATATTGCGATAAAATTTGTAGAGAATCATTATAGCCACATTTTTCAGGTTCATTAGATACCAGAGAATCCACAACTGAAATGGATGAGCACTCTTCAACATTATTGGGAGATTCCATGGTTTTAAACACGTTGAAAGTGACTTGTTCATCTTGAACTCTCATAGTTAATTCTCCTTTTTGAACGTCAATCAAAGTTCGGCCTGTAGCTAAGAATGGTCTTCCCAAAATAATAGGCACTTCTCTGTCTTCTTCATAGTCAAGTACAATAAAATCCGCTGGAAAGATGAATTTGTCCACTTTCACCAAGACATCTTCAATTTTTCCTTCAGGATGAGCAATGGATCGATCTGCTAGTTGTAAAGAGACTGTAGTAGGCCATGCTTCACCAATCCCCAACTTCTTAAAAATTGACAAAGGCATCAAATTAATGCTTGCTCCCAAATCACATAAAGCCTTGCCAAAATATTGATTACCTATAAAGCATGGAATTGTGAAACTCCCAGGATCCTTGAGCTTAGGAGGAAGTTTGTTCTGTAATATAGCACTACTTTCACTTGTTAAGGCAACTGTCTCAAATTTGCCAAATCGTCTCTTTTTGGTCAGGATGTCTTTCATGAATTTGACATAATTTGGCATTTGTTCCAAGGCTTCCACCAATGGAATGTTGATATGAAGTTGCTTAAGAACATCCAAAAATTTCCTGAATTGAAGGTCTTGCTGCTGTTTCTGAAATCTTTGAGGGAATGGTGGAGGTGGTCTGTGCTGCTGGGAACTTTGCTGCAGCAATGCTGTAGCATTTTGGGTACAAGAATTTTTTGAGTTTTTCAGAATTGCTTCAGATTTTTCCAAATCTTTTTCCTCCTTTTCTTGGGTTGAAATGTTCCCTTTTTGACTTATTTTCTGTCCACTTGGTCCCTCTAATTCTTTTCCACTCCTTAGAGTAATAGCTTTACAAAATTCCTTTCTTTCTCTTATTGGAGTTTCAGTATCACTTGGAAGTGCACCTTGTGGACGGTTCCTAAGTTCATTAGCTAGCTGTCCCACTTGATTTTCTAGATTCCTCATTGAAGCAGCTTGACTTTGAAGAATTGCATCATTCTTAGCCATGTATTCTTTGAGTAAAGATTCCAACGAGCTGGATGGTTCATTCGGTTGATTTCTCTGTGGCTGTTGCTGAAATCCTGGTGGGAATGTAGGTCGATTAGGCATGGTATGGTTAACTTGACTACCACCTTGATTGCTCCAAGAGAAATTTGGGTGTTGCCTCCACCCTGAGTTATATGTGTTGGAGTACGGATTATGGTTCCTGTTTACATCACTCACAAAACAAATTGATTCAGGATTTGAAGGGCAATTATCAAATACATGAGGTCCCGAACAATAGACGCATGAAATTCCTGAATTTTGAATTGAATTCACATTTGCCGTCACATGCTGATTCTTCAACAGATTAACCAAGGATGACACTTGAGCTGTAAGTGCCGTAACATCATTAACCTCATGCACACCAGCTACTCTTTTTGCAGTTGCTACTCTATCCATTGGCCATTGGTAATTATTGCTAGCCATCCTCTCAAGTAGATCATAGGCTTCATTGTAAGTCTTGGCTAAAAGAGCTCCATTAGCAGATGCATCAACAATAGTTCTTGTTTGAGCATTGAGACCATTGTAGAAAGTCTCCATTTGGATCCAATGAGGTATACCATGGTGAGGACATTTCCTTAACAATTCTTTAAATCTTCCTCAAGCTTCATATAGAGATTCTCCATCCAATTGTTGATAGGAGGTGATGTCATTCCTCAATTTAGCATTCTTTGTTGGTGGGAAGTATTTCATCAAGAATTTCTCTGCTAAATCGTTCCAAGTTGCAATAGAGTCAGGTGGCAAGGAGTTAAGCCATGCTCTAGCACGATCTCTTAAGGAATAAGGAAATAGTTTGAGCCTAAATGCTTCCTCAGTTACCCCTGTCCATTTAAATGAGTCACTGACTTCGATAAATAACCTGAGATGCAGATGAGGATCTTCTGTAGGTAACCCACTGAATTGCCCGACTGTTTGTAGCATTTGAAACATCACCGGTTTTAACTCAAAGTGAGTTACTTGAATGTTTGGTCTTGTGATGCTTGGATTTAACCCTTCTAGCATGGGCAGTGCATATTCATTCAAAGCTCTGTCCCTATCATCCATTGGAGGTATCACATTGATTGCATTGTTTAAATTCTGTTCATGGCCATTGTTTCCGTTCCCTGCTTGTGCCATATCTTCAATCTGAGCGAAATCTTGTTGTTCTCTTCTTCTTAGTCTGAAAGTACGTTCAATCTCGGGATCGAAGGGTAGGATATCCTTGTCACGAAATCTGCTCATACAAAAGACACAGAAGAGATATTAGATAACAAAAATTAAATAAAAACAAAAGTCGATTTCTACGAATAATTTCTAACGTTGCCAATCCCCGGCAACGGCGCCAAAAACTTGTTGCTCACAATGGTGTATATGATTTAACGCAAGTGCACGTGTCGCAAACAAGTAATATAATGATAAGAAAGATCGTTCCCACGGAGATTGGAATACTAGAAAATATCGTAAAAATTAACTATTAAGATCAATGTTTTGTGTTTTTGTTTATTAAAATAAAATAAAATAAATAAAATAAAATAAATAATACGAGAGAACAAGAGTGAAAACACTGAAACAACGTTCAACAAGAAGAATATCACAAATCACAGATAGATAAATCAGTTAGGATTGCGAATATGACAAGTGATGTAGACAAACTGCTTTGCTACAGCAATGCTGCAGCAAAATATACCAGTAACTCGAATTTCAAAAATTCACAAAGGATTCTTCCGAATCTGCAATGTTTATATATTCTATGACTCAATTAAACATATTCCTATGCAAAACTGAATCTAAGAACAACGTTCATGCACAAATTCTTTTGAGTTATGTGAGATAATTATATATTCCTATATCAATTTCTTCACACTATTCTAGCTTATTCTAACTTAAAATTAACCTTTCCAGATTCAATTTCAGTCTATTATCCTATCAATTGTTGATCAAGCAATCAATAAGAATGAATCAATTAATCAAGCGTAGAATAACTAGCATCCTTGACCAAGCAAAGCACATTTTTATGAAATTAAAGCACAAAGTCTACATACACTTGCATATCCACAACCCTAACTGAATGAGAATTTAGCCAAGCATATTTATAAAATTAAACATCAAATTATATATGCTCAAAATCAGATCCATATGGTTTAGAGAATTTAGAAGAATCAAATAATAAGGAAATAATGAAATAGATAAATAAATCCCTTAAATCAACCCTAAACCAATTGGATTATGATCCTTTGTCTCGTTCTTGCTTTCTCTTCAATGAAAGTCCTTGCAAATCAAGCTTCAATTGATCTCTTTCCAAAGTCAAATTGATGCTCTGTTTTGCCTCTCCTTCCTTGCACCAAATCTGTCCAGAATTTGGGGCTGCTATCTGTGGTGTTTTTCCTCCTTGCTGCAGCTGATTTGTTCTCTGTTTTCCTGTCGCAATTCTGGTTGTTCCTCCTGCTTCGCTGCTGCCCAGATTTTGCTGTATATGTATTTTATTTTCTGCCGCAGAATGCTGTTTGAATCAGCCCCTGTTTTTGCTCTTTTATATTAGGTTTAATTAGAGACAAATTTTGGTGTGTTAATTTCCAATATTATCCCTCAAAAGGTGAGTTAATGAAAGCACAAAATCGTCCTTTTCCTTTAGTGTCCAAATCAGCCCTTGAATTCTTGATTCCACATCAGCTCTGTTTTGGCGTTGATTTCCTGGTATGGTTTTGCTGCAGCAATGCTGTAGCAAAGCTGCAGCAAAGTTGTATTTTTGCATTTTCTTTGTTGTTTTCTTTATTTCCTGCAAGGGTAATGAAAATATAATGAGTGCACATCAAAATATAATTCTTTTTGACACATTTCATAATTATTTTGAGTTTATTATCAAAGAATTCATTTAAATCACAAAACCCACAAATAGTGTATAAATGATTAAAATGTATGGATATTCTCAAATTAACAAACAAATATTTATGAATAAGAGCTAATAATACTCTAATAAATTAGAGTTATCACCAAGTATTAGTCAATTTTGCTCTCTTAATTTGTGTATAATCTGACAACCATTTTACTTATAGATTATGACAATCTATATTAAAAGAAGAAGAAGAAGAAGAGGAGAATATGACCCCAATATGAAAAGCGCACATGACAAATCAGAATAGAAAGGGGATCACAGTTAATATTGAGTTAATCCATGCATAAATATTAAATAAGATTCATCTTTAGTTTGCAGAAAGGGAAAAAACAAGATCTCATCTTTAGTTCATACTTATAGGTTTACCCAAAGAGTTTCATTGAATTATCCCCTTGGAAATTTAAAGCTCAAATCCCTCCCAAAATTTTCCGATCTAAATGGTAGAGAAATTTTCATATTTATTTATTTTTTTTGTTAGAGGAGCGACCTTGAACTATCAAATGAAAAAAAAAAAAAAGAAAAAAAAGATTTTCGTTGACTAAACAAATACGGTTCCGTTTATATTTTTGCTGAATTTAATAAATATGTTATTAACTTCACTCACAAGTTTTTATTTTTTAATGTGAAAATGGAAAAACGGGTCAAATATGTTACTTTAGCCAGAAGCTTGATATCAATGATATATGGAGCACAAATATCATAATTATCTTAAGCAACCGGTTGTTGACTCTGGTAATTTGACTAACATTTTTTAATTAGCATTTGAAACTTACAACTAGTACTAAGCAATGAGATTCTTAAATAGATACAATTTAAAATTTTAAGTTGGATTTACTTCTTGACGATAATTTATTCCTTAATTAATTTTGAATAGTATAAATTTTTAAAAACAAAAATAACGTTTTTAAATTTTATAATAATAAAAATAACATATATTTTATTTAAATTATATATTTTTATTATTAAAAAATAATTTTTACATTATTTTTTTATAAATGTTATCCAAGTGGACGCCGTTCAAGTTAAATTATATTATTTTAGACCAATTTAATGTTGATCGTCGTTCAATTTAATATCATTTAATATTATTGAAGTACTATTAATTGAATATTAGATTAATAATTAGTTTCATTGTTAGTGTTGAATACTATTATGATTAAAATATTAGATAATTATTTTTATATTTTCCTAAAATTTTTCTATTAATTTAGGAATATTATTTAGAGTCCTAATAGGATTAGGATTTTAGTTTATTATTTCTATAAATAATAGTGTAGTCGTTATATGATAGTGAATGAGAATTATAATATCTTTATTTGATTTTTTGGTTCTCTTCTCAATTTATTTTAATTATTTATTATTTTAGCTTTTACATTTATTCTTTGATCTATTTTATATTTATATTTTTTTTCGTTTTATATTTTAATAGAATATTAAAATAGTGTTTGATATTGGATATTTTTTTTAATTTTATAATATATCTTTATCATGTACCATACAGATACCTCTATTATTATTATTATTATAATATGCTTTAATTTTTTTACTTTATTTAATTATTAATGCTCCTCATCTTCACTTCTATTTATTCTAAAGAGTACAGTGTGCTTGTCGACACAAAAGAAAAGAGAGGGAACAAAAAAACTGAAAAAGAAAAAGAAAATTAAGGACAGCCAACACCGACGCTCTGAAACAACAGTCTCTCCAATTTTTTGAAGAATCTTTATTGTTGGCAATATAATAATAATTTAAATTATTATTATTACAATAAAAATTTATTAATTGTATATTTTATATTAACGATAAATTTTTTTATTATCACCTTTAATTTCTTATTATTATTACTTTTTTTTTTTTTTTTTTTTTTTTGCATATATACCATCCAAATCCAACGGTTTCAAACTCTTTTTCTTAGTAAATTTAAATTATTATTGTCAGATTAGATCCACTGTATTTAAGAAGGAAAAAAATAGATCCACGGCATAATTCCCCGAGTCCATTTATACTTTATATATACCACCAACGAGATAAATACATAGATAAAAATATTAAAAATGTGTATTTATATTTTTTATAAATACATTTAATCATAATTACATATAAAATAACACATTTAAAATAAAAAAAGGGTAATTTTAGTCATTAATTTTAATAAAAATGTATTTTAGATTTGTACTTATTTAAAAAGACAATTTAAATTCATTATTTTTATTAAAAATGTCACAAAAATTTATTTTATAAAAATAATAAATTTTATAATTATTTTTTTAAAAGTAATAAATTATTCTTAAATTAGTATACATTTAAAATGTATTTTTATGAAAGTTAATAAATTTGAGTGTCCTTTCCATTAAGGTGGTATTTGGTACATTGTAATAAAATATATAGTGTAATTGATTCAGCACATTACATTGTTTGGTTTGCCTAAACACATGTAATGTAATGTAATTAATTACATGTGAATAAGTAATAAGGATTACACATCCAATAACACTGAATGAGGATTAAATTACTGAACAGTAACATAAAAATCCAGAAACGCGTAACAGCTAATTTCGGCCAAAACGTTTGTCGCGTCCCGTCCCTGCGGTGGCGTCGTCGTCGTCCAGCCGTCCAGCTCGTCGTCCTGTCCTGTCCGTAGGCCTCCTCGGCGTCTGTCGTCATCTCGTCCAGCGAACCAAACGTCGTCCAGCTCGCGTCACCCAGCTCGAGTCATCCAGCTTGCGTCGTCTAGGTCGCGTCGCCGTCCAGATCGCATCCCGTCGCCGTCCAGCTAGCGTCCCGTCCAGCTCGGTCCCGTACAGCCTTCGTCTAGCCGTCGTGCGCCAGCGCCGTCCAGCAAACCGTCCCTCACGATTTTGGGTTTCGTTTTTTTTTTTTGTAATTGTATTTTTTTTTTAAATTTTTGTTATAAAATTGTATTTTTCTGAAATTTTATTTTCTAAAATTGTATTTTTTTTTTAAATAATTATATAATTTTTTTCTATTCTATTATATTATAGTAGTTAAACCAAACACTGTAATACTGATTCTTTTTTTTATTACAGTGATTATATACACTGTAATAAAAAAAGAAATCAGTATTACAGTGACTAAATTAAACACTGTAATAATAATACTAATTCCTTTACATTACATTTCATTACGATTATATTCAACGAACAAAACATGACCTAAAAGTATTACAAGTGAACTCCGTTTAGTTCCTCTGTTTCCGGTCATTTAAAGTGGGGGGGGGGGGGTGGGGGTACAAATCGGTAAATCAAAAATAGCAAAAACAAAAAAAATTGGACTCGTAATTTCCCCTCCCTCCCGCCATTCCACTATTCTTTATCAATTGTCATCTACTTTTTTTTCTTCCCATTCTTCCCTTTAGATCTGAAGACCATAGACACAGACACACACACAAGCACATCTATTCACTCTTTCGACCCTCTTTTTTTCTCTTTTTGAGAGAACCCAATATTTCTAGAGAGAGAAAGTGTCCCATTGGATCGGTGGCAATGGTGGAGGCTCAGACATGGACGACTCGTCGTATGAGCAACCCGAGGTTAGATAACTCTACCTTAAACGACCAAGTTGTAGACATTCCGGCAACTCCTACCGGAGATGTTCGGAACAACAACTACGGCATTGGTTCTTATCTATCGCCGAACCTTTTGACGGCCCTGATCATCGGAGCTTGGTACATGTCCAACATCGGAGTTCTTCTCCTTAACAAGTACCTACTTAGCATCTATGGCTTTCGCTACCCTATTTTCCTCACCATGATCCACATGCTAGCTTGCGCAGCCTATAGTTACGTACCCATTACCTTCTTAGAGCTTGTTCCTCGGCAACATATTCACTCGAGGCAACAGTTCTTCAAGATCTTTGCTCTTAGTGCCATCTTTTGCTTCTCTGTTGTTTGTGGCAATACTTCTCTTCGTTACATACCCGTTTCGTTTAACCAAGCAATTGGTGCGACGACACCGTTTTTCACTGCCATTTTCGCTTTTATCATTACCTGGAAGAAAGAATCAGGAGGAGTTTATTTAGCGCTTTTGCCTGTGGTTTTTGGAATTGTGATTTCGAGTAATAGCGAGCCTCTGTTTCATCTATTTGGGTTTTTAGTTTGTATTGCTTCAACAGCTGGACGTGCCTTGAAATCAGTGGTTCAAGGATTATTGTTGACTTCTGAATCTGAGAAGCTGCATTCGATGAACTTGTTGCTTTACATGGCTCCAATGGCAGCATTTATTCTACTTCCTTTTACCCTTTACATTGAAGGGAATGTTGCGGCGGTTGCTCTTGAGAAAGCGAGAGTAGATCCGTTTATCGTTTTCTTATTGATTGGGAATGCGACGGTGGCTTACTCTGTGAACTTGACGAATTTCATGGTAACGAAACACACAAGTGCTCTGACTCTGCAGGTGCTCGGAAACGCAAAGGCGGCTGTGGCAGCAGTTGTGTCGGTGTTGATTTTCAGAAATCCGGTGACGGTTATGGGAATTTCTGGATTTGCTGTTACAGTAATGGGTGTTGTACTTTACAGTGAAGCAAAGAAGAGATCCAAAGTTACAACCCATTGATTACAGACACCAAATTAAAAGGAGATTTAGGTTAAGATTTTTGCTTGCTGCAGAAACAGGGTATGGCTGTGGGTTTTTTCATTAAAATAAAATAAAATTACATCATCGTTTATTTCATTATATATATATATATTAGATCCAATTAATGGAAAGAAAGTTAGAAAAAGAAGATAATTGCAAACAAAGTAATGGAATTCAACTGTATAGGATGGTGGTGGGGAAAGGAAAAAGGCTCTGTTCTTTTAAGCTTTATTTTTCTTTTTCGTTTAGGGTATAAGTTGCTATAATTGGGTTGGATTCGAGAGAATATTACTTTCGCTTTTCACTTTACCTTTCGTAAGTTCTATGTGTTGTATGACTCATTTAGAACACTTACAGGCTTGATTAAAAAGTTGTTGTATTCTATGGGAGGAAGAATTTCTCCCACGCAACAGTTTGATCTCAATCCTCTTTTTCCAATTGTTCTTTTGCAAATTTTGATAATTTTGCATCATTCTTATATGAATTATTTACTTTTATATATATATATATATATTTCGAATGTTATATTCCTTGTGTATTTGCTTGATTTAATAATTTGATTAGATGGAAGCATTTGGACAATAGACAACTTATGGCTTGGCATTTCAAAAACAGAGAACTCTTATCAGTAAACAGTCAGAATAATAGCAATGACATACTCAAACTTCTCAATGGTTTAGTGATTTCATAGTAAAATCTTAAATAAAAAGTAGTAAGAAGAAAATAAAAAACTTTTTTTTTTCCTTCTTGTAAATGAATTAGAAAATAGAAAATTAATTTAATAACTGGTTCTTAGTATTTTATTGGTATGCAATGAAACTGTTGCTGAATTATATGATGCTAAAGTGAATGTTCTCAGTTACTTCATAAAGCTTCTTATATTTATAGATAATTCCAAGGTTTTTTTTTTTTTTTAAACCTGGGATATAGTGTTTGGTTTGAATTCTTACATAAGACTCCTTCAGCTTCTTGTGCTTTTGTGATTTGTCCTACTAGAATTCCCTATGAACAAGAAAAGCTATATTATTGATTGGTAACATCGCCAAGTGTCAACCAAATTATCAACCTCCAACTTCTTTTACCTGGATTATACGGACTTCTCTATGCAACATAAACTAAAATTTAGGAATTTAGGACTCAGGTGTATAGTAATTGGTTAGAAGATGCGTTGGTCTGTTGTTAACTTGGAATTTTTGAAACTAACGTTTTTATATCATTTAATTATTGAATTAGTTTCAATTTTAACACACATAATTTTTTATTTCTCTCCACGTTATACACATGTAATTTTTTTTTCAAAATAAAAAACATATATATTTTTCGGTAACGTAGGCAGAATTAAAAATGAAACATATGGCTTTATGATATTGTTAAAAAAAAAAAAAAAATCCAGTTTTCTTTTGGAAATTTTTTTAACAAAAAGGTTGAAACTGTGGATTTTATATAGATTTTTTTCTTCAAAAAAAAAAAAAAAACCATTGACTTAATTTGTTTGAGTGATATTACATTTTGAAAAAAATGAGTAGTTTGGATCAAACTGAATACAATTCCAATAGTTTAAAGATCAAATTGAATAGAATTAAATTAATAGTAAGATGAGTAATGATGTATTTGATGTCTTGTGTTAAGTGTTGGCCGTGAAGATACTATTCTCTGCCCGTATCCAACTATTCAAATCAGCAAGTGCGTGCAAGCTAAGAGAAGTTAGTGGAGTCATCGTTGAAACCCAAACCCACAAAAATACTTTCATCAACTAGAAGCCAAGAGACCAAAATGTTTTGTCTCGTAGGTTTTCACTAACTACTTCAAGTTAATCCCAATATATAGCCACTTTTTAATTAGCAGATTCAAATATATAATTACATTACCTTTAACCTAAGAGTCTAACACCCTAGGAAAATAAAATCTAACAGTCTAACACATGCCAACTCTGACTCAATGAACATATTAATCTTAATCTTCTAATTTTGTTTGTAAATTTTTATTTTATTTTTCGGGTTGACAAGGCAATCATTATCCCTGGAGAAGACTGACATTTAGTTGTTTTGATTATAAAGTTCAGCAAGTTCCTCAAATTTTCATTTCATGATCTGGAAAATGTCTCAGCAAAAATATCAGACTTTTGAGTAGTAATTAGTGACTGTATTAGTATAAATAGTAATGATCCTACAACGATATATATATTTTTTTTTTTGTATTATACTAAAATCAATAGATTGTAATATTTTCATAATAATTTTATTATTTAATAAAAATATATAAATTATATATTTTAATATTAATATTGTTGAATAAAATTATTATTAATAAAAAAAAATTATTGCAACAACTAATTGTGTCAATATAATATCTTCATAAATATATGCAATTTATGTAATTTTGAATTTGAAGAATAAGAATTAATTAAGACTAAAATAATTAATAATTGGCTTATAAAATTATGTATGTGCTGCTATTCAATGGAAGAAATATGCATTAAGTGATAACATGTGATTGAATATAAAGTTAAATTTGTAGGATATAAAGTGATTATAAGATTACTTGTTAATAAAAACCAATTATATTATATAATGTAAATTAATATTTACATCAAATTATAATAAAAAATATTTTTTAAATAATAATAAAATAAAAAAGGTAATATCAAAAGACAATAATGAAGAAGTTAATTTAGCTCGTTTTTGTTATTATTATTTTGAAATGATCTGTATAAAAAATACAATAATAATATATATATATATTAGAATAAAATTAGTAAATAAATTTACTTTACATTACTTTGTGAAGACAAAACATGGTTGCTTTGGAGTTTAACATCTTATACCATATTTGGTATATTAATTTTTGTATTATAAATACCTAATATAAACTTGAATAATTGTTAGTAAAATGAAGAGTAAAGTTGTTTAAAATAAAAAAAAATAAAAAAAAAAAATATTGTCCTTTTACATCAAAAATAATAAAGATAATTTAGAGTGGGAAACTCTTGTAGTTCTGGTGGTAAGACTTTCAATCTCCCACCAAGAATTTAAGTTCGAATCTCACTCGAATGTGTGAGTGTGTTTTCTCAAACATTCTAATTTAAGCAAAACACAGCAACGTGGGCAAGATTGTCATAATCCATTTCACCATCTGCTCCCCCTTACCATTTATGCATTAATTCCTAATCCAATCCTTCACATTTTTTGGTACATTAATCTTCTGCCTTTCCGTTGTTCCATTTCCAACCCTTTATTGTTGATATTTTTTCATTCCTTAAAACTTCGACTATTCTTTCTTCTTCTTTTTTGTTAATAACATTATGCATGTGCAAATACTTTATATTTGAGAGGGTTTAAATCCACTTATTCAAAGTAAATATTATTGCATTATAAAATAATTGAGTTAAAATTTCCATCAATTATAGACATAACTTGCATATATATAATCTTTTTTTCAACATAAAAGTTAAATCGGCATATTTTTGTTGGCTAGTACTTCAATTTTATACATCAAATCTTATTTTGACACGGGATACATATATATGTCCACTTGGTGACAAAAACTAACTCGAGAGGTTCATAATTAAGTGTGTGTTAATAATCATATATATATATAAATAAAAACTAGTCATAACATAAACAAAAGTTATTAAAAATTAATTTATTTTCTTAATATTAATGAGAGTGAGTAAAAGACGAAACAATAAAATAGTAATTAAATATAAAGAAAAGTAGAACAATGAATCGATCAAATTCCAATATTACATCATATAATGATGATTAAGCTAGAAGTAATCCCAAGAAGGCAGCAATGGTGAGAAGGACGCAAACATAAGATGATGAAGCAGCATTTGGAGACTCGGCAATGGGAGATGGGGCAATAGACAAACCAGGAGTTGAGACTTGAGGCAACACGGTAATAACAAGCTTTTGCTTCCCAACTTCACAGTGGTCACCAACGCCACAAATGTACCATTTCCTACCAGGTGTTGTTAAGCTTATCTCATCGTTTCCTGTAATTAGGGGCGTTGCACTAGCTGGTGCTTGGCAGTTTTGGAACCCTACTCCATCTGTTTTTATCACGTTGTGGGCTCCTTGTGGGTATTTGAACACTGCAACGCGCATTTTCCAAAATTTCTAATATTAATTATTTATCGACACAAAAAAAATATATAAAGATATGTAATATAGTTAATTTCAAAAAATATTATGAACATTTACACAATAATATATTGTCATTAAACTTGGTCGATATATATATATATAGATATAGATATGCACGAATTAAAATTAATGATGCTAAGAAATTAGTTGTACCGAGCTTGTCTCCAACATTAAACTCCTTTCCCTGAGCCCAAGCTTGGTAATCAAAACTAGTAGTCCAACCTGCATCATCTCCAACAACATGTGTCACTGCAGAAATTGACGGAACAAAGACGGCTATAATAGCAAGGGTGATCAACATCTTAGAACAAGCCATTTCAATTAAACCTTTGTTTTTTTAATAGAAGTTGTTTTCTTTGATATATTGGTTTTTGATTCAGTTAAGAAAGCCCAACTCGAAGTGCTTGTGGTAAATAGATTCAGATGGGACCATATATTTAAAGGATTAGGCAGCATCCATAAAAGTAAAACTCGTCAACTATTGCTCTAAGGTCTGGCCTTGGCCGGCAGAGTTACACTATTTTCCGAATGGCACTAAGATTTTAACTACGGACTCAACAATCATTAATTTCTTTTATTTTAACGAGGAGTCCTTTTGTTCTAATACCTTGTGATTTTGTACTTACCTTATATGGCCTGCTGGTGCTTGGGCCTGCCAATTAAACTTTGAAATTTTCATCTTATTTATAATTTCTACTTATTTTTGTGAGTCGGTGAGGATATATGAATAGAAGCTACAGTTGGACAAAAATAACATAATTTTAATCTAATACGAACCGTTTTACAGTATAACTAAAGTTTGCATTTACAAACTTACCCTTAGTTAATGTTTATATTTTTGGAAGCTGTACGAAAATTAATTTACATTTTTGGAAGTTGTACGGAACATTACGTAAGTTTCTGGAAAGGTTACATAATTGAGAAAACGATGATGAACAGTTCCGTCAACTACTGCAAGCCGTTGTCAATCATCTCCTGCCACTGATCTGCGTATGTATTCCAGCATCCTCGTCACATTCCGACGTCCACCACTTGATAGTTAATGTTTATATTTTTGAAAGCAGTACAGAAATTAATTTACATTTTTGGAAGTTGTACGGAACATTATGTAAATTTTTGGAAAAGTTACAGAATTGAGAAAACGATGATGACAAACAAATAACAAAGCAGAACAAATTAAAATTTGAAAAAAAAAATAAGTCACCAATGCTACCGGGCAAAAACGAGACGAAGAAACACAATAATCTGAGACAAAAAATGATAATTGAATATGAGCAGTGAAGAAAACATAAAATCAAACAAAACCAAAAGATTCATCAACAATTTAAAAAAAAATGCAGAAAATGAAGTATAAACAAAGAAAGAAAGCAAAAATAACTCAAAAATTGGGGGAAAAAAAAACTCACCATTGCTAACGAGCAAAAAGCAGATGAAGAGGAGATAAAGAAATACTACAATTTGTAATTCTTTTCACTGCTGGTGATGGGTGTTCAATGTCGCTGAGTTTTTTAGATTTATAACTAGTCTTGTAACCTAATGGAACTAACAAGAAAACGTGTAAAATTATGGAGGGTTATACCAGTAATTCTAGGCTTTCAAAACGACACCGCAAATCGATTTTTGACAAGTGAAGTTATTTAGTTGAAACGCATCTATATGGCGGTATTTATTCTATTTTTGTTCCTTGTTAAGTTATAATAATCCTCTAAAAATCTAGTTATCCCAAAACCTTAATTGGCCCAGAAATTTGTAAGACTACTGAAAATGGTGGCCAGTTATATTGGAGAATAATACTAATAGAACATCATAATTTTTCTCATCATACACCCAATTTAAAATAATATTTGAATGACAAAATTACGCTTATTGACATTTACCGAATAACCCTGGCATGCTTCTTTACTTGATGGTACTCGCTGTCTCATTGCACAATGCCACAATGTGTTGTTTTATAACAAGCATATAACACAATATCAAAAGATCCCTCATCTTCCAGTTCCATTCATAACGTTCGCCATTTATCAATTCGTAAATTAAGGGGAATGTGAAAGGTCACTTGTGTATTGAGATATTGTGTCTAAATTAAGAGGGTAGTTTTGGAAAGTAAGAGAGTGCTTTGAGAAATTAGTGAGGTCTTAAATTTTGTGTGGAGAGAAATAGGGTGTGATAAATAGAACTACTTGCATCTCATTCATCTTGGTCCAGTGTACAAGGGAATTAGAGCACAAATCTTTTGTTTCAAATTTTATATCCCTTTTTTGTCCATTTAATTAAATCTATATGTATTTTTTTTTTTTTTAACGTTGAACAATTAACTTGTTACAACTTTTCATTAAGAATGGAAAAATGAAAAGGCAAAAAAAATCAAATTTAGTTTAGTTTTATAATATATTTTTTTAATAATTAATAGATATTTAAGATTAATGAGAATTTATAACTATTTAATTGATAAGAAAAATAAGTGTTTGACGTTGAAAAAATATATTTTTTGTTAAATAGATAGAGAGAGAATAAACAATTCAAGATAATAGTTAAAAGGAATATGAGTTCCTTTTTATATGATCCGTGAGTTGTTTTTTTTTACTAAGAAAACTTCATATCTTCAGGTTGTGAGTACGTGTCGCAAATGTTGTATTTTAATCTAACATACTAACAAATATTTGTTCTGGTTCAGGATTTTGAGGATATTCTTCTTCCCAAAGATGAGAAATGGCCATTTCTTCTCCGATTTTCTATTGGGTGCTTTGGTATTTGTCTAGGCCTTAGTAGCCAAGCTGTTATGTGGCATGCCCTGCTACAAAGTTTCTTCATGTAAGCCCTACATAAATCTTGCCCTTTGCCTATTAGCCCTGTTAGTGTTGCTCTCTGTCTCTTTCACCTACATTCTCAAATGCGTTTTCTACTTTGAAGCTGTTAAAAGAGAGTATTTTCTTCCTGTGATAGTCAACTTTTTCTTTGCACCGTGGGTTGTGTGTATGTTTTTAGCTATTGGTTCACCAACTATGATAGCTCCTGACCCTCTTCACCTGGCTATTTGGTGTATCTTTATGGCTCCTTACTTCTTTCTTGAACTGAAGATCTATGGTCAGTGGCTCTCTAGAGGAAAGAGACGTCTTTGTAAAGTTGTTAATCCATCTTCTCATTTATCAGTAGTTGGAAACTTTGTTGAAGCAATTTTAGCATCTAAAGTTGGGTGGAATGAGGCTGCCAAGTTCTTTTGGGCAGTTGGATTTGCTCATTATCTTGTATTGTTTGTGACTTTGTATCAAAGTTGCCCACCAGTGAAGCTTTGCCTAAGGAACTACATCCTGTTTACTCTATGTTTATTGCTGCCCCATCAGCTGCAAGTCTTGCTTGGCAAACTATATATGGAGAGTTTGATGGCCTTTCAAGGACTTGCTACTTCATTGCTTTGTTTCTTTACATATCACTGGTTGTACGGATTAACTTCTTTACAGGGTTTAGGTAAGTCAATCTACTAAAGTGACCTATGATTTATTTTGAGGAGATCTGGTGAAAAATGTTCCAAAATTGCTTGCTTTTTTTTTGGTCAAAGAAAATTGCTAGTTTTGATTATGTACTAATGTATAACATGTTATGTACGCAACTCAGGTACAGTCTCTACATCATCAAAATCATCCATGTTGTGCTAAAAATCTTATGAATTTTATTATCAAAAAAAAAAAATCTTATGAATTTATGCAGGTTTTCAGTGGCATGGTGGTCTTACACATTTCCTATGACAACGGTTTCAGTAGCTATAATAAAGTATGCAGAAAATGTACCTTCAATTCCAAGCAGGGGCCTTGCACTCGGTCTATCTTTCATGTCATCGGCAATGGTGCTTGTCTTGTTTTTTTCTACACTTCTTCATGCCTTCGTTTGTCGTACATAGTTCCCAAATGACTTAGCCATTGCCATAGCAAAAGGAATACATGGCCAGGAGAAAAAGCCTTTCAAGAAAGCTTATGATATTAAGCGTTGGACAAAGCAAACTCTCGCCAAGCAAAACTCAGCTAAAAAGAAAGTTGACGAAGAAAAAGATGATTACTGATTCCATATTATCTGTTAATAATTGTCACGGATCATCTACTTTGTCATTATTATGTATCTCATATACACTTACTATACCATGAAAAATCCGTTTTGCTTTTTAGACATTTTTTTTTATCAACTTGCTCGTTACTCATTGATGTTCTTTATTTGAATCTAAAAAGGGAGAGAGGAAAAGAAGGGCACACGATACAAACAAATGAACCAAACTTTGTTCATCCTTTGAGACTAACTAGAGATGTAAATTTAACTCAGTTCGAATAATTTCAACGTCAGACTTAAAGTTATACATTTATATTACAAATTTGGATTAAAATTAAATTTAAATTTTATAAATATATATATATTTAAATATGATATATTATTATTTTATAATTTTTTTCATAATTTAAAATTGAGCACTAATTGAAAGTAAAAAAAAAAGGCTCAAAACTACACGAATGTTTTAAGGCTTTTGCTTGCAATTAATTTTAAAAATTCAATTTGACATGTCCCAAAAATATACATGATCCGACAATATTCAACCGAAGTTAGGCCCAAAACCGAAGTTTTTGGTTTCAGCTAACCCGACCCACTCAAATTTACATCCCTAAAGCTAACTATGTTTACCAGATTTTTCAGGGCTTCTGCAGATTATATAAGGGGCATTACCACGGAGAGTCAATTTATCTTACATTTTTAGCAATTAATATGAACCTACTAATTGAATCATTGGTAAAATTTCATTACTTGCAATCACACAGTTGAGAAGAAAATGGCTGCAAAAGTTCTACATCACCATGCAGTTAAGCCAAACCTATTCCATAGAATTAACCATTAAATGCAATGGATTGATGATCAAGCAAAAAATGTAAAAAAGGCAGATACTACAAGGGTGAGTGGCCTTCATTAATGGCTATACAATACCGGCCTTCAGCATTTTATTCAATTTGAACTTAGAAAACCTATTAGTTGTTGAAGATACAAAGTCCGGTTAAGAGCATACAAGCTCAAGGGTGTATAACTATGAATTCCATACGCAGCAAGTATGAGGAGCAATTATGATTAGTATCTCCGAAATCATCAATTATGCACATAGTATCCAGTCTTCTATCCAATGGCCAACAATAAACTCTAGTGCCATGAGATGAACTAGCTCAAGTGCCTCGGCTTTCTCAGCGGATCCCTAAACTCCTGTTTCTATTCAAATCTTAATTTGTTCAAACACATGAAGTGATAAAAAGGAAGATAGAAGAGAAATATAAAGACTTGGCATACCTCATGGGCATACTAGTGCCAATTCTGAAAGTGCATCCATCAGCCCCCTGGATCTGCATTTCAGCAAAGACAGGAGGTTTTTCTTTCAAGGTATATGCTTCCTGTAACATGTGAGAAAATGCATAATATGGAAAAAGGGTTAAAACAGTATTAAAAGAAAAACAAAAAACTGGCTGACAAATTGTATCTTATTAAATGTTGGATCTCAATTTGTTCACTGTTACATGCAGGCTAGAAAAAAAATAGAAAAGCAAAATATTAAATATCAGAATTGTATATTATTACAGATAGATACCTTCTGTTCTGGCTGCAAAGACTTCGTTCTATTCTCTTTAGAGCCCTTGTGCCAAGAAAAACAAATAACTGAATATTTTAACAGGATAGGGAAATTTATCTATTGATGTAAAATATTAGGGGGGGGGGGGGGGTAATAATGAAATGTGTCACTTAAAAGAAACCTACAAATTCTTATCTTAACTAGGGAAAAACGGTTTTTAATGAAACTAAATTTATATAATGAACAAAGTTTACCTTTAGATGTACAGGAGCCCGAGGCAATTTCAACTGAGATTCATTATTTGGCTGGAGTTCAGATGTCAGAGAGAGCTACAATATTCAGCCAGAAGACAATGAATAAGGGCTTAACAGAAAGTGGTATGACATAAAGAAACTTTAGAAGGAAGCAAGTTCAGAAACACTTTTCCATGTTTACCTTACTGAATAAATCTGTGGGTGGATTATGCTGAATTCTACTTTTGGTATGGAAATTAAATTCCTGTATATAAAATCACACATAACACCCTTAAAGATGTCTTACCAAATTAATCTAATCTGAATACATATACTGACAGGGGATCAGATAGAAATAAAATCCAGGCTACCATTGGTACTGTGGCTTCTCGCTTACTGTTCCGGAAAACACCTATTTCCCCTTTACTAGAAAATATCTGCATTCAGAAAAGAAATTATGAGCCCTTATTTAGCGCCACTAAAATTTATTTCAAAATTTACTAGTCATAAACTGGTATGTGTACCTTCTTGTTAAGAGGACGAGCTTTGAATCTGTGAATCACTTCTCCATCTTTCTTCAAAGTATCCATGCCACTCGGTCTAACCGTAAAGAAAGAAAGTAAGCAATATATTCTTGCCTTAACCATTAAAGTTAAAGAGGAAAAAAGGTTTAATGATATTGAATATCCTCTCTCAAGCTGAGTTTGGCAAATAATATTCAAGCTTTTACCTTCTGGACTCTCTGCTTTCATTTTCCGCTAAAATGGAAGTGGTTGTTGGTCTGTTCAGCCTCTGAAATGAATGCATTATAATAATCAAATGTGTCACTTAAAAGAAACCTACAAATTCTTATCTTAACTAGGGAAAAACGGTTTTTAATGAACAAAACTGAATTGATTTAGCCTAAAAACACCGCAATTCAAACTATTCAAGCAAATATAAAACTCACTGTGTCAAACCCATTACGGATGTGTGAAGATGATGTAACAGTAGATGTGCTTTGCGCAGCCCTTTCCATTGTCTTCAGGTGAAATACCTAAAAGTCAATTAAATTTCAGCTGCAAAAACCAAATAATTTTTTTTTCTACTAGTCTTATTCCCTTTGGAGTATATGTAAGCATGCAAACCAATAGAGTGTGGGTGTGTGTTAGTCCTAGTTGTCACCATCTATCCACATGCAAGCCAATAGAAAATGGGTGTGTTAGTCATAGTTGTCACCATCTAATCCACCCTTGAAAATGTAAAACCCACAAAACTCAAGCCATCTCAATAAGACAATGACAACAAAAGTTAGGAAGTATCATGCCAACGAACTATGTCAAGTACAAATACCAACATCTAGTTCCATAATAAACCTCATATAAGCATATTTCTCAGAGAGCAAGATTTAATTAAAATTAACCAAACAGGTTAGAAATAAGAGAAAAGCACTAACTTGAAAATCTGGTAGTTTCAGAGTGGCCCTTTTCTGAAGTGGTAATGCTGGAGTTTCAAGTATCTGCATTCAAAGTAAACTGAGAATAACACACGGTGCAAGATCAATAGAATATCCCAAGTTAATATATGAAAGTACCAACTTTTCTATTTAATGGTCGTGCTTTAACTCTACTAGCAATTGATGTAACTTCCTCAGGTTCTTTAACACTTTTAGGCCTGAAAAATGAAAACACTGATTACTTCTTGCAGATTGGTAATAAATTAGTATGCTCATCAGAAACCAAAGTATAAGAAAAAATAGCAAAAGCAATCCAACCTTGTCCTTAATGCACGTTGAGCTGTTACAAGTTCAGGCTCTCTTGGTATAGTAAGTTTTAACTTGGCACTTGAAGAGCTTTTATCAACAGTTCCATCCTGCAACACCATTCTGTTGTTAAATAAAAAGGAATGATATGTTCATGTGAATATTTGATGGACACTCTTCACTGTTAAATATTTTATGAAGCATACGAAATGAAATTTGATACTAAAAAATATGTTACATGCTTCATCACAGATAAACACCTCTTGAGTTCAAACATGCCACTCAATTTCAAACAAATACCAATGAATATTTATATCTCTGCAAAGAATTCTAAAAAGATTTGGTAGAAAGAAGTCAGCATTAGAAGCCTGTGTGAAGTATTATTAAAATATATAATCTTAGTCTCTTGTGTATAATTTAATATTGCTCAAGGTTGGCAACTAATCATGGAAAAAAAATTTAGGAATTAGGATTAAAAGCATATATATATTATATATCCATACAAAAATGTTGTAGTATTGAAAACATACAACTATGAGGCAAGGCATACCTTTTTAGGCAACTTGTGGACTAAAGTGGGTTGCTGCTTCAAATCAATGTCCTGAGACGTGGAAGGAGTAAAGCTAGGTTAGCTCTGAGCTTGTTCACGACTTCTTTTTAATTTTTAAATTTACTAGTAGGGTCCAACTTGAAAATAAGAACAGTACTATATACTCAAGTATAAAAGAAAAGCCCTTGGCAAAAGAGACTGCGATAGAAGAGCATAAGCACACTATTCCATTTGTGCAATAATTACGGGTAAGTGTGAACATCATAAAAAACAAGTTCTAGCATTAATCAGATTCAGTTTCAAAGAATTGAGGAAAAATATCCAATGTGCCAAAGCAATTTATCAATGTCACCGTCTTGTTACCTTGCGCAAGTGTCCTCCTTCTAGCTTTTGCCTCTTAGGAGCTTGACTTTCCACCCCAGAAGGATTACATAAGCTCTTGTTGTTTTGAGATGCTGATATCTGAAATCTAAAAGTTAAAGAGCAATAGTATATTAGAGAAAATGCCAGTGTCATTCTGCTTGCACATCTATAAGCTACCAATTATCTTAGTAGTTCAAGGGGTAGAATGCGGATATAGAATTTTAAAAAGCACATCATGTGTCAATAGAAATATTTGAACATAAACCAAGCATTTGCAAGAGTTACCTCGAACTACGAATTTGATGCGGTTGATTCTGCTTAGCCAGCTGACTAGCTGTGGGCATCATCAATGTTGAGCTCTTTGGGACAAAAGGTTTGACAGAAGATTTAGCCTTAATTTTAGAAATGCAATTTGAAAAATTGTTATTGATTGTCAATCCTGTAAAGGAAAAATTAAGATGAAAAACACATGGGTTAACTAAGCAGCTGCAATTTGATATGGTTTAGTAACAAGAAGAAATAAATGATTGAAAGTAAATATTGGCAGAAGATCCCATCTAAAATTTCAGCAATCTTTATATTACCACATTGTAATTTAAAGAAAAACACCAAAGCATCAAAGTGAAGTGATAACCTGTAGTTAATCCATGTGATTGATTCAGAACGCTTTGTAAATTGCCAAAGATCCCTCCATAATCTAGCAGACAACAGGACAGATTATGGAGTCTTGGACCATGTACGGGTTAATGAAAAGGAAATAGAAGCTTGCAGTATGTACATTATCACAAAAATAAAAGGGGTTACTTTTAGTTCAATCATACCTCTATTATTTACATCCTCGGCATAAAAATCTCGGCCCATGCCAACATTACAGTTAGTTTCGATCGGGTTAGTGCTATCATTATCATCATCATCATCCATGTCCTCTGACTTTGGAGAGGCGCCCATACTTTCCATCAGAGGCTCCTCTCTTAGAATAAATTTCGCCACAAAGGCTGCAAAAATTATCAGACAGGGGGGTCGGGCGACAATTTTTCGACAGAGGAGAAAATTAAAGTGAAATTACTATTTAGTTAAATCCAGTTTGATTATTTTTTTGGAACAGCAATAACAAACGATACATAGAAACATTGATAATTATTGAAATTAACTCATTGCAAAAGCAGAAAGCGATTCCTAAAAAAAGGTAAATTAAAAGTGTCCGGATTTATTTCCCGAAAAAATTTTAAGCACAGAACACAGACAATAAGTTTTTAAAAACCATATAGGCAAAGGAGCCATAATTATAACAATGATGCTAGGGTTAGGCAATGCTGACAAGTCTGTGAAAGTTCAAGAAGCAGAGTACTCCAATTTCAAAAGTTAATCCGATGATTTTTATAAACTCTTTCAATAGTATTGTTTTTTTTAATAAATATGGAAAATTCATTTTTCTAACAAAGTCAATGTCAAATTCAATCAAACAGCAACCAAAAATTTATTAAATCATTGTGCTTAAGAGACGATCTTTACAACAGTATAAGTAACAAGAAGCAAGAAAAGAAATTGAGGTAATAGACTCACGAGAGGGTGGGTAGCTCTGAGCAAACTCAAACCAAAGCTCCGCTTGACGAGCTTCAGCTGGAGTCTCCTCCCGAGCAAAATCAAAGTAGCGCGCTGCATCGAACTCGTAGTCAAGGTCGATTTCATGAGCCTCAAAAACTGGTTCAATCTCCATATCTTCATCCATCTCCATTTTCCCTTATTCACTCGAGAATATTCTTCACTTCCTCTTTCTCTGTCTACAATGCCAGAGCTTCACATGAAAAGGAATCGAAACCACCCCAGCACAAGACCATGAACGAATCACAAACACACATGCACTCTCTCTCTCTCTCTCTGAGAGTCTCAGACAAATGACAAACTATAGCTCTGGAGCTCCGATTATGACCCGACAAAGCCGCAACTCTGGATATCCAACCTCCGTTTTGCAGTAGAGTACGGCACACTGTACCACTCCGAAGCCTTATATAAGGGCAAGCATTGGAGCGTCAGAAGGGACTTTTGGATGTTTCACAGCTACGTGTCAAATATATGCACTAAACCCCATCAAATATAGAGCACAATGGTTCTTAGCTTATTGTACAAGTGCTTCAATGTGCTTTTCGGATTTCAGAAATCAAAACTTAATTTATTTTCTTTGTACCGACCTAGTAGCGTTGAGGTTTGTAACGATCTGGAAATTTGAATTATGGCTTAAAATAATATTAATATTATTTAAAATAAATAAATGTGTCGCATATGTCCCTGGACTTTTGGAAGCTTGTCGAGCAAAGCGTTACGATTTGGTAATGAAATTTGAATGAGTTGGTGGATAAGATTGTCATTTGGTGAAAGAGAGTTTGGAGAAATCTTTTGCCTTCGAAGTTAGAGGCAATGATATGGGGCTTCGAGCTCTGTTTCGGGAGTTAAAAATCCTGTCGATAACTCTGAAATTTCGGCGCGAATAGAAATTACCCCTGAGGTCCAATGAAATTGCAATATTAACCCTAACGGTAGTGTTCATTTTGACATGTAATGACTGACTGCGGGCCCCCGCTTATATATATTCAAAAATTGGAGATTGAAAACGAACGGTAATAAAGGAATTCAAATGCTCTTCATAAATCTTAGCGCAAAAAACATTTTTGTCTTTTTGACATTTTAAAGTAATGTTAGGATCAGGTAAATTGGCATATATATTAATAAATTTTAAAAAAAAATAAATACTTTTTTTTTAAATTATTTAACTAATTATTTTAATATAATTTATGTGAGTATAAATTTATGTGTTATTTTTTTTACACTAAATATTCAACTTTTACATTTAAGTTAATATATATTAAAATCAATAGGTACAACTATAAAGCAGCGACTCAGTTAAGATTGACTTAGGAAAATCCATTAAGATAGTGGGTAGTCCAAGACCAAACTGATTTTGGGTTATTAATTATTAACCAATTGATGATAGAGTTATAAATTAGGACTTGAACGATTTATTGGTGATACGTGCAGCGTTCGTGACCGTTACCATTAAATTTCGTCAATTATAATAATAACTTTGTAACATTTCGTAAGTTTAGTAATATTTACGTAACATTTAATAAGTTTAGTAATATTTATGTAACATTTAAAAATTCTTTCTTATTTTTATAAGAATCTATTTTTTTAATGCTTATAAGAATACATTTGGTAATATAAAACATATTTAATACTCGTAGACCCCCTTTCAAAAGAAGCACTTCTAAATGCGTTAACTCTTGTGGTGCGTCATAAAAAAATTAATGAGTAAAAATGTTTAAGATATTCTCAACAAATGTTTGGTTCTAAAATTTTTCATATAGATATATATTAATGTTAATAAAAAATATTAATGTCTAAGAAATATGATATAAAATTAATAGATATTATGAATATTGTTATACAATTGTTGCTAAAATATAAATATAATATCTTTTATGATTAAATTAATTTGGTTGTCTTTTTGAAAGTTTATTTGGCGATCTATTAAAGATATTAATGTTATAAACAAGTAATGTTAAGGAAAAATTATTTTTGTGAGAGTTCTAAAAAGAGATTGTTATCATCATTCTCTCTAAATTTTGTGTGGTTTTTTATCGAAATTTTGAGAGTTGTTGTCGGAATTGGGTTACGAGGGCATCGTGGCCTCCGTTGCCATTGGTGGGTCATTTTTTCAACTCCGTTGAAAGGAACTCTGTTGCTATATTTTCCTTTACCTAGCACCCGATTGGGTGTTTTTCTAGTGCTATTGGATTGGTTTCTTTTGGTGGAGGCTGGTTAGTGGTGGTGTTTAGCCCGCCGTATATCGTTGGCCTAGTTTAGCGTTCTCTTTTCTTCCCTTCTATAGCACCGATTAGTTTCTTTTTCTAGTTTGTTTCTTCAACATATTCCTTTCATTGATCTCTTTTTTTTTTTCTTTTTCAATAAGGAACTGGTTGGTTCTTTTTATTTATTTATTGTGTTTACATTTCTGCTTTGCTAGAATTTGTAGTGGTGATTTTGTTGTTGTACCTGGTTATATATGATTGTTTTGTGTGTGCATTAATGTATTTGTGAAAATGTCTTTGAGAAAAGTGAGTTGTATTTGTCGTCATGTTTTGAAGATTATCAGAAAAATTGTAGGGTTTTGTTTTGAGTAAAATCTTTGTATTAATTTAGTATACCATTGTTGAAGATGGAGACTGATAGGTTGAGAGAATTAGCTTTGAAAGCTCATTATTCACCACCCAAGAGTAATTGTGATCACAAATATTCTTATTGAATGTTTATTTTGTGAATTTTTTGATATTGTTGGTTATATAATAGGACAATGAGAACCTAGAGCTATAATGAGATGAATTTAAATGGTTCGATGTTCACCTTCTAGTCACCAATTAAATTTTAGAATGATATGAACAACAATTTTTTCAAAACTCTATAGTTAAGAGTGATTGACCTGAATGAATTTAAAAATAATTGAACTCTTAAGAGGCACCTCGATCCAACAAGTGGTACAAGAGTATGGTTGCATGTTTAGCAGGTGAGCTAGCACCTTATCAACCAACAATACATTGCAAACGCTACGGTAGCTGATTCATGTGATAGGCTAGCACCATATCAACTAATAGTATGTAACGGAGGTTAGATGAGCTGAGTCATATGGTAAACTAATATCGCATCAATTAGCCTGTTAGCACTATATCAACTAATAAAAGGCCATGATAACTAAATAGTCTAAATGTGAGCACATAACAAAATTCAAATTCTCAAACTGTTATTGATGGAGAGATTGTGGGTCATATAATAGAGCAACCAGCAACTAAAAACTATGAAGAGATAAAATTAAATGATTTAATGTTTAGTTTTAATTACTAATTAGTTTTTAAAAAGATATAATCAATCATTTTTTTTTTTTTAAATTTATAATTAAAGGTAATTAATTTTAAAAAAAATTCAAGAATAAATAATCTCTTAAAAAGCGTATTGATCCAACGAATACTTTTATGTATATTTTATGATTAATTTTTCTACTTTGATTATTAAGGAGATATTTTCTTTATAAAAGAAAAAAAAGATATTAATTTTCATTTTTGTTCGTGACATTACCGCTCTACAGCTTAGTAATATTGAGCGAAGTAACTATCCCAGCATTGGATACCTCTGCTATGTTCTGAGTTCTGACTACACTACAATATAGCAAGTTTGCAGTTTCAGAAAGATTTGGCATCAACTTTGATATTAGTCATTAGACGTATCATCAAATTTTGAAACGAGTACATTTATTCTTTTAAAGAATGACTCAATAATAAATGATATCTTAGTACAAAATTATTTTTGAATTATACCCTTAATTACTACTTAATCAGTTAGTAGCGTTAATCGGAGTCTGCATCATTCTTGTATCATCCACTAGTTCCTTAATTAATTTGGTCTCAATTTTATTTCCCGAGAATGAAAATATAAATTAAGAAAAATAGTATTGACTTTTCATCTACTTAAAAGAGTTCCCACTATTTGTAGGAGGAGGAGGGGGACTAAAATTTATTGAATTCGGCCTTGCAGTTAAAACTGGCGCCAGAGTAGCAAGTGCTTGATGGTTTAGGTGATGGTTTTACACGTGTTTTTTTAGAAGTTGTTTCAATGAGTGTAATTTTAACAAAAATATTCCAAAATAAGCACTTCAGTGTAAAAAAGACCACATTAAGTATACTGTAGAGAAGTCGTGGCCATGGTTAACATTAAGAATGCAAGTTTAAGGCTCCAGGTTTGTGTTCAGATGTCGAGTTAATAATTTAAATTAGAGGTGGGCATAATTTGATTGATCAGTTATTAAGTCATTTTATAAACTGATTTTATTTTGACAATTTTAAAAAATTTAAAATAAATAAAAAATTTAATAGAAAGTGCAAACAATATTTTACACCTACAAACACTTTTTTAAAACTAAAGCATACTTGTGTGCTACTACCGATTATAAAAACTACCATCCTTACTCATATATAATGCCTGATAAATTTAAAGTTATTAATATGTGTCATATGAGAATTATATTTTATTATTGACACTTTTTCATATTTGATGTTCCAGTACTCACTTTCCTAAATTCAAAATCATAATTCCACACACTACATATTTTTAAGATTTTTATATTTTATATTTGTATAATATTAATTAATACTTTATTTTATTTATTTTTTATAACATTTATTATATAATATTTTTAAAATAATATTAATATATAAAAGTGTAGGTCGATTCAATTTTGTCGGTTTTTATTTTTGATAAACTCACAATCGAATGGATTAAGTCAATTTTGTAATATTTTAAACCTATTAGATCAATCAACCTAAAAAAAAAAAAAATTAAATCTGATTTGAACTTAAACTTAAGTTGATTGACCAATTTAAAAAAAATGTCAACTCTTAATTCCAATGATAAGGAGAATGTGGCCTGATTAGAGTTTTTTTCGGAAAAAAAAAAAAGTTTACTATAGAGGACACATGCCTAATCCTTGCAAATGAAAAAAACGTGAAAGTTTCGAGATTTGAAGCGATAACTCAAAAATATGTTTCTCAATGTTTTTTTTTTTTTAAATGGGGCTTTAAAAAAAAAGTTATTAATAAAAAAAAAAACTCTTACATAGATGAGATTTGAATTTGAATTTTACTGGAATTACAAGAGATTACAAAATGTAAATAATTACTGGGTGGACTAATAATATACTTTCATATTATTTCAGTGACCTTTATCAATTTTAATTGTCGAATTTTCTAGAAGGGTGTATGCAGTTCAGTCTTAAGATCGTGCTCTGTTTTTCCACACTTAATATTTTCCTTTTTCAATTTACAGTGGTGCTGGCCTGCTGGGTGAGCCTTTAATAGGTAAACATTCTATTTATGCCAATATCCCAAAATTTTGAGGTCTAAAGCTAATTGTTCAAAAGATATGACTGAAATTTTGGCATTAGTACTTGAACTGATTGAGAAGAATATATATAGAACCCACAAGCTCGTGTCTTTTATTGATCAATTATACCAAATAGACTAATAGAGCACCCACGTTGCACACAAACCCCAAAAATCCCCATCAACGTCCATTATGTAGTTATACATCATTTGATTTCTCTACCTTTGGATTATTGTTTTAGTGTGTGATATCACAACCATAATATGAAACTTAAGCAGAAAGAATATACTAGTTTCAAGGCAATATTTAAAAAATCCATCAAAATAATTATGAAGGCAACGAGAGGAATATAAGGGCCTGAAATTTTTTATTTTTTAAGTTTAATTATTTGACATAGTTATTTTTATATATAAAATTTTATAATTAATTTTTAAAAAATATATTTATATTTCTTAATATTAAAAGAAAATAATCCAAAATGCATTTTTAATAGGACCCAATTTTGTTCATTTTGTCTCAACAATTAGAATTAAAACCAATAAAAAATAGACGTTTGGATTGAAATGCATATCTTTGATGGTCGAACTGAAGTAAGATCACACCAAAACCTGTCGTCAAGAAGTTTTAGTAACTATTATATTTTTTTTTTTATCAATTTCAATCTTATGACCTCGTATATAACTTAATTGTGCTATTATCTAGACTATCCCACGTCGGAGTATTGTACATTTTGACCAAGTGTAAAGAGACTCAGTCAATTGAGATTGCATGACTTGCATACTTCTTCCTTCATTGACTGCACATGCTATCTTCATAAGCAAACCTTCAGCAATAAACAATAGAGTTGCATAAGTATTGATTAGGCTTTGAAATTACTTTTGATACTTTCTAAAAAGGTCTGGAAAAATGAAAGAATTAGCAGTTGCATAATACAAAGAAAAGGAAACTATAAATGGGACACTAAAGCTTCAATTATGGTATTAGGTGCTACGTTCAATGTTACATTGGACATTTGTTCGTTGTCTTGCCTTGTTGGAATTTGTTTACATAGCTTGTGGTTGTGGTGAACACGGGAAGGCAGAAAACTATGTGTTTGTTTCCTTGTGCTGATGGCTTTAAATTTGAGGAGTGTGAGGACCAATTATGTGTATATACATAGTTTTAGATTCATCTTCTGATTGGACTCGGATTCCTAGTGGATTATTCAAATAAGGGAGAACCTTACATTATTGTTTTTTTTTTTTTTAAAATAAATAGATAATGTCTGCTTATTAATTATTATCAAGTTATGCTTAAAAAATAATGGCACATACAAGAATGAATACAAATTTGTTAAAAATAAAATAATTTTTTTTAAAAAAATCCATCATTTGTCAATATGTTGTCATATTTTCATAACAAACGAACTACATTAATAAAAAATAAAAAATAAACTGCTCTAAATAACATAATTAGATAGGTATTTTTATCTTAAAAAATATATTTGAAAGTTGAAACTAAGGAGTATTTTTGATGATTTAAATAAAGTTTTATAATTTATTGCATTTCAAAAGTGATTGTTTAAAAGATTAAAAAATTTAGCATTTAGCATATAGAATTTTTGTTTTCAACATCTTTTACATACATCATTTTATATATTATAATATAATTTACTTGTTAATAAATAATTTTACAATTATTTTAATATATTATCTTTGTAATTTAACATTTAATTAAATATTAACCAGACATTAGTCAATAAAAAAAACACCTTACACTTATGGCTTTATCATTCTCTTGTATTTTTATTAAAAATAATAATAGTTATACAAAAAAAAAAAAAAAAAGCAATTTCAGATATATACGGATTTAGAAAAAAGTGGCTTGTGGAAGAACTTCGTTTCATCGAAGGCACAAAAATGCATTTTTTTTAATCTTGAGAGTGCTTTTGAAAAATTATTTTGATGTTTAATTTTGAAGTATATTTTTATAATTACGAGGGTAAGTGTTTTAAAAAATAAATGTAATTTGAAAAGAAAAGGTATTATAACCGAAAAAAAAAAAAAAAAACGAAAAACAAAAGTTGATCCAATCTTCGCCTCAAACAAGGGACTGCAACAGAACAATCCAAAATAAAAATCCGAGAAAACACTCCCACACCTCACCTATTTCCATCCACCCACCACTCACGCCTAGACAGGTAGACTCCAATAACCCTCTGGCACCTTCTTCGTATTCTCCGACGACCCAATTTCCCATTACCAAAAACTGGTATTTCTCGTCCATTTCATCGAGCACCAATGATTCTATAATGACCCAAGCTCGTTTCCGTCGAACCAAGAAATCCGAGCCCGACGAAGACTCCAAAACCACCCACTAGTTCTGGTGGAGGAGCCGCCATGAGAGTTATAGTGCCATTACAAGGTGTTGTTCAAGGCAGGGGTGGCCTTGTATTGGGCTCAGTTATTCCTTGTGTTTTGTTCTATTTCCTGCAACTCTATCTCAAACGACATCGTTCTCACCCCAACCCGCCAAATCCTCCACCATCGCCGGAAGGGAGCTCTTCTTCGTCGGAACCAGTTGGACAATTGTCGGAAGTTCCTACACTGCTTCGCTCATTGTCTCGTACCCATTTGTCTCCGAAGTGTGGGACTGCTTATGTATCGGGTCGGGCCAACTCGATTGCTAAGGGTGGGGATTCGCCGTACTATATTGGGTTAAAGAAGGTCTCGGAGGATCCGTATGATGAACTGGGTAATCCAGACGGCGTTATTCAGCTTGGTTTGGCCGAAAACAAGGTGCGTTTTTGTTTCTTATTGCAACTTGCACGTGCGTTGAGCTGGTTTTATGTAATTGTTTTGATTTTACAGTGTTTTTTTTGGGTGGTAATAGCTATCGATGGACTTGGTTCGATTTTGGCTCGTAGAGAATGCGAGGGACTGTATGTTGGGTGGAGGAGGAGGTTGTTCGGATCTGAGTATAAGTGGAATTGCAAGTTACCAGCGTTTTGATGGGTTGATGGATTTGAAAGTGGTATATATCGTTTAACTTTTAGCATTACCACTTATTCTTTTTTATTATTAGTATATAGTTAGCTGTTAATGGCTTGTGATTATGGAGTTTGAGGGATCTTTGAGATTCTAATTTAAATGCAAAGACACTTTCTGCATCCAAAAATTTACATCAATAGATGTTTGAAACATTTCATTTTTGTTTTTATGAATTTGAGGTAATCTTACGTTGTACCAAGTACCAAACAAGCACCTGAAATATTCTTTGGAGGTCATGTTGAGCTCATTTGACATATAACAAAGTTGTGCGATAAAACCCGTTTTTGCTTGTTCATGATGACTGCTTATGATGTGATTTTGCATTCCTGATCAACTTTGAATGGAATCTCCCTAATGTGGAAGCGTGCTTTATTCTCTTCATGCAATTAGTGTGAAGTGGTAATTCTTAATGGTTCAGAGCAAGAACCAATTTCATGACTTTAGATGTACTCATCTCATTATTAACAATAATTTTCATCTTATTGGGTCAGTTCAGAATTTGCTACATGTGACTAATATAAGGTAAACGGCTGAAGCTGATGATAACTACTTTGAGCTGCAAGAGCATGTTATATATCTTGAGAAAATGTAGGTTTCTATCTTAAGAAAGTAAGCTAGAACATATGAAGTTGATTCTTAGCTTTATAAATGGTGCTATTGAAAATCTCAGTGTTATACGTTTCATGTCAAATTACTGAATTTTGCCTATTCTTTATTTATTTATTTATTTTCCCGCCCTTTTACGGAAAGATGTCTCGTTGAGCCTTGTTTGGTTTTGTGAATTTTAATTCTTTTTTACTTCTGCAGGCTGTGACAGGTTTCATGTCTCAAGTAATGGGAAATTCAGTTTCTTTCAACCCATCACAAATGGTTTTGACAGCAGGTTCATTTGCTGCAATAGAAATGCTAAGCTTTTGCATTGCAGACAGTGGAAATGCATTTCTTGTTCCAACACCATATAACCCAGGGTAACCGTTAATTAATTCTCTAGAATTAGTGCAAGTAACTATATTTTATATGAGGAAGCTAACAGTTTTGGTCATGATCTCCAGTTTGGACAGGGATGTAAAATGGAGAACTGGAGTGGAGATAATACCTGTCCCATGCCGTAGCACTGATAACTTCAATTTAAATATAAATTCTCTGGACCGAGCATTCAACCAGGCAAAGAAGCGTGGTATAAAAGTCCGTGGGATTATAATTTCTAATCCTTCAAATCCTGTTGGCACTTTGCTCAATCGGGGAGAACTCTATAGTCTACTAGACTTTGCAAGGGAGAAGAACATTCATATAATCTCAAATGAAATATTTGCTGGGTCTACTCGCAGAGGTGGAAAGTTTATAAGCATGGCAGAAATAGTTGAGTTGGAAGATCTTGAGCAGGACAGGGTTCATGTAGTATATGGTTTATCAAAAGACCTTTCCATTCCAGGGTTTAGGGTGGGTGTTATCTACTCCTTCAATGAGAATATCGTTGCTGCTGCAAAAAAGTTGGCAAGGTTCTCATCCATTTCTGTGCCAGTCCAGCGGTTGCTTGTCTCTATGCTTTCAGATGCTAAATTTGTTCAAAGGTTCATTGAGACTAATGGAGACCGACTACACAGAATGCACCTCAAATTTGTTGATGGACTGAAGGAATTGGGCATTGAGTGCACAAAGAGTGATGGTGGCTTCTACTGTTGGGCCAACATGAGTGGGTTGATTCCCACTTACAGTGAGAAAGGAGAGCTTGAGCTCTGGGAAAAGTTACTAAGTGTAGCCAAGGTAAATGTAACTCCTGGATCTTCTTGTCATTGTATTGAACCTGGATGGTTCCGTTTCTGTTTTACTACCTTGTCCGAAAAAGATATTCCTGTTGTTATTGATCGAATTTGGAAAATAACTGAAACCTGTAAATCTCATAGCTGAAATTGTATGTTCATCACAATTCACAAAGGCCAGATGCATATACAGTATTTTTAAAGAAAGAAAGCTCCTGCAATAGGCTTTAACATTGTTATGTGAAATTGCTAAGGTAGGCGCAATCACAAAACAACTTAGCTAACACTTCGACTGTTAAGGGGTTTCCATTTTCTGATTTCTCGGGGCAACTTGTTATTAGAATCATGATGTCAACAATTCTAGATGTGCTCATGAAAACGTATATATGATTATTTTACTAGTGTATGAAAAAGTGGAAAGTTACTTTGTCAAATGGCAATTAATCATGTCCCCAAATTTTCATCTTCGTTGTAATTTTATTCTTGGAACTTTATATTCTTATAGTAAGTGGAGTTTGCAAAACTGATTGCTGTTAGCTTTTCTCTATATAGCTATTTTGGTGGATCATAATATATTTGTTTGATATGTCTTTTGTAATTGATCAAGCTAAATAGCTTTTTATTTGTATGGGACCGTAAGGAGCAGAAGAATATAATCGACATTTTTCCTAACCTTGGGATGTTTATCAGTTTTCCGAAGTTTGGGATTTTTATCAGTCCTATGGATAAGCTATAGTTTGACCTTTTATTTAGGCTAAACAACCTATCAATAATCTCCGAGGTCTTAGTAACTCTTTAGGTTTTAGTAATTAATTTTTTTTTAACCATTTGAATTAATATTCTAAAATGCCATAGATCTAAATCAATTTATCAATATTGATTGAGTTGGTGTCACAACTCTGACCAATAAAGAGTAGATTCAAGCTTTGAGTTAAACCAGTGGGTTGCCATGGTGCTGGCATAATTTGTCGGCCAATAGACGATAATCTGAAATAATATGGTGGCACCGAGATTTTTTTCTTACCCAAAAAAAAAAAAAAAAAAGGATTTAGGACCAGCACGAATCACGAATGCATAATTTTTCTAGGGAGAGAGGGAGGGTGTAACCTGATTGTGGTTTCTGAATTCTGTTGCTACGACGGATATATGAATCAAATAATATTGTAGATATTTTAATAGCCTCACCTCAAGTGAGCACGTAAAACTATGAAAATGACGACAATATCTATCCAAAGAATTGGACACACATACAATGAACAAATGAATTTTATTGCAAGAATTACAATCTGAAAAACAATTGATTATAGTAAACTTATCAATTGAACTTACTAAAAAAAAAAAAAAGTGTTTTCTGTTTTTTTTATAAATAATTTCCTATTTAAAAGATTTTTTTCACATTCCCAAAATTAAAACAAGTTTATATCCCAACTAGACTAGCATTTGTTTTTAAAAATGCGATAACGATATAATTCTGAGGTGACAAATAACTCTTGGTTTTCAGGTTATGAACTATGATTCTGAACCATTTCTAATAGACTCAAGAACCTGAACCACCTCTGCCATACTTGGTCGTCTTGAAGGAACCTCTGCAGTACAAATTAGTCCCAACTTCATAACCTGAATCAGCTCATTTTCTACGAAACTCCTCAAGCTTCTGTCAAAGCAATCTGAAGCAGAGCCAATCTCCAGCAACCCCCTAACATATTCACACAGAACCACCACCTCATTTGCTCTTGGACTCTCTACTGGTTTTCTCCCTGTGACAAGCTCTAAAAGAATCACTCCATAACTATAAACATCACATTTCTCACTTATTCTCATACCTTGAGCCAACTCTGGTGCAACATATCCAACAGCAGTGTGAAATTTAGTAAAACCATAATTATCCAAGATTGGAAGTAATTTTCCCAATCCATAATCAGATAACTTTGCTTCATACTTGTCACCTAAGAGAATGTTAGTGGATTTCATATTGAGATGGAGAATTGGTGGTCTACAGTCATGGTGAAGATAGGCAAGTGCTCTTGCTGTTCCGAGGGCTACCTTAAACCTCCTAGACCAATACAATTCACTATTGCCACCACCACTGCTGGTGCCTGGATACTGAAGACCATGCAGATTGTCATACAAGTTCCCATTTGGAACGAATTCCGAAAGAAGCAATTGCATTGTTGTGGACCAATAGTAACCTTGGAATGGTACCAAGTTGATATGTTGAAGGTTTCCTAACCGTCCGATTTCTTGCTCAAATTCATCTTGGTTCCTGATCCTTCCCAAGGTCTCAAGCTTTTTAACTGCAATTGAGACTCCACCTTCAAAATTAGTTCTATAGACCGTACCAATTGATCCACCACCTATCAGGCATTCCTTGTCAAGCAAAGCTTTTATGCCAGATTCCCAGTCTTCGTACTTTGATGGCAAGTTTTTGCTGAAGAGAACAAGTTTCCCAATTATAAGATTCGATTCAGTAGAAGCAAGTGGAGTGCTTTCAACGATTATTGTCTCCTCATCTTTCTTCCTCCGGCGGGCCATGATGTTCATAATTGATATCAGACACACCCCTGTAAGGATCACAGCAGCAGCAACAATTGCTATGATGACAGACACACTTAGAACCTTGTTTTTATTCGATGAAGAAGGTACTGTAGCATTGCCATTTGCTGAGCAAGGCTTGTCCAAGGGAGCACCACAGAGAAATGTATTGCCTAAAAATGCTGAGGGGCCATATTCCTGAATACTTGAAGGAATACGGCCAGAGAGATTATTACTGGAGACATTCAAATAGGATAGCTTTGTAAGATTTCCAAGAGTAGAAGGGATTAACCCAGAAAGTAAATTTTGTGACAGATCCAAAATTTGTAAGTTTGACAAGTTCCCTAGCGTTGGAGGGATACTGCCATTGAGCCGGTTTCGATGTAGGTCTAGGATTTTCAGGTAAGTCATGTTGTAAAGGTTCCTGGGTATTTCTCCTTCCAAGTCATTCCCCGAAACATCCCTGCATCATCAGCAAAAAATCAGAAAATTTTCAGGTTAGACCCAGAAAGCAAAATAAGCTTAGAGAAAATGCCAAATATGGGAAAAATAAAACCATTTTGGGACTTACAGCTCACGAAGAAACATGCAATTACTTAATTCATTGGGGATGTCACCGACTAGTTGTAGATTTTGCAGAACCAAAGCCTGAAGCAGCTCAATGCCTGAAAGCTCTTTTGGAATAGTCCCACTTATTGAATTATTACCCAATTGTATCACCAAAAGCCTCCCCAGATTCCCAAGTTCTGCTGGAATACTTCCATTTAGCCTGTTAAACCCCAAATCCAGAACCTTAAGATTTCTACAATTTGTAATGCTCAAAGGAACCTCCCCATCCAAACCATTACCTGAAGCATCAAAAATCTCCATTTTCTCACTACAATTTGTAATATTAGAAATCTTCCCAGTAAACCCATTATTTGATACATTAAAGTAAGTAAGATTTTCCCATCGAAGAACCCCAAATGGGGCAGACCCATGAAACAAATTGCTACTAAGATCCAATAGTTTCAAACTCTGGCAAGACAAGAACAGTTCCTCAACACTTCCGGACAATGCGTTACTTCTAAATGAAACATAATCTAATTTGGGAATGTCACATATTCGTCTAGGAATGCTACCACTTAGATTGTTGAAAGAAAAATCAAAACCTTCAAGGTTCAAGCAATTCACTATTGATTCAGGAATGGAACCTGAAATGCTGCTATGAGAAAGAGATATAAACTTGGTTTTGAAACAATGCTTGAACAAAGCTGATGGAATCTCCCCTTCAAAACCATTCCTTGACAAATCCAGAAGCCTAATGTTTGGCAAGTCACCAATAAAGTCTGGGATGGACCCAGATAGCGCATTAGAACTAAAATTCATCTTCCACAATGTTTGAATGTCAGCATATTCTTGTGGGATGTTTCCAGTAAAGAGGTTTCCAAACAATGTCAAAACCCTCAAATATTTTAGTCCAGACAAAGCGGGGGATAACACTCCAGCCAAACTAGTGTTCCAGAGAACTATTTTTTCTACAAAGCCACCAGAGTTACAGAACACACCACTATAGTCTTGACAAGGATTCCCACTGAGAACCCACGATCTCAAACTATTGTATGGATCGTTTGTGATATTCCCTTTAAATTGAAGCAGAATTTCTTTATCGGTTAGACTTAGAACCATATGGATTCCAACAAAACAAGAAAACAAACAGAGAAGAGCATGAGAAAGACGAAAATTATACAACTTTCTCATGCTCGTAACACGAGTTTGGGTAAAAGGGCCTACCCGTTTGGCATTATGGCAGTTGGATTCGAATGAGGCAGGATCCAAATTCCTTCGCTAATCTGCTGGATTATTTCATGTTCTCTCTTGCGCAATTGTCGAATTCTCACACTTGTGCGATCGAGACCTTATATTAATAATTTCGTCTTCCGGGCTCATTGAAATTTAAGAGCACTCTCTGAGAACTAGCATACATTTGATTAAAAGAACCAGAATGCAAGCAGCGTTTAAATTTCTACTTGCCGGAGACTTTTAGCCTCTGGGTTTCTCAGTTTAGGATCAGGAAAGAAGATCCGAAGATGCCTTAAGTTTGCTTATCCTCTGGTTGAACCAAAAACACTAAAAATTGGAGCTTGAGTACGGAGAAAGAGAGAACGAATGGAGGTCAAGCAGGTATGGACTCAACCGTAAAAGAAAATTAATAAAAATGGTAGCTTTATCCGCGTTTGCTGTAAAAGAAGTGAGAAACAACTCAAATTTAATAAAACCGCTCATAAAATAAAGTGTCTAGAAACAGAGCAGTTTGCGACCACCCAAGCGAAGTGGATCCACGTGCATGTTCATCTCTCTCCCTATTTCCCCTATTTTTACAGACTCTCATGAGTCACTCAACAATGATACGAAATTAACAATTAATGAGAAGCCAATTGTGTAATCTGTTGTGGTTGTGGCTCAGCGCAATGTAGGGTCTCTCACTCCTTCAAAGCATTTATTCTTTCCCACCCACCAAGCTACCACCTCCATCATCACAACTCTCACCACATTTTACTGTCCCATAAGGCAGAAAATTAAAATTGAGCAAAGAACACGAAGAAGAATAAAAAGAAGCTCTTTTGACTAGCCCCCCCTCAAAAAAAAAAAAAAAAAAAAGTCTGTGTCTGTTTCTTTTCTTTCTACGCTTTCGTATTGAAAACAAACTTCCTTCTATCCGTTCCGATGGAGACTTTGAGCAGACCTTCGTTGCTTTCTTTATTATCGGCAATATTATTATATCACAAATTTACAAACACAACTACGCACAATAACTGTATCTGTATTATGCAATCAAAACATATTATTTAAAATATACCATAAATTTCCAAATGGTGTGCTAAAAAAAAATCACACAATAATTTTCTTTCTAAATAAAAACGATTACAATTACACGGTGTTTCCAGCTGGAAGAAATCGAATATCTTCTACAATCTGCACTGACCAAAATTACAGCACCCATTTCATTTTTTCCACGTGGCACAACTGTTTTTCTCAACCACTTGATTTTTTTAATATTGGTGCTAAATTTTGTCGCCTTGGGTCACATTTTTCTCCCTTATTTTCCATCTTTAACGTTACTCTCTTCACTCTTTTGTAAAAAAGGGTTAATCACTTCGTTTCATTAGTCAGAGCTTGTCTTTTAGTATTTGACCAACAAATATGTAAGAATCTGTACTCTGCAAAAAAAAAAAAAAAAAAACAGTATATTAATAGAGAAATTCTTAATAAAATATAAAATAAATGCAATAATTTTTTTATTGAAAAACATAATTGTCCACTATTTTATTAAACCAACTACAAATAAAATTAGAGAAGAGCATCAAAATTTTCACTATTCAAATGTAGATTTGTTGCAGAACAATTTTTACTAATTTTAGGGTATTTTTAAAACATTTAAGTATAAATTTAGTTGGTATCTGGCAATAGTATTTTATATTATGAAATAGAAACTTCAAAAATAAAACAAAAATAAAAATAGAGCAAAAAAACTAAAAATAGAAAATATAGAGAGAAAATTGGAAGGGGAAAAAAAATTACAGGAGAGAACTAGTGTTGTCAACAAAGACATCTCCATTTCCATTCTAATTATTTTCAAGGACATAATTGAGATTCTCCATCAAAATTTGTTAGAATTTGTGAGATTGGAACGAATAATATATATTTAATAATATATTTTATTTTATAAATCAACAAAATTTATGTTAATAAAATAAAATTAAAATTATGTGTAATAGATATTAAATGATATATATATATAACTAAATTGTTTATTTTGATAGTTGTTAAAAATTAAAATAAAATTTAATTTTAATTATAATGTTTTATTTTATTAAGTAAATATGTAAAAATATATATAAAATAATAAAATATTTGGGTCATCCCCTAATTGATCCCTCAGAGGAATTTTTTGATCAGTGTTCCCATTAATTAAAAAGTCGAATTTTTTTTTTTTACAATCACCCACCCGTTATGAAAACTTTAGAGAACTACGTTTATTAATGATCATTGGACCAATTGCAGGCTGATTGATTATTTTATTTATATTTGAGGAACTGTAAGACTCAAAATTTGCACCATTTTTACATCTATATATTTTTATATTACGATACTTGTAATCACTTTTTTAAATCTAAAAGTAATTATAATACATATTACATAGCATCCTACAAAGAGCATGAAGATAAAAGTGTGCATATTTATGTCTTAATTGCCCAATTGGAATTTTTCTTAGATTGGCTACAGACGGCTTGACTAATATGCTAGTAATAGTGAAAATCATATCATGTTAACTATATTTACATTGCATTATTTGTGTTGTATTTTAATATTAATTATGTAAAATTTTTGTATTAGTTGATACATAAATAAATTTATTTAATTTTTTTTGTGTTGCCTCTGTTGTAATGAAAAATAATAATTTTTTTAAAAATAATTAATTAAATTTTATTAATTTTTATTTTTATTTTTATTTTTATTGTGTTGTGTTGGTACTGTATTATGTGGCTCCAAATAGATTACAAAGCAAGAACCACAGACCTGATATATTTTTTAATTAATTTTAAGTTCCATCCCATCAAATGTCGTTATACAATTGAAAGCGTATAGCTAATGCGATGCATGGCCCTGAAAAATTAAACGATCTAGTTATCAACAAAAAACATCACTCTCTCTCTCTTTTTTTTTTTAAAAGAAGAAATTCACTCTCTTAAAAAATATCCCATTTTACACAATAACTGTCACTTTTCACTATTTTTAATCATGTGTATTAGCTCGTTGAGTCCATGATTAAAAATATAATTTAAATATACTTTTTTTATTATTAAAAAAAAAAATACTTAAGTGCGTCTAGCTATTTATAAAAAATATGCTTAAGTGTAATTTTTATTAAAAAAATTCAAAATTTTCATGTTAATAAATTTTGACTTTTTTTAATAAATAATAAAAAAAAAATATACCAGTAATAAAAAAGAACTTAGGGACTCAAGTTTCACCTCCACACATTTTGTATATGTTAATAGCAAATATGTGAACATGAAATTTCATCTTTTTAATATTTTTAAATTTGTATGTGCTGCATATAATAATACATAATAAGCCCAAAAAAAAAATGTAAGCAACACACCAAAAAAAAAATTGGAATTTTATCTTCTTTTAGTCTTCGCTTACGCGCTATATAATGAGGAAAGTTCCGAAGGGTTAGTACGGTACTTAAGTTGTGACGCCAAACGTGGAATTCACTGCTTAACGCTTTCTTTTTCTCAAGGACAGCTATTTTATTTTGAATTAAAATCTCAAAATATCATTTCTATTTAGGGAAGAAAAAATAAAAACAATTTCATATCATAAAAGTTGCATGCTTTTTTTTTTATAAGGAACTAGGTGTGGCAGCACTTGCATGTATCCAATTGCTAACAATTATTTTATTTAAAGAATAATGATATTTACATGACTATATTTGTTATATATAAAGTGTATATTGTATTTTATAATTAAAATTATTTTATTAGTATTATTATTTGATAAATTATTGATTACTAAACAATGATTGTTAGAATAACGATCTAAGTTATTGTAATATCTTTTCCTACTTAACATAAAATTATTTTCATAATATTTGTTATTTTTTTTGTAGAAATATAATATTTGTTAGTTATAATTAAAATGATCTAACTAAAATTTATTAAAAAAAATTAAAAATTTATAATAGCCTTAGATTAAATATATATTTAAATACATCAAAATGTACTATTAATTAAGGACATATTTATAATTTTTAATAAAATTTGAAATAAATGAGAAAAAAATGAATTTTAAATTTTTAGAATTGAAAATAAGAAGAATTGAAATTAAATTTCTTTTTGTTTTTTCAACTTATAATATTGTGAAAATATAAAAAAAATACTTTTTACTCAAATATATTGTTAGTACATGGTAATTATTTTTAAAGATGTTGGTTAAAATAAAAAATATTAATTGCTAAATTCAAAGAGAAAAAAAAATTAAAATTAGTAAAAATCAAAATATATTTTGAAATTTTTTTAGTATTGAATATTATATGCATTCAAAAATAAAATAAAATAATGTATATTGCACAAAATGTTGATGACTTTTGCATTCTTATTTTTTCTAAAATAATTATATTATTGACACAATTAAAACTGGAACTCAAATATTAGACATTTTACATGTCTAATTACTCTACATACCGTTTAACGGTAAGCAAGTTGGTATCTTTGTTTTCTTATTTTAATTAGTTATTTATCTTAATTAAATAATAAATTCTAAAATAAATTTATTTGTTTAATTTATAATATATTGTTCTATATACAAACAATATTTAAACATATAAAATATTCTAGATTTTATTTATTATTTTTGTTGTTGTTAAAATTGTTATTGTATGTATAATTTTAACTCCTTTTTTTTTTCCACATAATATATAATTTGTGCATAAATTATTATGACCAAAATATGAGAATTTTTGTTAGTTTTTACGTGACTTAATGATATAAACTATTAATAAATACTGAAATTATGCGGATAAAATATTAAAAGATTGCAAAATAAAATAAAAAAGAAAATAAGATAAGATAAAGTATGATAAGGGAAAATAAAGAGAAAAGAAAAAACAAAAGAATAAAAATGGTGGCTATATATAAGCCACTTTTAATAGAGAAATACAATTTTTTCTAAATTGAGATATACAATTTCTTACTGAGTTTTTACTTTTTCTATCTTACATTGCCTCTGATTCTTAGTATGTACTTTTTTTCTTTTTAAACCCATATAATTTAACATGAAAAAAGTCTATTGTTTTTTAAGGCAAAAAATCTAAATTGTTTGAAACCTTTCATTCAAAATTCCAAAAATTGTTGAATGTTGATGACGATGTTTCTGTCATAACCCCCATTCAAAGTGAAAAATCTCGTATAAAATAATTCAGTGTTTAGATTATAATTATTTTAATTCTCAATTTTTAATTCTAATTCATACTATTAAAAAAATGAAATGGGATTGTTACAAAATATTCAACAATTTTTTAGAATAACTTATCTTGAGATTTGAAAGATCAATTTTCTTTCTTGCTCTTTTAAAATTATCATCTACGAGAGTATAAAAATTGTATATAAAATTGAGGTCATTGATCTTCCCTTTAAAAATATGTATGTTTCTGTTTCTAAAATTTTAAAATTGTAAAAAAAAAAAAAAAAAAAACAATTACACAATTTTTATTTCTTTTAACACTCATAATCAAACTCTAACTTACGATTAAAAAACTAAACTTTAATAAACATTTATCAAAAAATAAGTTTAAAATTGTGTTTTAGAGATTAAAAGTTTAAAATTATGAAATGATTGACAAGCATACAATATCCAAGTTTCAATTTATATTTTTTAAAATCAAAACTAAAAATTACTTAACAACCAAATTTTTAATTTTTTTTAGATAGAAATTTAATTACAAAACTAAAAATTTATTTTTTTTAAATAATATTTACACACTAATAAGATTTGAATTCATGTCTTCACAGTAAAAAGAAGTATATATCATCGCAATGCAAATAATTGTAAAACTAAAATTTAAAAATTAGAGTTTTACAAGTAACTAACATAATTACATAAGGTCCTTCAATGGTATATGTACAATACGTGCTGATACGAATTTCAATATTGTGCATGCGCCTTTTGTGAGAATTGTAACAGATTTGAACATATCATTAGATAAATTGATATGGTTCAAACAATATGGTGATGAGTAATATGAAGCTCACTTTAATAGGCTCAAAATGATTCATTTTCTCATATGTATTTAGCTCTAGCCTCTAGGTGTTAACATGGTAGTTTTCACCTGATTTAGCTTTTAATATATCTTTAAAATAAATAGTAATTTTTAAAACTTGTAATAACAAAAATAACATCATTTATATTTAAATCATATATTTTTACTTATTAAAAAAATATTATTACATTATTTTTTTTAATGTAATTTAATTTGATGTTATTTCAAGTTGAATTATGAAAATTTAAACTCATTTAATTTTAAATATTATCCAATTGAACATCGTTCAATATTATTGAATTGCTTATTTTTATTATTATAAATTTTAAATGTATTATTTTTATAATTTTCTAAACTTTTATTTATTTATTTATAACAAACACATAAAAAACTTTTAAGTCCCAATTTATAACCTCATACAACAATCAATCTAAAAAATATATCATACTTCTAGATATACAATTAAGACTAGTAATTTGGTACGTTATAACTCACTTTATACTTTAGTCAATGACTTGAAATAACAAAAACCTCAAAGTACTATAAATTGTAAATTTGTAATTTAAAAACACAATACACATGGGTTGCATATTTCAATAGTAGGACACTTTAAAAAAAAAAAAAAAAGATGTAAACAACCAGTACATCCAAAATATCCCTTCTCCACCAGTAAAGGAATGCCGCCGGTAAAAACAACATTTCACCCCTGCCAGAAATCCAGTGGCAGTGGCAAAGTTGAATGAAATTAGTTATCATTTCTATCTAAAGTTTTTCTAATTTAAATTAAACAATTAGAGGCTTATTTTCCTTGTATGCTTACAATGACATAAAATTTTTGTTTTCTTTTTTATTTTAAGACGAGCAATAAGGTATTGTATTAATGTCTCCTTGTTTTGATGAATTAATACTTGTGCGTTACTGTATCACTGTCTGGTGTGCCTTAAGTATGATAGTGTTTGCTATTGTTTCAATTGTACAAACATTATAAGTTTTGGATGAAAAAGTTTATACCATGATTACGTTGAACAAAAAAAAATCTATTTGGCTGGGTAAGGAAACGAGAGAAAAAGAGCAATTAATTTGTTTGATCAATAAAAAAAATAATGTTTTTTTGTTTACCTGCTAATAATAATGCTGTTGAGCGTGAAAGTGTCTAATTCTGTAAGATATTAATTGCAGGTAGTGCATGACAGACATGAGAATAATTGTATAATCTACTATTATTATAATAATAAGAGTATTTTTTTTTTTGTGGTTGTAAATTATTTATTGCCAAATGCTTTCAATAATATATTTTATAACTTGTAGTTCACATCTGCAATAAAACTCACCCCTCATTTTAAATTACTGGTTTTAACCACATTAAGCATTATTTAATTTAAAAAAAACTTTACTAATTCCTTATGATGGATTTTAATATATTTTTTCCTCCTTGTTTTCTTAGCTGTGATGTTTCGTTGCCGTTATTCTGAGAAGTTTCTAAGAAAACATTAATTGTCATACAAGTAAGTACTCGGACCTAAATTTCATTTTCATTTTTATTTTAGGCGTGCATGTGTAATTTTCATGTTTGAAATTTAAACATTGGATCTTTAGCTAAACACACCTTGCTCACCTTTTTTTTTTGAATTTGTGACCTTAAATGGAGATGACTGACCAGTAGGTGAACTGTTTTTTTATTTATTTATGAGTTTGTCAGCAAAGATGCTTCTGCTTTAAGGCAACTCCAATAAATTTTATTAAAGAAGATACTACAAATATTTTAAACTACGGAGTCGAAGCGGAAACATTACTATAAAAAAACAAATATAATAATAAAAGAAGAAGGGAGTCAAAAATTATGAACTCAACGATTCCAACAGGGTGACTGGCTAAGAAAGTAGAATGTTCAACCGCAAGAATCACTTGTTTTTAAAAGGAGGCTAAATCCAACTAGTTAATCCTTTGAATTTTCCACCTCTGCTGACACGAATGAGAAATTAAGAATGGTGTTATTGATCTTTTATTTTTTATTTTTAAAAAATAACAATTATAATATTTTAAAACTTATAACAATACTCATCTTAATTCAAAAGGGATACTATTTTTTTTTTTTTCCAAAAAAATTTATTGTTCAAATTCTAACAAGAACAATATACACTTAAAATTTATGCATATTTAATGAAATACCAAAAAAACAAGGAATTTTTTTTTTATCGGTTATTGCAACATATATTTACAATTTTATGCTGTCTAGAAAAATTTGAAAATAATAATAATAATATATTATTGAAAATTATTAAACTCACCACAGATTCATGCATCTAACTCGTATAAATATTTTTAATTCAATTTGTAAATTACAAAGCACAAATCGATGAGCATAGAGATCGAAAATAAAAAATAAAAACCCTCATTTAAGCAACAACTTATTATAGAGAATTTTGTTTTTTGAAATTACAAATTGATTTTTGCTCCGTATTTCTTAAGGCCATGTTTCATTCGTAGAATTAAAAACATAATAAAGAATGAGAATAGTAATAAAAATAAAATTAAATGAAAATATAGTATTACTATTATTATGCTTGTTTAAACAATGAAATCAAAATAATGACAAATATTAAAATAGCATTTATAAAGTTATAAATAAAACAAAATTAAAAAATAATTATAAAAAAAAAAGATAAAATAAGAATAAATAATAAATAATTATACAAATATGTAAAGAAAATAAAACATTACACAATATTTCTCAAGAGTGTGAAAGAAATGAGAATTCTTGATATTATTAATGAATCATTCTTATTGCTATTCTTATTATTGTATATAAATAATGGAAATGGCGTTATCAAGACCAGAAATGTCAAAACAGAAGACATTGGCCAAAGGGTATGGGAATTTTATTTTTTTTAATGTAAAAGCCACATTTATTAGTATCTAGAGCTCATTAGCTCAGTAACAGTAGGAGGAAAACAAGGTTGGAAGAAACTTGGCATAAATTTTAAAATTATACAGGATAAGAGTTCACATTAAAAAAAAATTAATCAATTTTCATTCCTTATGTACGGCCAAGAATCTTGTACAAAATCCAATTGATTCCTGATGAAAAGGAATTTCAATCTATACAAGTCACATTTGTGTGTCACAATAAAAGTGTGGGGTAGAGGGAAAGATGAAATGTATGAATGAGAAAGAGAATTTTCAAGGAAGCACAACCTAGATCTTACTCAATGTTTGGAGATAATGTCATGATTTCCTTGGCTTCTCTATTCCAAAATGTCCCTTATATCTCTGCATCGCTATATAAAGCAACCAAAACCCTTCACATGGATGAAGCTGTCCAATAATAATGGAACTTCATGCAACAGTTTGCACTAATTTATGGACCGGGTTGGACATCGATGTTGGATTCTTCCAAATGGAATTGAACCATTAATCAGATCCTTACTGCAAGAGTGGTTCATCTTCCTGCTGCAATTCCATAAGCTTCCTTTTTGCATACATTGTGATCACAATTGTGGTGGCTGCAGTTAAGGAAAAGCCAATGACATTAAAGATTATCTGTGGGGCTGAGAGGCTTCGCTTGCTCATGTGATGCATCTGCTAGAGTCCGTATCAGGATTCCACTGCAATTAAACAACAGAGAAGCTAAGGACATGGTGTGAGTTGTATCTAAATTGGTTCTGTAAGTCAAAATTATTTCCTAAAAGTCAAGTAGGAAGCAATAAGAGAATCACTCTAGAAGTTACGCCTATCAAGAATTGTGAACCATACAAAAATATGTCCAAGTGTACCGAATAAAAACACATTACATATTCATATTTCCGCTAACTCCAAAAAAATTTCTATATAGAAATATGAATTCCTTAGATTTCATAACTCGTCTAGGCCTAGGGTACTGCACAAAACAGGGATTTAATTGACCATTGATATTTCAAGACATTTGACAATTGACTGGTGTTCCAATTTAAAAACAACTTGCAACTCAAACGGGGTAAATTGAAGATGAAGGTGAGATTTTGGCTAATCTCATAGTCGATGATAAAATTTAAACTTGAAACTCATTCAAACATGAAGATTTCCACAAAAATCAGCTCAAACCTAACTATTTAACCGTAAAAGAGTCATCTTTCCAATAATGCAAGATAACAACTTCAACTTCGACTATAAGATTAGATAAAATCTTAAACTTTGTACACCAGCATTTAAAAAAAATTTCTCAAAAATAGCAACATAACTTTTCCTCCCTCACTAAAACTGTCCTATAAAACCAGGCTAATTGAATTAAAAAAAAAAATCCCGGGCACCAGAAGCTCAACATTGCCACAAAGACAAATGATCTGTTTATAACATGTTTGATGCTATAATCTTAACTTCACAAATCTAAACACAAGAAGCTAAGAAGTAAGGCATGTGAATAATTCAGAATTGGACATCCCCTTAAAAAGTCACTTCGTAGATAAATAACAGACGAACATGTCTCACCTACTCCTGAATGCATAATAGAAATTCAAGAGCCATAGTTCAAATGCAAACAGTGCAACATGGCAAATTTTTTTTTTTTTTTTGAACAAGTGCAACAAGTCAATTTGCACATCAAAGAAATATTAGACAAGTCCTGAACTCCAAAGGACACCCAAATCAACTCAAATAAAAAACAATCCTAAGAACATGAAACGTTTCTTACAAAGCTAAAAGCATGGGCATCTATAGTAGTAAAAATATGCAGAGGTAAGCCAAAAGTTGTAACAATGCAACAAAAGACATAATTTCACCCAATCAATTAACAGACACTCACATGAAACATGTCTTACAGAGCTGAAAGCACAAGCAACTATATGTAAACAAGTGAGCCAAAAAGTGTACTAATGCAGCAAAAGACATAATTCCACACAATCACCTTTCAGACTTCCAAACAAATAAATGCACATGCATGGAAGAAAAAAGAAAAACAGGCATAAACAAACAGATAAATGGGAGGAAGATAGCGGGATTTCTCACGTGTATATGGTAAAAAATATTTCCGGCACCATTCCAACCAATGATCCCAAGAGGTACGGACCATACTCAACATTTGTTGCAACAGCGCAATAATTATAGATGATATAAGGAAATGGAGAAATCCTGATTAACGCTACAGCTCGAAACTGATGAAACCAGTTTCCTTCACCAGCGGATCTTAGAATGGAAGCTTTCTTGGGATATTTTTCCAACCATGCCTACAAAATAAATAAATAGTATTATTTGAATAAAATGAGAATATAAATAAATAGAAAGAAGGGAATAGGAGAGCGAGTACTCGAGGTAGAGTTCTTTTTATAATTAAATCAAGGCACTTACTTGAATTTTATGATAGAAGATAGAACCAATAAAGTATGGAAGAGATATGCCCACAACTGCACCCGATATGATTAATAAGAATCCTAATCCATAACCAAAAGTCATCCCAGCTACCCACATTGATGGTGATGATGGCAGAATAAGGGTAGGAAATATTGCCACAGAAGCAAAAACCAGAACTGCAAGCACTGGAGTACTGAATGTCTTTGTTTCCCAGTTTATAAGAGGAATAATCTCCTGTAAAATACAAAAAAGACGTGGCATGTAAGAGCACGTTTAGATTGTATGCAAGCATGTGTTAAAAAGATGTCACTGTTTTTCTAGCATTGTCCATTGGGAAAAAGAAAAGGAAAAAAAAAAGAGGATATTCCAAACCTATTCGTGGTAAGTACTGAAGGAAGGAGATGAATACAGATAATAAGCTAATGTGGCATAGTTAAACACAAGTGTGGAGCTTTAAGAATGGTGAGTACTTAACAGATCAAATTCAACAGGGCGAATATGCTCCACTTTTTTTTTTTTCTTTCATCGGAGCAAGGATCTTGACTTAAATAAGCAAAGTTAAGCTAAACTAATGGGGAAAATAACTATCTAATAAGCATCCCTCAATAATGATAGCAAATTTGGGGCCATAGTCCAGGGGAAAAAATATCGTCAGAATTCCACCAAATTACAGGATGAAATTGACAACCAAAAACATTGAGTACGAATTAATAGTCCCAAATCACAATGTTAAGAAATAACATTCAAAATACGATTTCATGGCTTTTTTAACATTATCGCAATGCTATAGAACCATGAATCGCAGTACTTCGTCTAAGGTCCAGACATAAGCTCTCAACAACATAGAAATTGAACATAAGCATAGGGCAGCAAGCAAAAGCAAACTATTTTAACAAACCCATTAAAGAAGAAGGTAATTGTTTAAACACAAACCATTTTATACAATAGAATGACGGCAAAGAAAATACAATAACAAAGAACGCTGACCTTATCCACGAAAAAGGGTCCAATCCATTTGATAAAAACCCCAGCCAACACTGCCAAGCATCCCAGCAACAAAAACAACCGAACCCGGTTCCACTGCCCTCTTATTCTCGAAGAAGATGGTTCTACCAAGCCCTTTCCAGGTCCACAATCATCCGAACCATGTCTCAATTTCACATAATCTCCATTGTCACCATCGACCTCAATTCTCAATCTCAGCTCCGGCACCACCTCTTGGCCACCATCTCCCCCGGAATATGTCATCGAAAACCAGATAATTAGGGTTCCACAGAAACCCCTTCTGTTACCTCCACTTGAAGAAAAAAAAAAGATGGAATTTCCAACGGTTCTGATGGAGAGAAGGGTATCCAAAACGCTAGAGAATGTGTTTGTGGGTTTTCATTTGGGAAGGTTTGGGTAGCCGGAAAGAATGGAAGAACCTTCAAAGGAATTAAAATCCAAGAGAACTAGTAGATGTTTCATTAATGTGAAAATGAAGCAGAAAAATAAATAAACATAAACAGATTGGGAAGAAGAATGGTTCATAAAAGGTCAAAACTGCCACTCAGTAACGACACCATTTGCCGCTAAAAGAGATGCGCGATTAGAGGGAAGGGAGTATAACGGTTATGGATGACTGTGGTGACCTCATGGCCACGGTAGTTATCGTGGGTCCTGAACTGAGTTTGCCTACCGTGCTGAACGAGTTGGTTAGTTGATTCGCTCTCGTCTTGTTTGTGAATTGTGAATTGTGAATTGGGAGTAAGGTTTGAACTATTATTGACTTGGGGGATAATGCAATCTGAATTTTCTATGTATCAATGTTAATTCATGGTTTCGAACAAAAAAAAAAGTGTTGTTAGTAATAATTTGGTTCCTATTAATGAATAATTTCTACTACAGCTTAAAGCCAATGGAATATTGGCGCGACGTGTATCATACATGGATAGATTCCCACAGTTTGGCTTTGAAGGCATCTACTCTCTGTGCATTTGAAGTTCAACTTTATAATTAAGGGAAATTACCAAAATTAACACCCCTTAAAACATATTATTGCAAAACTAACACCCCTAAACTGTTTGGACAAAAATGCCCCTGTATTATACAAAACCAACTCCCTCGCGTCTCGCCGAACGTAAACCCACCCGTCTCGCCTCGACAACTCGATTTCGCTCTCGCCCTAAGCCCCAAACCGTCTCTCCATATCTTCCTCGCCGGCCCGCACCGGTCTTCCTCACCGACAAACGCCGTCCAAGCTCTGAAGTCGATCGGCGTTGGTGAACAACCCAATATCGCAACTGAGTTCGTCTCTCCCCGACGACACACGAATAGGGGTGCTAATACCCTAAATCTTACTGTTGACAGTTAAGCAAACCAGTCTCCGGTCATCGTTGGTATTTCCGGCTGTCGTTGATTTTTAGTTTCCTCTGGTAAGTCATATGCGCACTTATAGTTTCTCTTTTATTTTCTTTGAAATTGTTCCTCTGTTCATATCCTAAGTCATATGCGCACAGTCGTTGCCTAAGTCATAGACTTATAAACCAAGATCAGTATACTCGTTGATTTTTAGTTTCCTCTGGTAAGTCATATGCGCACTTATAGTTTCTCTTTTGTTTTCTTTGAAATTGTTCCTCTGTTCATATCCTAAGTCATATGCGCACAGTCGTTGCCTGAGTCATAGACTTATAAACCAAGATTAGTATACTCTTTTAGTTAAGATTTTGAATGCTATAAAGTTCTTCTCAGACAGCACAAAGAATGCATTTGTCAAAAGTGGTTGTTAAAAAAATTGAACAAGAATAATTGAACGAAAAAAATGTTGAATTAGAGTTACTTGTCCAAAACAATTTGTACTCTTTTAGTTAAGATTTTGAATGCTAGAAAGTTCTTCTCAGACAGCACATGCAGATGTAGTGTTACTAATAATGAATTCAGCATATGCACTTGATCACATGTAGTGTTATTTTTTTATTATTGGGCTTCTGCATCTGGTATTTTGTTATATTAGCAATGGCAGACTTGTCAGTTAATTTAAAGTGCAGATACTGCATCTATAAGGCATAGTTTCGTCCTAAATTGGATATTATATAAATGCTAAGCAAAAGAACAAACTAAAAATCAGATATTCCATGCTAAAGTTTGTATTGTGTTTTGTGTTGTGATTATTGGGATATAATGGCTATTGTTTGTCTTCAATTTTATGTTGAGAAAATAAGATAAATAAAGTATATTGTTGCTTTTCAATTCTGTTTTCTTATTTTTTATGTAGATTGGTAGACCATAATTGGATATAATGGCTAGAAGGTTCTCCACTAAAAGCGGCAGTAGGAGTGGAGAGGCATATGTGAGGTTTTTGTTTAGTTATTTTTTTTTTTCTATTAAGCATGTTCAAACCAATTTGTTCACCCTTATTTTGCTGTTTTTTTGTTTCTTTGCATTACAGGCACGTAGTAGTAATGATATTTTATATCAAAGGAAGATATCTGATGATGATATATTTCCAGCACGTGTTACTGCGAAGTTGTGCATTTGCTGAAGATATCTGATGATGATGATGGTATGCATTTGCTGCCTTTTGAAAGAGAAGTTGTGCAGCACGTTTTTTGCAATGTTTTTTCAGATTTTCTGCAAGATGATTATAGCACACCACATGAGATGCTAAAGGCATCACTGATTTAACTGATTTAGCTATGCTTGCATGACGATCTGAAACAATAACTAAACCAACAACATCACCAATTGCTAGATGCAAGTTTCTAAAGAACCATGTCCACGAATCATCATTCTCTGAGTCTACTACTCCAAAGGCTATTGGATATGTCTGATTATTTCCATCCTTTGCTGCTGCCACAAGAAGGGTCCCCTTGTATTTAGCCTTCAAAAATGTGCCATCAACTACAATAACAGGACGTATTGACAGTTTGAACCCTTTTCGAGTTGGACCCAAAGACATGAATGCATAAACGAAGTGATCAACATCATCTGTCACAATGTTTGTAATAGTACCAGGGTTACTCTTTTCAAGCATATGGAAGTATGCCGGTAGCATTGCATATCCATCTTCCGCCGATCCTTTTGCCTTATCCAAAGCAAAGGTCTGTGCTCTCCATGCTTTCATATAGCTAACTCTTACCCCATAATAATTGTAGATGTCATCTATAATGTCTCGTGGGCCATAATCTCTTTTAGCATTCTCATATACTTCTTTGATTGAATCAGCAATGAACATTGAAGTAGCATGTCGGTCATTTTTTGTTTGAGCCTGTGAGTTGCAGGAATGATTTGTTATCAATTTTGTGACACAAAAAAATGGCATACTGTTGATCTGATTTGCTCGAACACACCAATCGCATGAATTGCTAAGGCATGTGATCTTAATCATTTTTGTGGTTGATCTTTTCACCTTGAATGCAAACGTTTCAATTATTGCCAATCTTGATACTTTCTTCTTTAAGTCACCTTTGCTTTCATAAATTTGACCAAGCTCTAGCCCAATGTTTGCTATTTCATTTCCTTGTTGTAGATTGACGTGACTTCTATCTTCAGTTGGTGGACTCCTTCCCTCATTTGGTGCATTTTCATTAATACCAATCTCAAGTATTCTTTCTTTCAATGTTATACACAAGTGGGTTGGCACTAATTTTTGCACGCAACAATATTCCATGAAGTACCTCACATCATGATCATTTTTCACCTCCACATATGTGTTGTCCATCTCAATAATGGTGTATGCCAAGTCCAGTTCACAGTTGAGTTCTAATATCTGACATATTTTTTGCAAGAGTTCAAGGAAGGCAATATTCTTGGAAACGTAGATAGCTTTTGCCTTTCCTCCTCTGTACATAAGACAATTTTCATTCTCAATCCAGTTGCCACCATATTTGAGCAATATCCCAATTTCTGAAACACCTAGAATTCAATATATCACTTTTCATTAGAGGAGAATTAATTCATGGATAAGTAAATTTGAACATTAACAATTGCACAAGTAAAGTGAACGAAAAAGTTTGAATGAATAACATTAAAGCAATTGTGGGGGAGTTGTGCCTAGAAGTTTGTATTGTAGAATAGCTCTATAATCATAGTTGATTGTACTCTTTCTAATGTTCACTATATAATAATTTCCTAGTGACTAATTATCATTTTCTTATCCAACAATATTATGTGACTAATTAGTTATGAAAATCTTTTATTTTTCAAATATTACTGACTGACATTATTTTTTCTTATCCAGCAATTTATATTGGGCCTACCAAAAACAAACTATCAAAACATATCAGAAAGAAAGCACAATACTCATATCACCACTACACCAAACAACTCTTAATTGAAGAAAAAAATTGGAAAGGGTGTTGCTTTTTATGGTAGGTGAATAATTTAATAGGATTAAAAAAATTGAACAAAAAAATAGGATTAAAAAATTGAACGGAAAAATTTGAACAAAAAAAATTGAACAACATTATCTGAATGAAAAAGTGAACAATAATATTTGAACGAAAACATTGAACAATAATAAAAAATTAAACAATAATATCTGAACGTAAAAAATTGAACAATATTTAAACGAAAAAAATCAAACATTGAACAATAATATTCGAACGAGAAAAATTGAACAATAATATTTTGAACGAGAAAAATTGAACAATAATTTTCGAACGAGAAAAATTGAACAATAATATTTTGAACAAAAAAAATTGAACAATAATTTTGTACAAAAAAACTGAACAATAATATTTGAACGAATAATTATTTAACAATAATTTTGAACAAAAAAACTGAACAATAATATTTAAACGAATAATTATTTAACGAGAGAAAAAAAAGCACAATATCCAAATTCAAGGAAAGGAGAACATTCAAAATCCAAAGGAAACTAACCTAACTACTCAATTACTTTAAAAATAGAACAATAGGTGAACAAGAAAAATCAAACATTTGAACAATAAAAATCCAAAAACAAACCATCAAAACATATCAGAAAGAAAGCACAATACTCATATCACCACTACACCAAACAACTCTTAATTGAAGAAAAAAATTGGAAAGGGTGTTGCTTTTTATGGTAGGTGAATAATTTAATAGGATTAAAAAAATTGAACAAAAAAATAGGATTAAAAAATTGAACGGAAAAATTTGAACAAAAAAAATTGAACAACATTATCTGAATGAAAAAGTGAACAATAATATTTGAACGAAAACATTGAACAATAATAAAAAATTAAACAATAATATCTGAACGTAAAAAATTGAACAATATTTAAACGAAAAAAATCAAACATTGAATAATAATATTCGAACGAGAAAAATTGAACAATAATATTTTGAACGAGAAAAATTGAACAATAATTTTGTACAAAAAAACTGAACAATAATATTTGAACGAATAATTATTTAACAATAATTTTGAACAAAAAAAACTGAACAATAATATTTAAACGAATAATTATTTAACGAGAGAAAAAAAAGCACAAAATCCAAATTCAAGGAAAGGAGAACATTCAAAATCCAAAGGAAACTAACCTAACTACTCAATTACTTTAAAAATAGAACAATAGGTGAACAAGAAAAATCAAACATTTGAACAATAAAAATCCAAAAACAAACTATCAAAACATATCAGAAAGAAAGCACAATACTCATATCACCACTACACCAAACAACTCTTAATTGAAGAAAAAAATTGGAAAGGGTGTTGCTTTTTATGGTAGGTGAATAATTTAATAGGATTAAAAAAATTGAACAAAAAAATAGGATTAAAAAATTGAACGGAAAAATTTGAACAAAAAAAATTGAACAACATTATCTGAATGAAAAAGTGAACAATAATATTTGAACGAAAACATTGAACAATAATAAAAAATTAAACAATAATATCTGAACGTAAAAAATTGAACAATATTTAAACGTAAAAATTTGAATGAAAAAAATCAAACATTGAACAATAATATTCGAACGAGAAAAATTGAACAATAATTTTCGAACGAGAAAAATTGAACAATAATATTTTGAACAAAAAAAATTGAACAATAATTTTGTACAAAAAAACTGAACAATAATATTTGAACAATAAAAATCTAAAAATTGAATGGAAACTATACATTTTGAGTCAAGAATAATTGAACTATTAATAAGTAGCTCAAATTTCGTCTCCATATAAAGAAAGCTATTGAAGAGAAAACGACGAAGATATTTTTCAAATATAATTCAAGAGGAAATGAGGAAGCTATTGAAGTTACAAAGAATGCATTTGTCAAAAGTGCTTGTTAAAAAAATTGAACAAGAATAATTGAACGAAAAAAATTGAACAAACATAATTGAACAAGAAATATATACAACAACAATTGAATGATAAAAATCGAAAAATTGAACCATAAGTTGAATTAGAGTTACCTGTCCAAAACAATTTGTACTTATTCCAAATAAATTATGATCATAATATTCGGTCCTAGTTAAACTTCTTAGCTTCATCTTGATCATAATTTAATTAAAATATGAATAATATTAAAATCAAACAAGTACAATCAAACAACAATAAATGTTGAAAAAATCAAATTGAACAATGAAAATCAGAATATTAAACTACTAAAATCAAATTAGTTCAATGCAATTCAATTTTTTGTTTCTACTCCAAAAAGAAGTTTATTATTTCAAAAGGCAAAACAATTAAGGTACAACACTAGAACAGTGAAATTTGTCTAATTCCAGCATAACCTAGATACTTATTGTGGAAGCGTAGAACTATAAACAACAGGCTTTGTCATATAAAGATCATAAAACAAATACTGTCCACCTATTTCTTCCAATTGCATTAGAAAAAATTGAGTCCTATAATACTAATTGAACAAGTTGAACTACAGTTAACTGTCCAACAGAATTTGCACATATTCCAGTCAAATGTAGGAAATCAGCCACAACACAATAACAAAATTAATTGCAAGTGTCATCAATATCATAAATATTAAAAAGATCTGTTAGCACTTACAATTTTCAGAGGAAGTCATTGTTAATCAGTATGAGATTTTTCTCAACAATGCACGCTTCAAATTTGAGTGAAGGAATAGCTTAGAATCTATCTGAAAAAACACATAATTTTGAACGAAGGAACATTTAATTTCTCAACAGTACAGGCTTCAAGTTGTCTTTATTCTTGAACGAAAATAATTTGTAAGCATTAACTTACTATTCCTTACCTCGTGTAATTTTAGGATTTTTCTCCGCTGAAGTTCAAGAAATCTGGCGATATCACGTTCGCCGGCCAAATCAACAAATTTGGTGAGCGCCGAGTAAGGAGCACATAGAAACTCGGCGAGAGAAGATTCGTTGAAACTGGCGAGGTGTCTCCGATGAAGGTGAGGGGAAGCGATGCTCGTGATGAACGCCGGCGAAGATAACCAATGCCGGACGAGAATGAGGGCGCCTGATTATGTGCCGAGCAAGACGAGAATGAACGTGAGGGGAAGCGCTGGGACGAGAATGAGGGAGTCGGGGTGAGAGTGTCACTGAGTGAGTTTAGTATTAGGGGGGGTGGGGTTTAGTATTAGGCGGGGGTAGTTTAGGTATTATTATTTTTATTTTACTTAGGGGTGTTAGTTTTGCAATAATATGTTTTAGGGGGTGTTATTTATGTTATTTTCCCTATAATTAATTTAGGATGGGCATTATAATTATTATAACGACAAATGCCATTATTAAATAAAATATTTAAGTATATTTCTCAAGTTAGATTTTAAATTGTTCTGGTTATTTGGTAAAGAAATATCACCCTCTTCTCTTTAAAATACTAACATTCTTTATGATCGTTTATTGTGGACTTTTTTTAATCATTAAATTAAATCTTTTGCTGTTGCTATAAAAAGAAAATAATAATAACATACTAACATTCTCAACTTTCTTGGTTCATTTAGTAGTATATGTGTTAGGTAAAACTTATTCTTCATTGTTTCAAATAACATATTTGCCTCCCCAAAAAAAGACAAATTTAACATATTTGACCATATCAAATATTGTTTGATGATTAAAAAAGTTGGCAGCTTTGTAAAAATAAAAAAATAAAAAATTTGAGATTTTTATTTTTTATTTTGAGAAAACAACATCGATATGGTGTCCCTTAACCATAAAGATGACAACATTTATACTAACCCAAAATTTTATACCAAACATAATTTCGTTTAAATTAAATCCTAACTAATTACACTCGTTTAATTTTAAACTAAGGCATTTTTTATAGCCATCTCTTTCAATATTATTATGATATTTTTTTTATATTAAAATATTATTTGATATTATTTTTGTAGGTATAATTTTTAGGTGTTTAACTCATTTTTATTTTTTATAATATGATCTAGCATTATGGAAAAAGAAAATGATAGTTTTTATTTTATTTTTAAAAAGAGACTTTTTTTTATTAATAAGAAAAAAATACAATTACATATTTGAATAAGATTTAAATTTAAATTTTTGATAAGTGAATTAAAAATTTTATCATCAAAATCATAAATAATTACCAAAATATTACATGTAACACTCACCAGTACTATTCTAAAAAATTATCCCAGGAGGTCAACACGGGTTGTTATCTGTTAAACTTATTATTGCATTGGCCATTGGCCCATAGCCTAATTCGCTATTCCATGCATTCAAACCTCTGATGACTCATCCAGTCATCCCCATCATTATTCGTCATACTATTCTGAAATTTTCAATAAGATAAAGATAATTATGAATCAATTATACTAAGCTGATTGACACTATTTATAGAATAATTTCTCAAGAAGAGATAGCATTGTCTTAACTTGTAGTGCAACTATTTGCTTTCTGTGAGTACTTGCGATGAATTGATTTCAATTCGTCAAAAGTATGATCAATATATAAATGTCATTTAAAAAAATATAAAAACTATTATTGTTGATTTCTTATTTTTATTATGCTATCAATTATCATCTTTGATCCTAACAATTTGGTCGTTCAACCTTGTCTCTTTGCAAATGATTGATTAAGGGTGTTGAGCTTCGAATTTCAGTAAATATTAGAAAAATAATAATAATAAATGTTAATAATGTTAATATAAGTTTTCACATCTTTTCAACATATATATATATATATATATATATATATATATATATATATATAGTTTAAGGATATGTAGTTTTTTTTTTTTTTTCTCCTTAATAAAAATGTTGCTTTTAAAACTTTTATTTTTTTGCCAACTCAATTTATTCTAGATTATTTGAATTAGTTCAAAATTATCCTACATTTACTTCGATTTAAATTTGATTCAGTCAATTAATTTATAATACAAATTGTCAACTTTACTTTTAGCAAATATTTAATATTAATCAAAACATTTTTACGTGAAAGTTTCCCAAAAATTTTAGAAGTTTTTTACGATAATTTTTGTTATTTAATTTTCTTTATAACTTAATTATTTAACTAATTTTACTTTAATATTTTTTAAAAAATAAAATTCATGTTATAAAATCTATATATAAACATTTGATCATTACATTATTAACACAACATATGCCCGTTACATCTTTCATTTCTCTTAGAAGCATCTCGGATAAATTTTGGATGCAAAGAACTGTATAAGTATTAGTAAAGTATAAACTCTAGCTTGTCATTCAGAAACCACTCCCTAAGAAAACTTAAGGACATTTACAAGATTAAACGTGTGATAGCATGGCTTTTTTTTCTTTTTTAAGTTAAAAATTAAAATCCTTCAAAAAAGCAATTCGCCCTTAGTTGACAAATTAACTAATTTTTCGATAATTTAAAGATGTGACAATAACTCTAATTTAATGAATTTTTTATTTGACAAAAAAAAAAAAAGCAATTTGCCCCATAAGTTGATGAAAAACTTGTTAGCTTATTGTCACCGATGATTTGATAAAGATTTAATAATAAAAAATTCAAACATAATCATTTTATAAAATTTTCGTTCAAATATGTTATTTTTAATAAAAATATATTTTATATTCATACTTATTTAGAAGATAATACAAATATATTATTTTTGCAAAAAAAGGTTGATGAATTTGTAGTGGTAGTACATATAATTTATCTTTATAAAATAAAATTTTGTGATATTTTTTTGTAAAAATAGCTAGCAAACTTGTGTTGCCATTTTTGTGTTACCTTAAACCAAATAAATAGTAGTCTAAAACATATTTTTGTTAAAAATAACATATTTAAGCTATATTTTTCTTATAAAATCATAGGATTATTTAGTTGTATGATAATTGAGGACAATTCTTATTTAATAGTTTTATCTTCAAATTATATTTTTAAATCACACTAAAATGATTATTTTTTTAATTTATTATTTTAACTAATTTTACGTTTTAAAAATCACTTGTCAAAAGTAACATAAACTTTTTTTCTCCTAAAAAAAGGCTTTATTGAGATTTAAGAGATAGAACTAATGTTACATACCTACACTATTAAGGTTCTTCGGTTATGAGGTAAGCCCTCATCTCAAAAAAGCTGTGTATCCACCATAAAAAATACGAGACTGGTATGTAAGCTTACTATTAGAATGTAGATTTTAAGCCTCAAATTAACATTTCGCTGTTCAGCAAAACTACGAATCTCGTTTTAGCCTATCTAAGCTAAAGTAACAAAAAATTGTTTAGACACAAAATGAAAAGAAAAAAACTACTCTATCAATTCAAATTTTATATTATTGAAAACAAAAAATATAGAAAAGAGGTTAGATTGTGATTTTCAATAAAATAAAAGAGGTAGAATTGTGATTTTCATTAAATTAAAGTTAAAATTTAAAATAGGAAACAACTTTTAAAATTATATTTTTTATTAACCTATTGTTTTACTTGAAATGGCATCGAAGAACAAGCTTACTTGTCCTTACTAAAATATAAATAAACATAAATGTATGTTGGAAATAAGACTATATAAACAAATCACTATCAACATATTTATAACATTATATTAAAAATTTTGATTATATAATTTATATACAATCATGTATTTGACTATAAAATCAGACTATATCGTATAATATAAAAATAAAATAGTTATATAAAAAATTTGTATGATCAAGAGCACGAGTCTAAACTATATTGAACAATTAACTGAATTTTCAATTATAAAATTATATGTTTTAAATTTTTTTTTTTATTTTAAATTAAAAATAATTTTTTTATTTTAAAAAATGTAATAAAAATATAAATTATTTTAATTAAATAAATTTTATAATAAAAAATTATTTTAAATATAAATTTTTTACCTAATATTTTATAAATTAATTATAATATAATTATATTTAATTTATTCGGTATTTAAAAAATAAAATAAAATAAAATAACTATCGTCACGTTAGATGTTAATAAGAGATTAAAAATAGTCATTGTCATCGTACGTCATATGTGCAAGTTGGTTAAGTTTCTTCAATTTTAAAGTTGAAAAAGGATAAGATCCGAATGGTCAAGTGATAAAAAAAAAAATAAAAAAATTGTGTCAAATGTATATAATTTAATATAAAATTAATAATATAATTATAAAACTATTGATTAACAAAAAGTCAGTTAAAATTATATTGAGTATACATATAAAAAAAAATTAGTAAAAAAATGAAAAAAGAAAAAAGAATGAGGAAACAAAACAGGAGTTTCACAAGGCATTCAAGGATAGAAACCAACAATATGTTATATTAGACAAAAAAAAAAAATTGTAAAGAATTAAAAGTGGTTTCTATTTTTTATTTTTTAACATTAAAATTTATAATATTAAATTATCATTAATCTAAACTAATATATCAATTAACGTAGGATTAATTTATATTTGTTCTAGTTTCTGAATTAAATATCATAGGTTATAGTTATATATGGTTGGTTAATTGGGGGTATATGATGGTAATTCTTATTTTCATTTTTTTCTCCTGGGAACAGTAAAGATTCGAAATACATCGATCACTTATCAATCCAGAAACGTTTAATTTACACGCTAATTATATCCATTAGTAGACAATGATTTTTTCTGACTTTAAGCATATCGCAACTAAAATTATATGCAAATGATTTTCCATTAAAATATATAATTTAATTTATTGGAAAAATTACTTATGTGCTACATAAATTTTTGTCTTTAAAACATTTCTAATTTTTAAATTTTCAGTTAGTATAATTTATTCTCACTATTCTAAAAGTTTTGGACATTTGTAAAAAAAAAAAAAAAAAATATATATATATATATATATATATATATATATAAATTTAGTCTTAAAAATTTACTAAAATTTAATGTAAATAAGTATATTAAATTAAAATATTTCAAAAAAAAAAAAAAATTAATGACTTGACATACCATGACCTTATTATTCATGTTATTGAGAAAGTTAGCACAAAATAATTGTGAAAAGGAGTTAAAATTTCATACACGTTATATTTTGATTAATGATAAAACATAATTTGTTTCATTACCCGTAGTCAAATATTAATTAACTCATATTTGTCAATTAAGTTTTAAATGAATCAAATAGTTTTATGAGTGAATTTATTAAATTTGAAACATAAAGTAGATTGGATTGAAAAATTTACATGAACATGAGCTAATCAGATGAGTTAGAATTTTTTTAATTAAATTTCATTAATAAATATCAATAATACAATTTATATTAAAATTGATTAATTTAAACACATTAATAATTAAATTTAAAAAATTAAAACTAATGATATTTATTGATAAATGGGTAAAAATCTAAGCTTTCATAATTTATTTCTCTTGTATGATTTTCAAACATAATATTTGATTATTTTAATTGATATATTAAATATTTTTTAAAATTAATTAATTTTAATATCATCTTATAATTTTTAATATATTAAACACAATACATTCATAAAAAGATTTAAATTAAGAAATACAAGCAAAATATGCATAAAAGTAACGTAAATAATTATAGATTAAGATATTTTAATATGGGTAATAAATATCACTCTATAACAACATCTATAAAACAAACATAAATAAGTATTTTTAATTCAAAACAATTATAAGTACTTTTATAAAAGACGATTCTTTTCGGTCGAAAATAAAATAGAATGCTTTAAAACTCTAGAAAAGAAAATAAATAGAGAGCACGGCTAGAATTTGCTTGATGAGTTGGACCCTGAGATAAAAGGTTGATAACAAATACGTTGAGTAATGTTTCCAACGAGATGGGGTCAATGAAAAGAAACCTATATTTCTAAAAATTCGAGTTCATGTGTTAATTATAAATAAATGTATAAATAATTTAATTATTTTAAAATAATAATAATAAATGAAATAATATTTCAATAATTATTTTATATGTGAAGGATTTGATTAGATATTAAATTTAAAATAATTGTGAAATCGTGTTAAAAAATAACATTTTTAATTCTAAAATAAGTAATATTCTATGTTTGGCTAATGCGGAAGGACGATTAGCTGAAATTTGTTGAGAAAATAGAGAGCTAAGTTATTTTATCTTAGTTCTCTATTTTCTTTGTTAATCATCGCCGTATAAGTGCAAAACCAGCAATCTGTTGAAATGGATCAAGCAACACCAATGCCGAAAACCCGAATTCTCCGGGTACTATCCTTAATTTAACCTTCTTACATAAGCACTTCAACTTCGTCAGCCGTCACCGACTTTGGACTGTATCGCTCAACTATTCGCTACCTGTTCCTCAGGAATACCCGCCGCCGACAGATCGAAGCTTCTAGTTCAAACACAACGTCGTAGTCGAATCTCTAATACTCTAAATGAAGATGAATACTACGCAACAGTGTCAGTGGCACTCGCGTATTCATCTTCCGAACGTTTCGCGCTTCCATGACCGTTATATCCCCATTGTGTCTCCGATATTTCTCCACCCCTCAATATCTTCATCTCTTCTAGTTTATTCCCCACGCTTTCTTCGAATTTCCCTTCCTTTCCGTTCATTATCTCCAGGTGAAATTTCCCTATACTCTGCATCCTCAATCAATTTTATACGTTTCTGTTTTCAAATTGTTTTAGTGACGCCTCTTACAATGTTTTTTCAAATAGTAATTAAACGTGCCTCTGACAAGTTTGACACTTCGTTAGAAGCCGATCCGAGTCAAAACTATAGCCCTGCCCCTGACTCCTCAAAGGTGTGGCTTTTCGTAGTTTCCTTTTATTTTTACATCTACTATCGCAATTTAGATTTAATTTGTGTCTGTATTTACCGCACATTATAATATTTTTTTATAGAGTGAGACGGTGGGAGTGCTTGTTGTTTATAATATGCCGAATTTCCTTTTCGTTATTCCCGGATTTGTTCGGGCGGATTTAGGATCTTCGAAATATATAAAATAGTTTTTAACAAGTTAAAAGTGATATTCAAGACTTAATTATTGTATTCGCATGAAAAGTAGAATCTGAACCTTGAGCTCTTCATATTTATTTGATAAACATTTCATGTGATGTGTTTGATGTATGTGAGTGCAATTCTGTTTTGGTGTGAAGTTGTCCATAGGGAAATAATTTAATGTAACCCTTTCACTAATTTTAGAATAAAATAATAAAAAGGGGTGAGATAGCCTATTATTCTAAAAGGCAAGTATTGTTCTCCCATCATGTTTGTCATCAATTGTAATTTAAGGCTTTGTATGTGCCTACTGTCGGATACCTCTTGAAAGATGGTTCTACTTCAGTAAATAAACTGTTGAACCTGGATCTGAAATTACAAATTGAAAAAATTTGGACTTGCATTCAATCATGAGAGTACAACTTACAAGAAAAGAGTGGATATTGGACTGAAGCTTGAAATTAGTGGCCCCATTCATATATCATGCATTAATAATAAAAGTAATTAGCCTATCATAATATGTTTACGACAGGGAAAAAATATTTTCTTTTTGGGTGGATGTTAGCATATTCAAATTCATGCTAAACTTTGTGATAGTTATTCTGCATGAAACATCTGCAAAGTCATGTCAAGCATATACTGATTCTAGTTGTTATCTGGCTTGTATCAGATCCTTCAACCAAAGGACGTCTCTATTATGAAGATCTTAAAGAATTCAAATGCCATTCTACCTCATGTAGTCCTCGCTAGTACACTGTTGGCTATAATCTTTCCACCTTCCTTCACGTGGTTTACCAGCAGGTTTCTTGGTCTTATTTTGATGAATTTTCTGGTCAATTGATGTATAGTTGCTTGCAGTTTGCAGTTGCACTATGTTTTGAGGATCATTTTCAAGGAAGAATGTGTTATGGATCTGCTGGAGTTAAGCTAATACTAGGTGTTCAGTACTATTTGAGATATGTAAAACACAAAAGCATCTTAGTCTGAATATAGGTGCATAAAATATTCACATCACATTGAATGAATCCATTTCCTTATAAGAATTGTTGAGTTGATTATATATTTATTTGTTATTTATGAAACAAAGAACATTGAAGTAATTCAATCAAAATATTTGGGATTGAGGATATAGGCTTATACTTGAATATTTTGGTCTGTATGTCAGTTTATATTTAAGAAAAGGGTTTCAAGTTTGTTTTGTTTTCAGGTTCTATGCGCCTGCATTAGGGTTTTTGATGTTTGCAGTTGGAGTTAATTCCACCGAGAAGGATTTTGTTGAAGCTTTTAAGAGACCAGCAGCTATATTTGCAGGCTATATTGGTCAATTTGTGGTTAAGCCACTTCTTGGATACATTTTTGGCATCATGTCAGTAACAGCTTTTGGTCTTCCCAATTCTATAGGTGAGGGTTAACCTACCTTGACTTTTCAATACTGGGAATGTTTTAAACTTCTAACGATATGCAGATCTATAGTTCAGGTGCTGGAATTATGCTGGTATCTTGTGTTAGCGGGGCTCAGCTCTCAAATTATGCTACGTTTCTGACGGATCCACCAATGGCTCCTCTGAGCATTGTTATGACATCACTGTCTACTGCTACTGCTGTTTTTGTCACACCATTCTTATCCCTCCTGCTCATTGGAAAGAGATTGCCTGTTGATGTTAAGGGAATGGTGTCCAGTATTCTGCAAATTGTAGTTGCGCCAATTGTTGGGGGCTTGCTTTTGAATAGGTTATACCCTTTTTCTGGATGAGTTTACTGAATAAACATTCTCTTTAAAAGATCCTTACTGTCATACATAATTCTTTCTTCAGGCTTGTTCCACGGATATGTGATACTATTCGACCATTTTTGCCTCCACTATCAGTATTAGTGACATCTCTTTGTGTTGGAGCCCCACTTGCTATTAACAGAAAGTCTGTGTTGTCTCCCTTTGGAATAAATATTTTATTTATTGTTGTTGCATTTCACACTGCGGCATTTGTTATTGGTTATGTTGTAACTGGAATGACCTTTCATAAGGATTCCGATGTGAAAGCATTGCAAAGAACATTATCCTATGAGACAGGTTAACCTTTCTCTGTTGCCAGAAGTATACTACTCCAATGATGTATTACTCAAACTAATGAATTTTATTTTTGTTGCTTCAGGAATGCAAAGCAGTCTTCTGGCACTTGCACTTGCAAATAGGTTTTTTCAGGATCCACTTGTTGGTGTACCTCCAGCAATCTCCGTGAGTCACTCCACATGCTTATATATTTTGTGCAACAATTTCATTTTTTCTGATACTTATGATATTACAATATTTGCTCTGGAATAACTCTTCAGTTAACTAGTTAATGGTGAGTGTGATGTTTTCATCCTAATTTTCAACTTAAGGAAACAATTGACTAAACATGACATGTTAGGCTTAGGTTGCATATTTCAAGTACTTGACAATGGGTATGCTGGATAAGAAATAGGAAATGAAAACAACGTATTACAGAATCTTTTGCTTCATGGGTATTTATTTATGTAAATGCTTCTTTTTCAACATGGATTGGAAAGTTTGGTGAAGCTAGGTATACCATCGTCGGTCAGCGGTATATTTGTGACTTTCCAGTTAGTGTTGAGAGATTTTCTGTTTTGTAATTCATTTTGAGAAAAAAGAAGGAAAAAAAATTAGTTTGGTAAAAAGTTATGTTTTTTTTATTTCATTGCCTTCCGACAAAGAATAAGTCAAGGCAACTATTGAAAATACAAGTGAACTTAAAATATGGTTTTCAAAAATAATAAAATATGTGTGTTATAATGGAATTGAGTTCCAATTGAACTTGAAAATGAAATAAGTTACAAACAACACTCATTTAAAAAACTGGATTCAAAAACTTAAACTTGAATGCAGAATTTGTTACAAAAGAGGCCCGTTCTATTTCATATTTATGGTTGATCGGCTGAAAGGACCAGGATGCTTGTTCCATACTTTTCCTTTGAATATGGTACACATTTATGTCCCATTTTCTAGTGTTGCAATTCAAGTGACATTATTATCTAATCTCAAGTTTTCTAGAATCTCGATCAAAGTTTATGTTTTATTTACCTTCTTTGATATAAAGGCGTACAGTATGCATTGCTTTATGGTATGTGCTGTTTTTTGAAATGCATACCTTCTTTGATATCGAGTTTTGAAATGTATTCATTGTCTGAGTTTTCTGTTTTGTTATCTGCAGACTGTAATCATGTCCTTGATGGGCTTCTCTCTTGTCATGTTTTGGGCAAATAGAAAAGACTGAGCTTCTCGAGGTTACGCTTCCAGGCTATGTAATCATTTAAAGGCCCTTTATAAGGGTAGTATTTGAAGGTTTATTTCTCTAATGCATAAAACAAATTGCACATTACTCTTCATATTATAGATACAACAAAAAGGGGGTCTGATATAGATTAAAAAAAATGATACTATAATAGAATCTTCACTGCATTCATCATGTTTGAGTAATTTCAAGCAATGGACAATAAACTATTACGTCTTAGGTTTTTCTTTTTTGGCTCGGAATCTCTGAACTGAGGTTTAACATTAACGTTGTTGTGGTCCTGTTACTATGCAGGACAAATTAATCTCCAAGTTCGGGCCTATTGAGAACCTTATCTTTCTTCTATTTTTTTTTCTTCCCTTTCCCTTTCTTGAATTTCAATTGGCGATGTTAAACTAGCCAATTAGTTGATGCTTGTATCGTCTCTGGAGTCTGATTATTGTACCTGATGCTTAAGTAGAAGAATTGTAATTCCATATAACAAACGGAACCAACGTGGGCCGACTACAGCTGTCAGCTGTGGCTGCTGCTTCAATTTATTTGTTACCAAAAGCATGTTCGAAAAGATAACTGAGCTAAGCGCAATTGAAATTAGGCAATTTGGCTAATGAGCAGATTAAACTAATACAATGTAAATTGTTTATAATCCACTTTATGTTTTCTCTTCTTAAGCTCTTCTCCCTCGTCAAAGTCTTTTGGTAGTAATAAATATAATTATCTGAAGTTAGATTTGTTGTGTGATGATGTGGCACCAAGAAGCACCCTCTAGAGCCTAACAGAATTGTAGTATAGCTGGACCAATGGTGCCTTTAGTAGACTAATAACATAGGTAAGGTAAACATGTTTGGCTGATTTACAGAGTGGTTAAATGAACAGCCATATATACAGTGGTATTTAAGAGTTGAAAGTCTCTTTTGATTCACCAGGCGGCATATAGAGGTTGCACTTTGTCACTTGGCACATCACGGTAAGTTTACGGATTGATTATTAGTTGGTGTGTTCCTAGTTCATGGAGATGTATTTGAAGCGTCAGGAGTTCACTTGTACTAATTTCCAAAGGCCTTTCCAATATAGGAGGGCTAGTTTCTCTGAACCCAAGAGAGACAAAAGCCTTTAACATAATAACTTTGAGCTGAAGTTACATTGTTGTAGTTGTGGGCTATTAATGAAAGTGTGTTGCTGTTGGTTGCCTGGAAAAGGAGCTTCATCAGAGCAGTGCACGTGTATACCAGTACCCAAATATTTTCATGTCTCCTCCTTGTAAATTTTCTGATATACATTCAAATCTCTCCTCTGTCTCTTTCTAAAAGAAAGAAAGATATGGAAACTCTTTAAAAAGCCCATGCGGCGATAACTATTTGCTTCTCTTTTACCAATGTCAGCTTATTTCCTAATTGCCATCCACTGGATCTTTCGGATCCGTTACCGGCTGAAATATCTTACAATTAACCTCTTTTTTTTTTTTTGGTAAAAAGTAACTTCTACTACTGTTATACTACACATGTTATTTATACCACTTTCTAACAAAAAAAATTAAATACATGTGAATTGATGTATATCTAACTTTATAATAAAAATCATTTTTTTCTTAAACATTGTGATATAGGGATTCAATATTCACATGGTAGAACAATATATAGATTATCAAACTACGAGATCATTGTTAAGATGAAAGAAAACTACTTGATCGTTGAAATACGTACTAATCTGTCTCTCTCTCGACTATGTTTTTGATTTGAGGGCCTAAAATAACATTTTTTCTAAAATTAAGTAAAGTTGTCCCGAAATAACATGCCAATAATATGTACTTATATTGACATTAGTTTATGTACAAAATTATATATTAATTACAGCTATAATGTACATGCTATTTTGTTACTTTGGATTAATTTCAATATAAATTTGGATTTTCTTGATTTACCAAAAGAAAAAGAAAACAATATATAACTATGGGCAAAAACTGAAGAGATTAATTTTCTACTTCATTTTGTCTTGGTTACTTAATTCATATATTCTCGGGTCTTGTTGATTCTTAATCTTGCTCACATGAAAAGAAATATATTAATATATATAAGCAGTTATATGTTTTCCACAGAATTAACAGAAAATTCATGAATTTATCTAGATTTTTGTGATTCACTCAAGTACGTATAAATGAAACTCATCTACCACTCATTCTGAAAGACATAATTAATGATGAAAACCCAAAACAAGTAAAAACAAAATGGACAAAACCATATGTCTTGTACTATATATTAAAAGATTCTAAAGCCTTGACAGCAATCAGCTCCATCTTCTTCAGATCAATGATCAACGACATGGCATTAATGATTGATTTGTACTTGAGAGTTTTTCAGCCTACACGGTTTTTAAGACATACAATCATACATAGAGGGATCATATAAATGCATGTGTAAAATAAATAAATACAATTAAAAAGATAATAATTACTCCTTATATAATGAAATAAAAATTAACATAAATATATGAAGGTTAGGCTAATTATATATAATTATATATGGAAATTTAAAAAAAAAAAAAGGGAATTATAATTATGTAAATAAAGCCCCATGTGAAGATAAAATAATGTTAAATAATGTCTTGATCAAATCTGGCATATTGAGGAAAAAAGGGATAAATTAATATTTATATTTCAAATAGTGCTCGAACTCACAATTTTTTCTTTTCTTTAATTTCCTTTGACGTGGGACGCATGAATGGTTGGGGCTACCGGGCTAAGCCTTTCACATGTTGGGCCAATAATTAATTCAATAGTATAGACTATTCCAGCAAAATATGATATTTAAAAAAAAAAAAAAAAAGGTTAAGAATTAAAGCTCCAAATGGAAGAACCAGGCCATGTGATCAGTATTGGTGAGAGGTGTTTAGGAATCTTTTTATCCATCATCTTTTTCCGAAATTTTTTCACATAACAAAAAAAAAAAAGTGTATTTTATGCCATAAAAGTATACATTTTTCAAATTAAGTGATAGCTTGTGACTTGTAAGTATTTACAACAATAGGAACACACATCTTATCACATTAATAAGCAATTCTTTAACTCAGAGTGAGTAACATTAGCTTTCTCCGCCGTACAAAATAATAGTGCACTTCTTAAAAACAAAACACACACACACATATATATGATCAAAAGTTTAAAAATAATTTTCTTACTTACACTTGATTAGCCAAATTTTAACAATAAAAAATAATTATTTACCAACACTTGCCTTTATTTTTATTTTTTTATTACACTGAGAAATTTAACAAGTTTAAGTTAGCTATGTGATAAATGTTAAGCATATATAATTTTTTAAAAAAATTATTTCAAAAATTCTGACATGTGTAATTGAATTTATGTATATTTATACTTTTTTAAATAATATATGGTATTATAGCAAAATATTTTTTACTTTTTTATAAAATAACTACAGTGCATAAAAACATGTGATTGAAACTCTAATTCATACATTGTTTACATAATCCATTAACTTCATTTCCTTGAATCATAAGCTTGTTTGGAGAGGGGGGAAATTTTTTTCAATTAACCATAATGATGTGGTAACCTAGTCGGCTAGCCAAAACTAAAAGAGGTCACAATCCGTTCTGACAAAAGAAGAGAAATTATTCACAAATATCAAATGCTTAATTAAAAAAAAAAAAACAGAGTGAGAAATGTGATTACTAGGTGTACGATCTCACAAGAGTATATTACTGCTCACAAAAGCAAATGGAAAAATCTAATCGTATGATCCATCCGCTTTCACAAGAGTCGCTGTAATGATGAATTCGTTGAATTAGTCTCCCATCATGTCAAGTGTCTTTCAGTTTAAAAAAAAAAAAAATCCTTAAAAGCGTATTTAAATTATTACAATATTTCAAACCGACATTAAAATTATTTCAAATTAAAATCTTATTATTTTTTTTAACAAAGTCAAACACGAACTACATTAAAATAATACTTTAAAAAAAAAAAACTATTTTTGAACTAGCTATGAAACTACATTAAAATATATTTTTTTAATTCAATATAAAGAAATATGAAGAAAACAAAATCAAATTCTAACTACTTAGTACCTATGCCTCTATGGAAAATGAAATAACAAATCAAAAAAAAAAAAAAAAATTCTTCATTTTTTTGTAATTAAAGTTTTGAAGTAGTTGAACTGGTACTCAATCGCTTATGTCTATTTAATTTAACAATTTATAAGTAAAACAAAGAAGTTTTTAAATTATCAATGAACTATCCAATTCTTTAATTCTTTGCTAACGGCTCGTTTTATAATAGATAAAAAAGGGTTTGATACTTAAGCAATATTTTTATTTAACAAAAAGTACATATATAAATTCATATTTTTATAATAATATATTAATAATTTGTACATTTATTTTATGTATACTAATAGCTCAAAATTAGAATATAATTTAAAATTTTAGCATGTGTCACATATATAGGCAAACAATAAAGGACAAACTGATTTTAAAAATAATTAAAATTTTATTTAACTATTATTAATGCAAAAAAATATTTTCAATTTAAACCAAAAATAAAAAAAAATCACAAAAAGTCTCAAAAAGACTCTAAAGGAATCAAACTATGTTGAATACGATGGATTTGCAAAAAAAAAAAAAAAAATCATATAAGAAATTAATAACTTTGCGATAAAAATTTGGGTTGTTATCTCAAAATAATACCTAATAAAATTTATAATATCTTTAATGCTCATAAAAATAACAAATTGAAGACTAAGAAGCTGGCAAATATATATATATATATATATATATGAAGATGAGTTAACCCTTTAAAAATAAAAGAGCCAACTAATTTTTTTTTTAAACAACAAAAATAATAAACTTAAAATTTATAATAACAAAAATAGCACCCTATATTTAAATTATATATTTTTTCAATTAAAAAAATAATTTTTACATCATTTTTCTTTGAAAGTCTGTTCAATTAAACCTCGTTTAAATTAAATTGTAATAATTTAGACTCGTTCAATGTTATTAAGGTGCTAATTTTATTATTATGAATTTTAAGGGTGTTAATTTTGATAATTTTTCATTTTGTACTACCATAACTTTATATTTATTACAACTCAAATATATATTTTTTCTACTTTATTTTTTATATAATATGATAAAAATATTCTTAATTTTATTATTCAATTATAATAATTTTAATTAAAAAACATTTAATCAAATTATTTAAAATTAAATGACTATCTAACCGAATGAATTTTGATCTATCAATAATCCAAATAGTTAGTATCAAATTTAACATATATCTAACTATCTAAATTTTAATTGTTCTTTATACTTACCTAAACTAAATTAGAAAAATAATACCTCTAAAAACTTGTAATAATAAAAATAATATTTATTGTGTTTAAACTTATATTTTCACAATTAAAAAAAAATATTGATATATCATTTTTTTTAACAGTCATTCAATTAGAATTAAACGACTACAATTTAACTCCATTCAATATTATACGTTTAAATTAAACGTTCAATGTTATTTCTTTATTATTATTATATTTCATAAATCTTTTAAAAGTGTGCTAATTATAACCGTACTTTTTTTGTTATTTTGCTCTTTTTTTATATTGGTTTTTCAAACTTTTTTTATCCTTTTTTATTTCTTTTATTTTAAAATTTTTAACATATTATTCGTATAAATTTAAAACAAGTATATATTATCAATTGACAAATATTATATATTATTATTAATTTTTTATCCATATAATTTTAAAACTGATAAATACAATTTTAATATTTTTAAACATGTATTTAAACTAATATCATAAAAAACTTTCAATTCTTTTTAATAAATTTTATTTAGATTCTTTTTAATTATAAGTAAAAGATATTATGAAAACACTTTTAAATAAAATAAGTAAAAATATTTCAACAAATTAATTGTTATTTCAACAATATTTACTATAAATTTATTCAATAATAACAATACTAATATGTAATTAATTATAAAAATAAATATATAATTTATATATTTTTATTATAATTATATCGATATTACTATATGATGATAATATATTTATTTAATAAGATACGTGTAATGTATGTGGTCCATGCCTATTATTAATAAAAAGGGTCATTAGTTTTTGGGGAAAATATCTTGCTGGTCTTGTACTCAATATAAATAAAGCAATTTAATTTTTTTACTTTTTTTTTAAATCACTTTAGTATTTTATTTATGAAAAATAAATAGCATAAGTTTTTTTTTTTTTTTTTAACTTTCCTTAAAATTTTCATCCACTCCCCATGAGTACTGCGCAAAAATAAGGTATGTTATTTGGACATTTTATTTAGTAATGAGGTTAGTCTATAAACTGCTAAATTCTCATATATATCAATTCAATAAAAAACATATGACTCGTCCAAATATACATTTACTCTTTTAGGCAAATTACTTGTCCAAGAGACTCAATGGTGGAGTGAAAACAAAAGAAAAGCAGTTTTCTTAGGCCATTTGCTTGATAAGCTTATTATACTTGCAGTTTTCTCCGCTTTAGTTTTCATCAATTAAGTCAATAAACTTATGGAGCTTAAAACCCATCCAAAACACACCATACCATCCAAAAACATCTGTTGCTTTATCTATGAGTCCAACTTTTTAAAAACCATAACTATTCTACTACAAGAATTAGAACTGAGCTTAAGTCCACTTTCTCCCAATTCATTCATTAACTTCAATGCTTTTGTAACTATTTATAACCATGTTATTTGCATAACCATTTATATCCAAAATAATTGGAACTTATTGGTCTTTAAAATGTCTCTCAACAATGAATTATAGGTCAACAAATTGGGCACAAAAGCAACGGGTTTGATGCCCAAAAACACATTAACAACTTCAACTAACAAATCCATTTGCCTATACCTATTCGGTACTATATTAAAAAAACAATTGAACTTGATCCATTATACTCTTTATAACAGCTTTCAATACCATGCATTCAAAACTTTTGCACATGACTGATGGTTTCGTATTATAATGGGCACACTTATAAATTCTAAAATTAGAGAGTGAAACACTAAAAATAGAGAAGATATCCAAATCATGAGAAGTATCCATTTTGTTTTCAAACCAAAGGAAGAAATAAAGAAGGCATATGGGTTGAATATCTCGATTATGGTAAATAACGGACATGATCACATATGGGTTAAGCTTGTTGGGTATATCTGTCGATTCCATGACGAACTTCTACATATTGTGGATGAGAATGTTATTGATTTCTTGCATTGACTTGATGACTTAAGAAATGCAATAGTCCATGTGATCAAGAGAGACTGATCTCAAATTAATATGGACATTTCGAGCAGTGAGAAAATGAGAATTTGAACATAGGAGCTTCCACATGGTGCAATTTTCTTGTTTATTTTCACTTTTTCCATCAAAAAATCCTAATGACTAATTGTGTAGTAGAATTGAGATATGAGAGTAGAAAAAAAAAAAAAGAAGATAAAAAGTGTTTGGGAGAAATAAAAATAAAGAAGAAAACAGACAACTCTAAAAAAAAATAATTTATAACATTAAAAGAAAAAAAATAATTATTAAAGGTTGGAATAGGGTTATTATGAAAGAGATTTTTTTAAATGCCAAAAATAACTTTAACATGTGCATATTTAACTTTAGTTTTTAACATAATAGTTAATTTAAGATTTTTAGTATCATTTTTCATAAAATAAAGAGAGATTAAATTGATGTAAAAAAAATAAATTAAAATAAATTCATAAAAATAAATAATTAATTAAAATGCTTATTTTTTATAGAAGAAGATGATTATTAGGATTGTCTGCCCTATTTTTTTTTCTTTCTAAAAAGTACCAACTCAGTTATTGTAAAACAAACTCAACTTAATTACCAAGTCATCTTGAATTCTTTATGAAGGGGACCCTTTGGAAGTACACTACACGTGGAATGACCTTTCCCATTCATCAAAGAATCAGCTCCGCACTCCTTTAGTGACCTAACACCTTTGGAATTGAGTTAAATGCACGCAAAGACGTTCACATAGTGGGAGATCTCTATTAAAAAAAGTATTTATTATAAATTTATTATAATCACAAAAAAATTATCATAAATTTATTGATCAAAACAAAATAGATGTGCCTTATGCTAAATCAACAGCTAATATTGTGATATCTATTAGGGTTTTTTTTTTAAAAAAATAAAAAAATAGAATAAAACAAAACAAAAATAGCATATGTTATGTATAATTTATGTATTTTTATTATTTTTAAAAGTTAGACTTATCATTCTTAATAATATTTATTTAAACGTCATTTAAATTTAAACTTATTTAATATTAAATATTGTTTATTAGAACTCGTTATTAAATATTATTTTTATTGTTTTAAAGTTTAAAATACTATTTTTTTTAATTAAAACAAGTAAAACACCAGATACAATTGGCATGTTGCTGGCCAGGTGCACAACAAGGATGTGAACATAAGAAACGTGGCAGGATCATTGGTTTATTTGAGGAGAGGAAATGAGTTTGGTAACAGAGAAGGCAGGGCTTCGGGTTGGCGTTAGGCACGTTACTAACGCATGTGACTCTGTTACTCTTTTCGAATAGGCGTGCTTTCTAAATAATAAAAATAAATAACATATTGCATGAAGGTACCAAAGTAAAATTGGGCTACAAGCAATAATTAATTTATGAAATTAAAGTGATAAAAATGTATACAATAATTACTAACAATTTTATTGACATAGTTCTCAATGCTAACTCAAAACAGTACTCTCATGATAGTTAATAAACTTTGAGATAAAAGGTAGTGATCTTTTTTCTTTACGTAAAGTTTTTTCTATCAATACATATATATAAGAGGGGAGTTATAAATTTTTTTTAGGAAGGTTAAAATTTAATTTTTTTTATATAAAGTAAAAAATTAGTATAAATTATAGTAGATTATACTTAATCCAATACTTAATTTTTTATGTCATATTATAATAGAGATAAAGAATTAATACTCAAAAAATATAGAGTTAATCTATTATAATTAACTTATAACAAAAATTAAACAAAAATATAACAAGTTAATAAGTATTAGTATCATTCAATAATAAAATAAATTTATTAACTAAAATATCTAAGAAAATAGAAAGCTCAATCAAACACATCAAAATTTATATTTGTTAAAACTAAAATAAAAATAAATATATAAAAAGTAAAATATGATTTAAAATTTTAATCTTAAGACTATATTTAAAAAATACGTTTATAAACAATGGTAAAAAAAATTTATATAAAAAAATTTCAAATAAATTATAAAAAATTATTAAAATAAAATGTCAAATAATATAATATTAGATGAAGTTAAAAGTTGAGTTGAAATAAAATATAACAAACATAAACTTAATAGTTTTAATATGAAGCTTATCATATAATTATTTTTTTAATTTTATTTTTATAATGTTGAGTGCAAAGTTAAATATTTAAAACTTCTTTTAGACTATCACATTTAAGAAGAATTTTTACATAATATATAGCTATAAATTTTATTTCTATTATTAGTAGTTACTAAATATATAAAAGAAAGTATATATTTAACTATTTTATTTATAATTTATATCATTTTTATCTACGTATTTATTAAATATTGTTAATATATACTAAAATATGTACATAAAATTAAAAATAATATATTATTACAAATAAAATATTTATTTAATATTAAAAATATACATATAATTAATTTTTAATAAAAAAAAATTGGTCAAAATTGCAATCTCACTTAGCCCAAAAAGAATCTACCAATATATAATATCTTCTATATATAAAAGCCTCTTTAAGGATAAACTTTTATAATTAGTTTTCACAACTTTATGGGACATTTTTTTTTTTATATTAATTTCTATTATACATTTAAATATCAAAATATTTTTATAATAAATATACTTCTTATAAATAAATATTTTATTAATTTTATTATGTACTATTTTAATTTTAGTTGCTTTTTTTATACACCAATAAATATTAAAATATTTTTATAATAAATATACTAGATTTTTTTGTTAGTTTTATGATATACTATTTTTGTTCTTCTTCATTTTTTTTTATAGTTTATTTAATATATTAATAAATATTAAAATATTCTTATTATAAAAAAAATTATTATTAATAATTATTTTGTTAGTTTTATTTATTTATTATGTACCAAAAGCAATAATTTGTTTTGGTTATTTTGTACATCAATAAATATTAAAATATTTTATAATAAATATATTTTTTATAAATAATTATTTATTAATTTTATTATGTACTGTTTTCATTGTTTTCTATTTTTTCTTATATACTTTTTGGCTTTTGTTGTTTTTTTTTTTTACACTAATAAGTATTAAAATATTTATATAATAAATATAATAATCATTTTATTACTTTCATCTTGTATTATTTTAATTATTCTTCATTGCATGGAAGAAGAGCAACGAAAGTATGGAAGGATGTTTTGCTCCAAAAAAAAATAGAAAGAATTTGAGATAATTCTTTTATCAAACTATTTAATTATTTGGAACGTCTTAATATATAATTTAATTTTAAAATTTTAAAATGTCTCTCAGTTTATAAATTTAAATTTTTCATCATAATTTTTTAGGGAGTTTAAATTCGACAAATTATTAAATTAAGGTGATACAGATATCTTAAAATTCGTTTTTTTAATATAGAGTATAAATAGTGAAAATAAAAAAAATATATAACAAATAACATATAATCACAAATAAATAGTGAGGTACATATAAAAAGAATAAGATAGTAAATGCTTTTTAATTACAGTATAATTTTTATATGTTAGCACATGCATCAAAGGTATAATGATTATACTAACTCATGTCACAGAGTAATTAAATAAAACAATATAACGTGGTAACTTACTTAGATTCTAATTTTAAATAATAACATCTACAAGTTGTCATTTAGTGGTCAAATTATTAAAAATAAATAGTTATATAGACTCGATAAAAATAAGAGTCAATATCTTTATTAATTAGGATCACGTGTCTTAACAACTTATGTTATTCTTGCTAGCTGTCATCATAATTATTTTGATTCGTGCAAGATTCAGCTCATCTTTAAAATCACACCATCAACTAATGTGATATAAATACCTGTAATTAGATTAGTGTAAATCATAAACAATATAATATCCATGCAACTAATGTGATTATTTGTTAGGTAAAATTTTATTGATAAAATAATTGTGTTGATATCAATTTATATATATTTTTTATTATTTTAATAAATTTTTTTTTTATCAAATTAAAATTATTGCTACATTCTCAGATCATCGAAATATTATAAAATTTTTGCTAATCATAATAGAACTATGATTATTGTCAAACTTAACGTTAAATTACAAGTCTTAAGCTTCGAACCAACATCTTCTTACTAACAAAGATACCACTTATGTCCTTTTACCCTATCATTAATATTTGTAAAGATTGAAAGAGAAAAATTATTCCCTCGAATTTCAATCTTTATAACTATCTGTGTGAAAAATTGTTAAGTTTATATTTCTATAAATTAAGTGTATAATTATTTAGTGTATCTTATAAATTTTAAAATAATATTATTAATACTTTCATAAAATAAAATTCTTATATATAAATAAATATGTTAATATAAAATAATAAATAAAAAAGTTCTCTGCATCTGAGCCCATACAATTTTTTTCCCGTGTATACATATGGAAGTATGTCAAGAGCTTGCCTTGCGCTTAGAAATACAGTGAGAGAAAGAATCACTCTTTCCAAATAGAGAGTATGTTCTAATTTGGAAAGATAGTATGTTTTAATTTGGCCGAAAGGGTGAAGCACCATAAAGACATTATTATTTGCTAATTTTACATTTGGGGGTGTCTTTGTTCTGTTAAAAGGGCAAATAGTACGTATTTTTGAACTCGTGCTTATTTGATCTTGACGTCGTTTACAGTGAGATTATCTGGTTTGGTTTTAAAACGAGCCAGCGCTCTTAGAAGTATTAAAACTTTTATTCCCTCTATCTGTTTGATATTGAAGGAAACAGAGAAAGAGAAAGATGGAGTGGCCTGCTTGTCTGGATGAGTATGAGAAGCTTGTGTTCAGGATGAACACCCCAAGGTTTGGATCATTTCATCTTTCATTTGAAACTTTAGCGTTCTTTCTGTTTCCTTGTTACCCGTTTTTATAATTCCGATTTCCTTCTTTCGTGGTTTGTGGTTTTATCTTTTCAATTTTTCGATTTTTCGCCTTATTTCCCCTTCGTTTCTGGTTTTGTGTTTGCTGTTCGTCTCTTCAACTTTTCAACATACCACAATTTCCTGCTTGCACGATTTCTTCTCGACGCTTGTATCTCAATAATGTTTGATTTACTTTATCATGATTTTTTTTCCTGATCTCGCTTGTTTTGTGTGGAATCAGATATTTTTCTTAATTTCTTTCCTCTCGCTGATGTATGTTTGAAATTTTTTACTCATTTAATTTCTTTTTTCATGATTTTTGTCTAGTAAGGTTATGAATTTAACACCGAGAGTACGGATTTTTCACCAACTTCTGTTTATTAATCTGATTTTTTAAAATTCTGACCTTTTCTTTTCTCTCAAGATTTCTAGAAATATGCATTTCTTCTTTAGACGTTTTCAAATTGGTCGGTTTATTTTTTTCTACATTTTGGTGCCTAAAAGCTTGGAAAGGAGAAAAAGTAACTTTCTGACTTGACTAATCTCTACTATCTTCCAGGGTCGTGATCGACAATGCCGTTTGCCCCATTGCCACTCTGGTCACGGTTGGGTTCCACGATGCCCTTCAATCTTACTGCTTTACCATTAGAGCCCTGAAACTTTCGGCTTCCGGAAAAATTGACTAACCATCTATGCTTCCTTGTGGTTTGGTCTATACAGGTCGATAGCGCCAGAGGGCATGGAATTCTCCTTGAAGCTGTTCAGGTTCTCACTGATCTGAATCTTTCAATCAAGAAGGCCTATATATCTTCTGATGGAAGATGGTTCATGGATGGTGAGAAAATTTAACTATTTCATATGTCTTTACTATGTGAAATATTATTTTCGTGATTTCTGAGGTGGAAATTGGCTTGATTCATTTCAGTTTTCCATGTGACTGATCAAAACGGAAATAAATTAACGGATGAGAGTGTCATTAGCTACATTGAGCAGGTAATTTATTCACAAATTGCTCATTTAATTGCTAAATTTGTTTTCAAAATTTGATTGTCCTGTTTCAGTGTTCTAATTGGACTGATTATATGTTGTTTAGTCTCTCGGCAGCATTCATTGCGGACGAACCAACAGAATTAAAGGTTTGACTGCACTGGAACTGACGGGAACAGACAGGGTTGGGCTTCTTTCGGAGGTCTTTGCAGTGCTATTTGATCTGCATTGTGATGTGATTGATGCCAAGGCGTGGACACACAATGGCAGAATTGCCTGCCTTATGTACGTGAGGGACTGTGACTCTGGTTGTCCGATTGAGGACTCTCACAAAATTAATAAGATTGAGGCATTATTGAGGAATGTTCTTAAAGGAGACAATGATATTCGAAGTGCAAAAATTTCTGTTTCCCTGGCTGCCACCCACACTGAAAGAAGACTGCATCAAATGATGTTTGCAGATCGTGATTATGAAAAGAAGCCCATTTTGCATTGCTGCTCAGACTCTCCACTGGTGACAGTGCAAAATTGGGCGGAAAGGGGCTACTCAGTTGTGAATGTGCAGTGCAAGGATAGAGCAAAGCTTTTGTTTGATGTTGTTTGCACTTTGACAGACATGGATTATGCTGTTTTCCATGCAACTATTAACACAACAGGGGATATGGCTTACTTGGTACATATTTCTGTCAAAAATGATTTCTGAAAATATTTTTATTTTTTGAAATGTGTTATAATCTGGACTGTTGTTGCGTATTGTGGCAGGAATTCTACATTAGACATAAAGATGGAACACCAATCAGTTCAGTACCCGAAGGACAAAGAGTCATCCAGTGTTTACAAGCTTCAATTGAAAGAAGGGCATCCTGAGGTAAAGTCCAATTTTTCATATTTCTAACTCAAGTGTTGAATTCTTAGTTTATTATTTCTATTTTGATTCTCAAATGCTCAAATGTTATTTGGGGGCTTACAGGGCTTGAGGCTAGAACTATGCTCTGCGGATAAGCTGGGTTTATTAGCAGAAGTTACGAGGACTTTCCGCGAAAATGGCCTCAATGTAACAAGGGCAGAGATATCTACCACAAGAGACATGGCCTTAAACGTTTTCTATGTGACTGATGCAATTGGAAACCCAGCAGATCCAAAGATCATCGAGTCCGTAAGACTTAAAGTTGGGTTGAATAGCCTAAAAGTGAAGGAATTGCCATTGACATATCATGTAAAGGAAGAAAAGGAGGACGAATCAGTAGGGGTTGGTGGAGCAGTGTTGTTAACACTTGGGGGCCTATTAAGGAGGAATCTATACAATTTGGGATTGATCAAATCATATTCTTGAGCAACCATGCACTAAACGGTAAAGGGGTGTTGTAGGTGATTTATGGACTTTGGGGGCATATTATTCTTTGCTTAGGATTTGAGATTTGTGTTGTGTACATTGTTAAACGCTAAAAGGTAGAATTTAGTAACAGTAGTTGCTATAGTTAGGTTTGGTTGGTTGAGTACAGATGGGAAGTGGAGGGCCATTCCACCATTTAAAAATGCTTTTGTTTGATTATAGGGGGGAACAGAAGGGAAAGTTTGAAATGGGTTTGGTGGAAGATATTAATATATTGGTTTCTTAAGAATATTAGGTAGTAGGCAAATATTTGGTTGTACATGCACTTCTTTGTTAAGTATTTTTTTTTTCAGATTGATCTAAAAAAGAAAAAAAAAAGTAATATTATTTTTTTACGGAGCAGAACCAGAGACGTTTTTGGATTACGTTGAGTTATTATTATTATTATTATTATTGTTATTTTAGATTATGAGTGATATTATTTGATCCTTTAATTTAAAAAAATAATCAATTAAAAATAAAACACATGATTTTAATAAATTTTTAATTAAAATATTATTTTTTAAATTAATATTTTAATATCTAAAATAATTAAATTTATTCTTATTAATAAAAAATAATATTTTAATTAAAAATTATTAAAATGATGTATTTTGTTCTTAATTTTTTTTTAATAAAGGATTAATTTATAATACTTATAATATGAGAGAATTTTATGACATAAATGATCTAATTATAAGGATTTTAATGATTTTTTTTCTTTCTATTTTTTAACAGGTAGCATACTGAATTAGTCATGTAACTTTATTACAGATTTAGTTTAGTTTTATAATTTTTTGGTTAAGCAAAATAAGAATATTAATTTTTCTAAAGATAAAGTTTAGTTATGTAATTTTTTGATTAAGCAAAATAAAGACACTAATTTTATAAAAGCTTCAAATAAGTTTAAAATGATGATCTAAATATAAATTTTTGACACTTTTTTTATTATTATTTTAATACTTTTATAAAGTTAATGTCTTTATTCTATTAAATTAAAAAATTATAATACTAAATTGTATCTTGGAAAAAATTAGTGTTATTATTTTATTTGATTAAAAAAATTATATAATTAAATTATACTTTTCTGATTATATAAGTTATTATTCAATTTTTTAATGGTTGACTTCAATTCTTTAATATCGAGGCTTGTACAGTCTCTGATCCAGTAATCCATGTCCAAATTCAATTTTTGATTTTTTTTCGCTTAAATTTGTGCCTGATGCCTATTTGGAAGAGAAAACGAACGTGAACCATCAGCATCATTGCATGATGGGCCTATTACAGCTGTTGCTGCAGCTTCAAATTTTACTTCTTGTTACCGAAAGGTTGTTGGAAAGTATGACTTTCGAAAACGCAACTAAAACTACAAGGCAATTTGGCTAGTTAGCGCCGTGTTGGTGTTGTTCCAGTAATGTTTGAGTTTTTATTGTGTTGTGTTAATAATATGTTAGTTAATACATAAAAAAAAATTAATATAAATTTTCTTCTTAAGAAAGAATAAGATATTTAATGATATAAAAAAAACTATTTATTAATTATAATTAAATTTTTTATTTATATAATATCGTATTGTATTTATATCGTACGAGTGTTAAAAATTATTACTAGGATCGATCCAAACTGATTCATGTGAATTAGAGTAATTTAATCATTATTATTATTGTTATTATTATATAAATAAGTTAGTTCATAAACTTTCCATTCAAACTCATATAAAATTAAGTTGAATTGAATTTGTATCAATTAAAATTTAGATGGGTTGATTTTAGCTGAGCAAGGCCTAATGCTAGAGCTAAATACACTTTTTCCAGAGCAATGGTTATAATATTGACAATTAAATCCTCATATAAATCATACTTTTTTAGGAAGAGTGCATTTGTAGCGGAGAATTTCTCTCTCTTCGAAGTTCCTAATGTTTCTTGTTCTGCATTTGACATGACTTTTACGCTTGTCAAAAAGTGTTATAATGTTGTTTAGACATTAGACATCACAGAAATCTATTTTGATGGAGGGGAATTGAGAGCACACGAATGTACCGATTGTATTTACATATGCAAATGTGCTGCTAGGCAGCTAAGGCAACAATAAATCAAAATAACGAAGAGATTCATCTTTGGGAGATAAAAAAAAAAAAAACACTTGATTATTGTACTTAGCCACTCATGTTTGTTTTCTTTCGGAATACAATATGGAATTTTGTGAAACCTGAGTCACTATTATTTTCTCATTTCTCTCAACACAAAGCATGTTGCTTCCTAATGTTGGCGGTTCTCACATATTCTAACTTTTTTCTTTTTTCTTTTTTTTTGGAAGAAAAAGAAGTAACCAACTTAAAATTATTAATACCAGCATATAGAATTGCAGGTGTTAGCTGCAAATAAAAAAAAAAATAAAGTTGCAATAAACTCATTACTTATGTCATCACCCAGCTCTTTTTTCTTCTATAAATATAAAAGGTTAGTTGAAGACCATCTAAAATCATCCCAACAGAGCATTCTTGCCAAGAAAAAAATATAAGAGAAGGAGAGAGTTTTTGAAAACTCTCTGAGAGAGAGAGAGAGAGGGAAAATAAAAAGAAAGAGAGAAAAATACTTGGATGTATTGGATTTTGGAGTGTGAGGTTGAGTGTTATATTTAAACACTGTAATATTATCTCCCATAATGAGAGTGAGTTACAGCAATTCTATGGAGTAGCTAAATTAATTTTTAGGGTGAACTAAGTAAAATTATTTTCTGTATGTTATTTCCTTATTCCTGTTTTACTTTATTTATTATTTTGCTCCTCCGTGTAAATTTGGTTATAAAAATTTATCAATTTTTTTTTTCTAATAACTGGTATCAGAACTAGTTACTTCTTTTTCTTCCAAAGAAGTCAAAATATGTGGACACCACCCTTTACAATGTCCTCAAGCTTGAGAAGATACAAGAAAATAAAAACTTTGCCGACATATTTACAAAGACGATGACCATTGATAAATTAATGTTGTGTTCAACTTCAATTGACCTACGTATGTGACAAATTTAAAAAGAATTGCTGCAGTGATCATGTGTGGAGACATGATTAAAATCATTCTCTAAGTGAGATATAATAAAGGGCGGTATCCACGTATTTTAACTTTTTTGGAAGAAAAAGAAGTAGCCAACTCAAAACTATTATTGCCAGTGGATAAAAGTGCAAGTAGTAGCTACAAATGAAGAAAAATGGAGATACAATGAGCTTATTGCTTTTATCATTACTCAAATAATAGAAAGCCATCTCAAATAATCCAAACATTGCACTCCTGCAAATAAAAAATATAAGACAATGAGAGTCTTTGAAAACTCTTTGTAGTGAGAGGGGGAGAAAAGAGAAATTTTTTTTTTTTTTTTTTTTATGTATTGAGTTTTGGGATTGTGAGTTTAAGTGTTGTATTTCACACCGTAATATTATTTCTATAATAAAAGTAAGTTGTAGAGTTATCTGAAATAGCTCAATTAATTTTGGGGATGAACTACGTAAATTTTTTATATGTTATTTTTTTATTCTTACTTTATTTTACATATTATTTTGCTTTCATTAAATTTGATCTTGAAAATTTATTAATTTTTTCCCAACAGTTCATCCGTTGGATTCTTGACAGATTTTAGATGAAAAATGATAGATTTTGAGTTGAGAAATAAGTATGTTTTGGAATTGATGTTATGGGTTTTCACTAAGGATGTAAAATAAAGGTTGAGCCTGTTCTGGATTTTGCCATAAAGATGTAAAATAAAGGTTGTGCCTTTTTAGCTAGTTGAAGTTGAAAGCCAAAAACTCAAATCAATTCGATTCAGGAAAATTTAAAAACGAGAGGTTGGTTTATGGAGCCCCAAAACTCCAAAATAGTTACTTGAAGATCTCCTATTTTTGTGGCCATTATCTACACAGATTTATGAAAAGTGAGAACAAATCTTAGAGCCTAAATTTCTCGAAGGATGCAAGAATTCCTTTTCTATATATTCAAATACCAATGATGTTTAAAATAAGTTCATACCTATACTGAAAGGATGCATGGTAAAATCAATGCTTTGTCATTTGCAGAAAGAATGAAGACGACGACTCTTCATTTTTCATTTTCAAGAGAAAACTGCCTTTTTTGTTAAGGATAAAATTGTCAATATTATAACTATCGCTCGGCCTCTGGCAAAAGAGTCTATAGTTTTGGAAATAGGCTCACCCTATATATATATATATATATATATATATATATATATATATATATATATATATCATGATTTGCCATTATTTTTTTCAAATTTTAAATATTTCATTAAATTAAAAAAAAATTTACAACTTAGTACTATCTAAATATATAACTTGAACTATAATTTAAAAGTACTATAACGTTCATACAATAATATATAATATATAATAAATAAAATTAAAATTAAAAAAATTACATATGTTAAACTTGAGCACCAAACTACACTAAAAGACAACAAGAAACAAAAAATTGCAATTAAAATTTAAATCTATAAAATTTCACACAAAATCTTACAAAGAAGGAACAAAAAATCAATATCGTGCAATACCAGCATAACAAATAAGAAATCCAAAAACAACACCCAAAAATGAGTAAAAAGAACACACAAAATTCAGTCCTCCACCCATAAAAGTGACACTGTCACCACCACCAAAACAATCGATCTTCAGCAACCTCCTGCGGTGATTGAAAATAGAGAAAAAATTAAAAATCACACCAACTATGATAATGGCAGCCTGGGTTCTAAGATTTTTGTTTCAATTTGAATCTAATGTATGAACTCATGAACTGAAAATACTCAATTTACTGCAAGTTTATGTTTTGTAACTGAATTTTCTTCCCCTCTTTTTTCTTATCATTTCTTGTGCGTGTTGTTCATTTATTTATAAGTTGAATTGACTTACATATTTATCTAGCTCAACTACTCACAAAACCAAACGCGGAAAAAATAACAAACACATTACATTTGAATGATAACAGAAAAATAACAAATCGATTGCAACCAATTACAAACCTAATTTCAATTAGAGACCACGTGGATGATATAACATGATATAACAGAAATAACACTTCACACTTCCTACACAAGTTGATGCTAATAACTAAATTTAATCAGTATCATTTCAGGAAATGTCTTTACATGGGTTACTAAAAGATGACAACACTGTCAGATAAACAAGAAATCAAGCAGAGGATAGCAGTTCACTAGAGAACTCCAAAAAAACGTCAGTCGAACAAAGAACTCTAGCCTACTTAATGCCAGTTGAACTGAATTAGGAACAAATGTAAAAACAAAAGCAACAAAATTAGAGAAAAGAGGCATGACCGACGGTCAAACAGCCAAACAGCCCATCCTCAACTAAGAAAAAGAGATGTGATAAAATCCTAAATAAATGTTAAAAAGAGGACGGAAGGGTTTAGTTTAGAGAGAGGACAAAACCTCTCGCGTTTTCCTACCACAATCATGATTTGCCTATTATATCTATTATCTATTATTATATAAAAAGTCAAGATTTGGCTTTCGTTTCGTCGTCGCCGTCCTGCTTTTTTTTTTTTTTTGTTACACTCTTTTTTTTAATTATATACATATAATTGAATGATTTAATTTACCTTTATAATTTCCGTCAATTTTTTTTTAAATTTTTAAATTATGATTTGGCAATAAATTTTTTTAACGGTATTAATTTTAAGATTCAATTTAAATATTATATATTATATATAAATATATCATTTTGTACAATAAAAATATATATAATGATAATATTAATATTTAAATTGATAGATAAACTATAAAATTGTAACTATTTTATTTATATTCTAAAATATATTGACTCATTTATGAATAATTTTTTTTTTAATAAAAGTAAAATTATTGTAGAAATTTGAAAAAGTAATTTTTAAATCATCATTTTTTTTAATTAAAAAATATACACAATAATAATATTAAGACCAAATTCATATATTTAAATATTAGGTATCATACAACTTATATAAATATGAATATTTAGTATCATATAACTTATATAAATATACCGCTTTATAAAAAATATATATAATAACAGCAACAATACTTAAACTTATCATTAATTATATAAAAAGACAAAATTTTGGCTTTGGTTGTCGACTATTTTTTTTAAAGTCAATTAAAATGAATTTTTGAATCACGTTTTTACAATGAAAATTTTTGACAATATTGATTTCAAAATCAAACTTAAACATTTAAATTTAGATATTGTACATTTTATAATATAACTTATATAAATATATCATTTTGTAAAAGAAAATATGTATAATGATAATATTAGTACTTAAATTTATAAATAAATTATAAAATTGTAACTACCTTATTTATATTCTAAAATATATTGACTCATTTATGAATTAATATTTTTTTTCAAGTAAAAGTGAAATTATTCTAGAAATTTAAGAAAGTGATTTTTAAATCATCATTTTTTAATTAAAAAATATACACAATGATATTAAGATTAAATTCATATATTTAAATATTATGTATCTTACAACTTATATAAATATGAATATTCAATATCATATAACTTATATAAATATACCGCTTAATAAAAAATGTGTATAATAACAGCAAAAAAACTTAAACTTATGGCTAGATTATATAATCATTACTATATAATTTTTATATATATTATCTCATTTATATTCCAACTACATATAAATTAATTAATTACTTAAATAAAATTTATTGCCAATATTTACTTTCACTTTTCGACGTTGTCTACATTTTTTTTCCCTTCATAAGAGCCAAATTAAACAAAAAATTTAGAAAATTAATTTTTAAAGCATTATTTTATAATGAAAAAAATTGTAGAATATTGATATCAAAACCAAACTCACACATTTGAATATTAGATATCATATATCTTATATAAATATGAATATTTTGTATTATATAACTTATATAAATATACCACTTTATAAAATAAATGTGTATAATTATAATACCAATATTTAAACTTACGGTTAAATTATAAAATCATAATTATTTTTCATATATTTTAAGATATATTTACAAATTTACAAACTAATTTTTTTCTCCATAAAAGCTAAATTATAATTGAAAAAGTGAATTTTAAAGCATTATTTTATAATTAAAAATATGCACAATGAAAATATCAAGACCAAATTCACATATTTAGATATTGGATATCATATAACTTATATAAATATCATATAACATATATATAAATATATCAAATTTGTAAAAATTGTGTATAATGACAACACCAATACTTAAACTTAAATATACTCTATTGAATTATAACTTCTTCTTTTTTAATACTCTAAGATATATAATTTATTTACAAATCCAACCACACATAAATTATTGACTATCTAAATAAAATTTTATTGCTACAACCATAAAGTAATTTTTCATTAATGATAATAAAATGTAATTAAATATAAAGTTATAATAAATAATTCATACATTTTTGTAGTGACATTGACAAAAATTGTATGAATATCGTTACTATATTTTTTTGTAATATTGTTACATATGTAAGAATAAAGTATACATAAATAATATTATATTTTATATAAGATGAGCTTGAATCTTATGATAAATTGTATTTTTTAAGTTTATATTTATTCTCAAATTTTATTTATTTTATTTTATGGTCTTTCTTGTTAATTAGAACTGAATACTATAATAGTTAAAAAAAAATTAACAAGTATTGTTGGCTTAAATGAACAGATTAAGCCAACAATACTTGTTATTTTTTGAATTGAAAATTCATGAACAGATTAAACAAAATATTATGTATTTATAAATAAATGAACATAACATGAACTATTTATTAACAAAATAAAAATGAATTAAACAATTAGATAAAATATTATATATTTATAAATAATTAAATACATAACAATATATTTATTAAATGATTAAACATAATTTATATAAATTATTACTCAAATATTTTATATTAATTATTATTTTAATAAATTAATTGAAATAGTGCACCTGCACCACCGGTCCTAGTTATATGTATAATAAGATGATTCATGTGCTAGTAAAAACACCAAATCCAACCAATTGCTCATTACAGTTTTTGTTGCTTTTGTTGTTCGATTAAAAAATATATTAATCATTGAACTCTAACAGGACAGAATCAATTTTTTTTAGGGGAGAACGCCACTTCGTTCATTTTTGAGGCCAGTTACTTTTGTTCATTTTAATGCGGGCTGTAAAAAGCCACTATATCAGTCTAAAACTCGTTACGTAACCACTAGTATCTAGAAAAGTCAAAAAATGTTACTTTTGAGTTTTGATCGATTGATGATACCACTGGTCTCGGGCCCCAAATGGCTAACTACATCAACTAACCAGGTCTGGTTGGAGTTCAGAGTTTTGGGCCTCTCTTTTGTTTGTATTTTTCTAACATTAGTTTTAAATAGGCCCGTTCTGATTACATCCCACGTATTATGCTATATACATACCCCTACATATATTAATGAATAAAATAAGTAAACAACTTCTCGCATACCATTTACATCCCACACTTTCCTGTTGTCTTCACTGCTGCCCTAGAAATTTTCTGCCGCAACCGCTGCCTTGGAGAGCTGCTGCCGCCACCGTTGCCTGCGTTTTTCTGGGTTCGTTCTTGCCGTTGAGTTTCTAGGTTCATTCTTACCGCTCGAGTTTGCTGGAGAGCTGCTGCCGCCACCGCTGCCTTGGATAGCTGCTGCCGCCACCGCTGCCTGCGTTTTTCTGGGTTCGTTATTGCCGTCGAGTTTTTGGGTTCATTCTTACCGCTCGAGCTTCTGGGTTGTTCGATTGCCGCTGCCACTTTTTGCCGCTGCCACCTGCATATTTATACTCAAACAAAAATCAGGTTAATTTATTCTATATTATTTCATCTATTTAAACATCTACAAATATGAAAATGAGGTACCAGCAGAAATGTACACAATACTTGCCCTTGTATGTATTAAGAACGGGCCTTTTCTTTAATACGAGAGTTTCCTCAGTAACATTGCAATTTAACCCAATATTTCAATGTTCCTCTTGGGGAGGTAGTTCAGCCTGGTAGCGAATATTTTAAAATGAGTTTGGTTAGTTCATATTGGATATTAACTGTTTTTTATATTTATTTTTGAAATTGAAATATGATTCAAAAACAGGTCAATGATTTAGGCGTTAGACATAAGCACCTGCTAGCAAGCGCATATTGTGTTTTCTGATATCTAAAAGCATTTTTACTAAAATTTTCATGTTTGAATACTAATGCACTTTCCTATCGTAACATGTCTTTTTACAAAATCGCAGAAGTTGAATCAAACAAATAAAAAAGAGACAAGTTAGAAATATTAATGAAGTAGAGATCCACGAGTTATATCATTTGCTGAGAATGGAAAACATAACAGTATTATTATATGAGAACTGTCACAACAACCTCAGTTCATATATGGCATGTTATGGATGAAGAGATAGATGGCAATGCCAAGCTAACAACAACCTCTTCTTAATTGAAGTGCTTCTTAATTGAAGTGCTTCTTCTTAACTGTTCTGGTTTATTATTATTATTCCTTTTCAGCAAGTTTTGTTATTATTTGTGTTATTATTAAACTATGATCTTTTGCAGCTAAACGTTGGAAACTAGTTCTTCTCAGTTTCACAATTAACTAGTATATGATCCCTTTGCTATTTTTTTTTTCTCAGTGTTTTAATTTTAAAAAATTCATACTGACGATATTCCTAAAACTCTTATTCATTTTATGTTTTAATTATCTTTGGATGTTAAAGTTGTGCTATGATTTTGTTTTTAACACTTCAATTGCTTTGTTTGTCCCTTTAATTTTGTGTTTTTCAATTTCTGAATTTTAAATCGGCTTAATTGCTACTCATTTTGTTTTTTGCAAGCAAGACTTTTTTTCAACTTTTTCTCTGCCTCTCAATAAGGAAATTTCGCTATTTTATCTTTGTACTTATTAAAATGAAGAAACTAGTATGGAATTTGTGTATTCCTTCCCATTTCTATTTATGAAATATTGAATTTGTTACTCTGTTTTGATGAATGAAATGTAATAATATACTTAAAATACATTAGGATCTTTTTTTTGACATAATTATTAATTTTTAAATGTAATTTGTAGATATGTCAAGACAACGACCAACGGCTGATATGCGCCGAATGAATGAGGAAAGATATAAAATGGAAGGTATTATGTACTGAAGAAAGAGTAAGAAAACAAACACCCTAGAAGAACCACAGCATAATGAAGTGGTGATTGAGACTTTACAAGAACCATTGCCTCTCAGTATTACAGAAAATGAGCAAGTAGAAGAGCAATCAATATATGATGAAGTACAAGAGGAAAGTGAGCACTTACATAATGATCCGGAGGATGATGGGAGACACGAGCAACATTCATCGTTCTCTGGTGGGCCAAACAACTTAAGAGTACTTAAAAGTTACAAGACTCACATTGCACGAAAAATTTGGGATAATGAGGTAATTGTAATTTGTTATTAAAAATATTTTTTTAAAAATTTTTGAAATTGAGTATATCTTGGAGTTGAAATGTAAAATAAATTTTTTTAGGAGCGAGGTTTATTGAAATGTATTGGACACTCAGAGAAACTCAAAGTTTGGGACCTTAAGATTTGCAACCGTATGAGGTTTAAAGATCGCATAGAGGGATCCGGCTTGGCACATTTGAGAAGTGCAACATATGAACAAGTAGACAAGGTTTTAGTGTCGGCTTTCGTTGAACGATGGCATCCTGAGACAAATACTTTTCATATGCCATTTGGGGAGATGACTATTACCTTGCATGATGTGGAATACCTTTTAGGTCTTCGCATTACTGGTCGGGCATGCATTGGACCTCCTGAAAAGTTAAAGAGAGGTGATGCTATACGTCTCCTTATGAGTGCTTTTAGAATCGATGAGGAAGAAGCAAGGCAACAATTGAGTAATAGAGGACAAACTATTAAGATAGATTGGTTGAAAAACAAATTCAATACCTGCAACATGAGAGATGATGACGAGTTTATTGATTGTGCGGCTAGAGCATATTTATTATATTTACTTGGATGTACGTTGTTTTCTGATAAGACTGGTGATTCTGTGAAAGTAAGTTATTTGACTCTACTTATGGATTTGGATAGGGTAAGTGAGTATGCATGAGGGACAGAGACACTAGCCTATTTATATCGACAACTTGGTGCATCTAGTCGACATGGCTCAAGACAATTAGCTGGATATATAACCTTGTTGCAATCATGGATATATGAACATTTTCCCTGCTGTACTCCTTCGTATAATCCAAACTATTTGGATAGTCAGCCACGTGTTCATCGTTGGTTGATACAGACACGAGTCAGCGTTGATCCAGTCTACTTGCAATCCCATCGTGAGCAGCTTGATGATTTAAGTCCAACAGATGTAAGTAGCATATTCTCATCACTTTTTTTGTTTATTTTAGTAATTACAATAAAATTTTATTTATGTTAATTTTAATTTGTTTTGTAGGTTATATGGGATCCTTATACAAACAATGACTTACCAGATATAACATTTTTTCATGGATGTATAAAAGATGTTGATGTTGTTGAGCCGTACCATAGTCACCGAGTTCTACGACAGTTTAGACATGTTCAAACAATACTACCGGATCCAATTGCCCCATCTAGAGCTTTGAGAGGACCAAATGCAGCCCAATACATAGTACAGTTCAATATTCCAGACCAGTATTGGAGTAGTTGGGATAGTCATGTATTATCAGAGCATTCTCGTGGTGAAGTAGTTTCCCATCCTTCAGATTGTGCTCCACAATTTATGGAGTGGTATCAATCTATTTCGCATGTTCGTGTTCAAAATCCTTTACATAGACTTTCTTCCATTCCATGACGTGTGGAACATAATTTTAGAGAAGATCCAGTAAGTTTCATATTTTATTCATCTTTTAATTTTTAGTAAAGATACCAATATATAAATTATAATTAACATAACTTGTACTCTTTTTTTGCAGCGTGTTCCTGAAGCATTGAAAATAGTTCAACATACATTATCAAGATCCGGAAACCAATCCAAAAAAAAACTCTTGAAGAAGCTAAAAAAGGTTGAAAACATCCTATTAGGTTGTAGAAGTAGTTCCTCAACAAGTGCAAGACAGCCATCTGAAATCAGGAGACGTAGAACATAGACAAATACGTAGTGTAATTCTATGTTTTGTAACGCATGTTAGTGTAGTTTTTTGAACATGTATGTTGTACTTGAACATTATGTGTATTAAAATTAAACAAGTATAATTTCTTGAGAAATGAATGTTTTATGCAATTTTATTAACATGTTGTATGCTGAGACATCATTGGTTGCTATATATAGTAAATTGTTTAAACAACAGCAGGGATATTCTCTTACACGAATGTGCAATAGTGTATTGTAAGGTTGGTTAATATGTTCAGACTATCTGTTTGAACATTTTGTAAATGTTCAGACGGAATGTTTGAACATTTTCAATATGTTCAATCATATTATTTGAACACTGGGGTAAGTTAACACGGCCAGTGAATAAGTAAGTTTCATATTTTATGTTCAAACTAACTACACGAACCTTATGCATATGTTCGGACTATCTGTTTGAACATTTTAGTAAGTGCTCAAACGAAATGTTTGAACATTTCGTATATGTTCAACTATAATATTTGAACATCTGGGGTCAGTTAACTTCAGATAAAATGTTTCAAAATTTCATATCTTATGTTCAAACTAACTGTATGAACATAATGCATATGTTCGAACTATGTATTTGAACCCAACTATGTTGGGCTAAACCTTTTGAACATTTAATATTAGTTCAGACTATCTGTTTGAACATTTGGATAATATTCTGACAATTTGTTTGAACATTTTGTCTATGTTCGAAAAATGTGTTTGAACATTTTCCAAACATAGAATTCTGATATGTTATTTTCATAATTTCAGTATAATTGGTGTATGAGAACCTATTTCATATGAGATCAGTAATTTTTATTTAGTAATATATTACATATCAGTATCCAAAATAACAGTTTGTGTTGAACAACAGACGGAGGGTTTCATTGCCTCAAAAAGTTGGATTTGTTTTGTATAAAGCAATTCCCATTCACTTGCACAAGAATGGTGAAAAGCAATCCACTCTCGACTGATTGGTGGCATTGGGCAACCTCTTTGCAATTCTAACTGCACGAATATATAAACATGTCAAATCATTATATTTTACGAACTTCAAATATATATATATATGCATAGTCAGGTAATAATGATATCTGGGATCGACGAATATTTACCTGCACAAAATGATCATTATTAACAAAACCTATAGCAATCAACATATGGTCAGAGGGGGGCTTAGACCAAAGGGGGAGGAATGTACTCAATGCATGCATGCTAAATGTAGCGAACACAGTATTATATGTAGCAGCAATAATATGACCCATGTCAGGTAACATCATCCAATTCTCATAATCTGCAGGACTTTTAAAATGATCAAGCCTTTGGATAAGGTTGGTGACTAGTTGAACTTCTCCAAACAAGTGTGTGTAATCATTAAAATGAAATCTAATTTCATTAAGCATCTCATTTCTGACTTGATCCCATCTATCCTCACCATATCCAAGTGCCACAGCTATGGCTCTAAATCCACAGTTACCATCTGACGAGTGCTCGAAAAGCACTAATATTTCGTGATTAATTATGCTTGATTGATTGATATATAGATTTATTATGACTATTATTTCGATTATTTTCATAAATCTATCCATTCGGAGTCACGGGTATATTTTAGTGCATTTCAGGTGTTTTTAGCGTCAAATGAGTCAAATGATGAAATCACGCAAAGACGGGACACCTACGGCGCTCGGATCACAAGTTACGGGATAATCAAGACAAAATATGTAAGCCTTACATATAGTGCCATCACATATGTAAGGGGGGACGTGAAAAGAAGGAAATCATCGCGCGCCGCGGCGGAAGAATCGCATGCCGCGGCGTGAGGCTCTCGGGTTGAATTCTGGAAAACAATGAAGCATCGCGCGCCGCGGCGGGAGAATTGCATGCCGCGGCGGGGAGCTCTCGGGTTTTTGCATATTTTTCAGAAATTGTGTTGCGCCGCGGCGGGGAAAATGCATGCCGCGGCGCGCCTATTCCTATGGCACATAGGATTCGTGTAAACCCTTACATCTATAAAAACCTCCCTTAGAGTCCCCCTTACAGACAACTCGAACTAACTTGACCAATTCATGCACAACTCTTCCTCTTCTCAATTTTGCGACCCAAACATGACATTCAATCAGCTTTGAGAGCGTTGCCACACTATAACGAAGCGAGAGATACCATTCTAAGGATTCAAGGAAGCCAACGACGATCGAAGATAAAGCTTACGGAGGAGTACGTCAACCGATCCATAAGCGGTATTTAGATTTAGGTTTTCCTTGTTGTTATAGAATTAATTTATCTTCTCCATTTGTTAAAGTGTATGATCATATTTTATTTGTCTATGAATAACAATATGAACATGAGCGGCTAGTTTCATTATGGATGTTTAGTTTGTGTTGCCATGTTTGCTAGGATTGTGTATGGTGTATTTAATTGATTTATGAATGAATTACTTTTTGATTAAGAGCATGTTTAAATGTTTGATTATGAATAATCATGGGCCAATTTGGTGTTCGTAGTTAGACTGAAAAATCTGAGATTTTAGTTAGAGGAACGTCACCTTAACTCTTTTCCGAAACACTTAATCAAAGCTTCAAGTTAGTGACTTAGTCATAGCATTAATTTGATTGGCATAATTTTCTTGCGCATAATTTGATAGCTAGTTAATTTACCCCGGCCAAAGGCGGTTAATTAGTTAATCAACAAAGAAACCTACCCCAGCCAAAAGGAGTTTCGTAATTAAAAGGAAAGCCGGTAGTTTAATTCATATAGGACGTTCATGCATATCTCACCATACCTTTTCGATGCAAACATGGTTAACCAAGCTAAACGTCCATACATCCTCTATTGATATTTTATTGAATTGATTGTTTGATTGCGATCTTGTTTTCGTTTGAGTAGCGTATGATTGTTCTCGTCACAAAAACAAACACCCTTTTTACAGTTTTACTTGCATTAGAATTCTAGTTACTTAGAGTTTCAGTTTCACTAGAACTCTATTTAATTAGTCTTTTATTTTCATTAGAACTCTTTTTAGTTTAAAAGTTAGTTATTTAGAACCACTGCAATTCCTTGAGAGACCGACCTTGGAAGTTGCTTATCACTTTACTACGAGTGATTCGTACACTTGCGAGTACACATTTTAACACATCAAGTTTTTGGCGCCGTTGCCGGGGAATTGGCGTTTTAAATAATTTTCTTTTTAACTTTTTAGAGTTTCTGATTTATTTTTATTTATTTATTTATTTTATTTATTTCTTTATTTTATTTATTTATTTTTATTCGAAAAATCCAAAAAAAATCAAAAAATCAAAAAATCAAAAAAATAGTGCTTAATTTTCAATTTCACTGCTACCTTGATCTTTGTTTGCTTTTTATTTGTGCATGCAGGGTAGGAGATCACTTAACAAGGAACTCTCTCCTTACATTGACAACATTCATAGAGTCAAACACCGATCAAAGAAACTGGACAATCAATTTCAAGAGGAAGAAGTCCAACAACAGTTACAAGCAGCAATGGGTGAAAACATAGCTAGGCAAATGATGAACAAAGAGTTTGCAAGACCGATCATTGGGACCGCTACATCGTGCATTCGACTTACAGAGGCGGCTAGGAATTATGAATTGAAAAATATTCATTATTCCATGCTTCCCTCCTTTTACGGTATCCCTAATAAAGATCCTTTAAATTTTATGCGTGAACTATATGCTACTGTGCAAACTTTTCCATTGCAGGGACTTAGTGAAGATCAACTACGCATGAGGTGTTTTCCATACACTCTCAAGGATAGAGCTAAGTCTTGGCTAATGACGTTGGCACCCGGCTCTTTGGTCACATGGGACGATGTTTACAATAAATTCATGGGTAAGTTCTATTCCCATCAAAAGACATCTGATCTAAGAACGAAAATTGCTACTTTTTCGCAGATGGACGGAGAACCCTTCCACGAGGCTTGGGACAGATTCAAATTGCTGTTGATACAATGTCCACATCACCACTTCCCGTTGCAGCTACAGAATCAATTTTTCTACGACGGATTGACACTTCAATGTCAATTCACAGTTGACAACGCTGCAGGAGGAGCTATGGGTGAGAAAACAGCAGATGAAACATACGAACTATTCGAGATGTTGGGAGCCAATTCCCAACAAAAGAGCGCTAGAGGAAGAAGAGCTGGAGTCCACGAGTTAAGCTCTAACAATGAAATGGCCATGCAACTTGCTGAATTGACGAAACAAGTGCAACTTCTCACAACCTCCAATATTAATCAAATGCCAAAACACGAGGTATGTGGAGTTTGTGGTTCATATGGACATGGTGCTAATGTTTGTTCTTTTGCAGGTGATCCTTACACAGGTACTACTGAAGAGGCGAATTTAATGCAAGGGTACCAACCTAGACCTAGGAACGACCCTTATTCAAATACCTACAACCCTGGATGGAGGAATCACCCTAATTTTGGATGGAAACAAAACAATAGCCAACCATTTGTCCAAAATCAAACACAAGGCCAAAACGTAAACCGACAATTTCCACCAAATAAACCAACCGTAGAGGAAACCCTAAACAATTTTATACAATCTTGTAGTAGTAGGATGGACTCTATGGAAGCATCAATCAAAAGAGTGGAAATGCAAGTGGGGCAGCTAGCGGAACAAATGTACAAACAAGAGACGGGAAAGCTGCCTAGTCAACCTGAACAAGCAAAGGCGATCACAGTCTTTCAAAATGATGAGGAGGTACTTAATAATTTACCTGAGAATTCTAATGTTTTGTTGTCTAGTACAGGTAACTTTGAAGGTGAGGATTCAACTCTCAAAGGAGATGATGAGCTTAATACCAATCCAAATGAACTTCCCAAGAAAGAAACATCCACCATTTATCAACTACACAAGTCAGCGGATCCATATAGACCACCAATACCACCTATAAACCAGTTTGAGGAGAAAAATCAGGATGAGCAATACTCTGACACTCTTGCTTTATTTTCTGGGATTAATTGTAATTTACCTCTTTTGGATATTATAAAGAACAGTTCGACTTATGATCCAATTTGCAGGAACTTTATCATCAAAAAGAATAGAAGCAAAGAGAATGAAATGTTAGAAATTGGTAGTCAAATAATTCAACCGCACTTGCCTCTCAAAATGAAAGATCCAGGTAGTTTCAACATTAACATCACTATGGGAGACAAAAGGGTATTCGAGGCTATGCTAGACTTAGGAGCAGGTATAAACCTAATGCCATATTCAGTGTACTTGCAACTAGGATTAGGAAAGTTAAAAGAAACAAGGATGACCCTTCAACTTGCAAACGGGTCTATTCAATACCCAAAAGGAATAGTGGAAAATTTGTTGGTACAGGTGGACAAGTTTATTGTACCAGTGGATTTTGTGGTGCTTGAAATGGACAAAAATTTTCTTAAGGACAAGGAACATACAATTATTCTTGGTAGACCATTCATGGCCACTACCAAGACAACTATTGAGGTCCATAATAGGAAGTTATCAATGACGGTTTGTGGAGAGACTGTACAGTTTGGAATTTTTCAACCCTCCCCTATTTCTTCTAACACTGAATTGCAGAATAGCATATGCAACAAAATTGAGGTTCGAAACGTTGAATGGAGAGGGAAGGACAAACTGATAAATTTAAGTCGGGATGATGCCTACAAAGAACGCATTAAGCATTCTAATTACAAAAACTCGACTTGGAGGACGAAAGCTCATTTCAAGAAAGATAAGGGAGGAGATAAACAGTACAATTACATATTTAACCCCCCTTGACACGAGATCAGTCACGTCTTGCTAAGACGTTAAACTAAGCCCTTAATGGGAGGCACCCATTCGGTATCGTATCTCTTTCGTTGTCTTTATTTCTTTTATTTCTTTTTCATTTATTTTCTTTCATTTTTCATTTTATTTTTGATTTTTTAACTTAGTTTGATGTTTTTGTGTTTTCATTTGACTTAGTTATAATTAAAAATTAGGTTTGAATGTGAATTGTGTGCATACACTTTGAGGTTCCATATATATGTTCATACATTCTTCATGAGAGAAGCGAGGAACAGTGAACCGGAGCATAGCGAGTAACGACACAATTTCATACGAAAGGGGGGTAACTTCTCACACTTTTTCTTATTTCTTTTGTTCTTCTTTTTCAACATTGAGGACAATGCAGAAATTAGGTTGGGGGTGGGAAGAATATTCCATGAGCATGAAATATGACCAATTTTAAATTTTTAACTTTGTCACTTGAATTGTTTTTAGTTAGTGTCGTGTCTACTTGATTCAATCCGGAAATCTATGATATTAACATGATTGTAATGACGATGACATGTGAGAGATGTTAGATTTTTACCTAAGCAACGAAGCACACAAATGTTGGATTCATCTAATTTGAGAATTTTGTGGTATATGTGGTATGTATGCATGGTTAGTTTAACTATTCTGATTTGTGGAATGTATGCATGTTCATGATATGTTTTAAGTCTCAACAATCTCTAGAACTCATTTGAAAACACGTTGAAGCGAAATAATAGAAACAAACACCACTTAGAAAATGATTTAGGCCATCTTTGGACCGTTTGGACTTTTCATGCCTCCCCGCAATATTTTATCAATAGCACACCCTTGAACTCAACATTGACATACATTGAACTACCCTTAGTGATAAGAGTACTTAATGTAATATTTGATTTTCATGAGCAATTATGTTGTGTTTATCTTGCTTCATCATAAAAAAAAAAAAAAAAAAAAAAAAAATGATGATGATTGAAACAGTAAGCAAGAATAAAAAAAAAAAAAAGAGAAGAAAATCAAGCAAAAGATCCAAAGGACATTTGAATTGAAGGGAGGATGGAAAAGAACACTTGGTAAAAAAAAAAAAAAAAGGGTTGAAAATATGTTTGTGAAATAAAAGGTACTCTTATCATATGAAAACATCATTTTTGTACTTTCATGATCACACACCTAGCCACAACTTTACAAGCTTAATGAAGTCCTATTGATTCTAGGTAGTTTAGTTTCTATATTAGTGGAGATGAGTTTGAAAAATGAGCATATGGAGTTTGTAAGTGCAAAAATTAACATTCATATTTTACTTGCACATTTATGAGATATTGAAATTTAATCTATGAATATCATGCATGACACGGTCAGATAATGTAACTAACGGGTTTGTGGTGTGATTGGTTGTTCAAAATTCGATTACCATGATGAGTTTGATGTTTGGACTGTTTTTGAGCTTAGGTGATGTTTAACTATTTCATGTATCATTCGTTGTTAACAATTTTTGAGACGTATGCATGGATTGATTCAAGTATTGTTAGAGTCTTTATTAGTTTTGAGTCTTTAGTTGTGTCAGTTACGATGTTTGCGGGTATCATCACTGGAAACCCTCACGAGACTATAACTCGTCCACTAGGGCCACCTAGGGGTTTAAAGGCTTGTTGCATACGCTAAATGCAACCGTGACAATCTACGGAAGTGATTTAGGTTAGGCTAGTTTATTTCATTTGTTTTTAATTTTATTTTAGGTCGCTTCACTTGCTAGAGACTAGCAAGAAGCTGGTTGGGGGTTGTGATGAGTGCTCGAAAAGCACTAATATTTCGTGATTAATTATGCTTGATTGATTGATATATAGATTTATTATGACTATTATTTCGATTATTTTCATAAATCTATCCATTCGGAGTCACGGGTATATTTTAGTGCATTTCAGGTGTTTTTAGCGTCAAATGAGTCAAATGATGAAATCACGCAAAGACGGGACACCTACGGCGCTCGGATCACAAGTTACGGGATAATCAAGACAAAATATGTAAGCCTTACATATAGTGCCATCACATATGTAAGGGGGGACGTGAAAAGAAGGAAATCATCGCGCGCCGCGGCGGAAGAATCGCATGCCGCGGCGTGAGGCTCTCGGGTTGAATTCTGGAAAACAATGAAGCATCGCGCGCCGCGGAGGGAGAATTGCATGCCGCGGCGGGGAGCTCTCGGGCTTTTGCATATTTTTCAGAAATTGTGTTGCGCCGCGGCGGGGAAAATGCATGCCGCGGCGCGCCTATTCCTATGGCACATAGGATTCGTGTAAACCCTTACATCTATAAAAACCCCCCTTAGAGTCCCCCTTACAGACAACTCGAACTAACTTGACCAATTCATACACAACTCTTCCTCTTCTCAATTTTGCGACCCAAACACGACATTCAATCAGCTTTGAGAGCGTTGCCACACTATAACGAAGCGAGAGATACCATTCTAAGGATTCAAGGAAGCCAACGACGATCGAAGATAAAGCTTACGGAGGAGTACGTCAACCGATCCATAAGCGGTATTTAGATTTAGGTTTTCCTTGTTGTTATAGAATTAATTTATCTTCTCCATTTGTTAAAGTGTATGATCATATTTTATTTGTCTATGAATAACAATATGAACATGAGCGGCTAGTTTCATTATGGATGTTTAGTTTGTGTTGCCATGTTTGCTAGGATTGTGTATGGTGTATTTAATTGATTTATGAATGAATTACTTTTTGATTAAGAGCATGTTTAAATGTTTGATTATGAATAATCATGGGCCAATTTGGTGTTCGTAGTTAGACTGAAAAATCTGAGATTTTAGTTAGAGGAACGTCACCTTAACTCTTTTCCGAAACACTTAATCAAAGCTTCAAGTTAGTGACTTAGTCATAGCATTAATTTGATTGGCATAATTTCCTTGCGCATAATTTGATAGCTAGTTAATTTACCCCGGCCAAAGGCGGTTAATTAGTTAATCAACAAAGAAACCTACCCCGGCCAAAAGGAGTTTCGTAATTAAAAGGAAAGCCGGTAGTTTAATTCATATAGGACGTTCATGCATATCTCACCATACCTTTTCGATGCAAACATGGTTAACCAAGCTAAACGTCCATACATCCTCTATTGATATTTTATTGAATTGATTGTTTGATTGCGATCTTGTTTTCGTTTGAGTAGCGTATGATTGTTCTCGTCACAAAAACAAACACCCTTTTTACAGTTTTACTTGCATTAGAATTCTAGTTACTTAGAGTTTCAGTTTCACTAGAACTCTATTTAATTAGTCTTTTATTTTCATTAGAACTCTTTTTAGTTTAAAAGTTAGTTATTTAGAACCACTGCAATTCCTTGAGAGACCGACCTTGGAAGTTGCTTATCACTTTACTACGAGTGATTCGTACACTTGCGAGTACACATTTTAACACATCACCATCTCCCTTGACATCTTTTACACATTTTATGTATGGCTCAATTGCAAAAGGAAATTGGTTGATGTATGATAGAGGGATTTTTTGAACTTTTCCTCGTGAGATCTTAAGTTTCAACTTTGGCACCTTTGGAATTACCTTCCCTGTTGATGAAGTACAACCAATCGCATTATCAGCTAATGCATACTCAAATGCAGAAGGATCTCGACGTGTTGATTTATCTTTATTTGTAGGACGACCCCGATTGTTATTCTTGATAAGTGGCTCATCCAATTGTGTTGTGCTTGGTTTTGCCCAAAAGGATAGAACCTTTATCATTTGCATTTGCGTATTGTCATCACTTGAATCAAATCGTTGCTTGAATGCATCCAAAAATGGTGTGCAATCCAACTTCTCTTTCTTAACTCGTGATGGTCGACAATAATTAAGTTTCTTCCAATGACTATGAATCAATGATAACTCAAGGGGTTGACCTAGTCGTTTATATTCTGCAATCTCATGGGCACAAGGCAATCCATGAGTTCGACGTTTTACACAACCACATGCTACAACATCAGTCCATACATTCTCTGCCCTTTCTGCTTCTTTCAAAATAATTTCCATTGCATTTAAAGACACAAAACCTCTTAACTTACTAAACAACCACGCTGGTTTGAAATGATGTTGGATTGTGATTATGCTTTTTTCAAACGAGGCTTTGATTTCAGTATGTTGTAGCTCCAATAGTTGATGAATATTTTCCCAGTTAGACACTAAATTTCCTTGTGATGACCTCAATTGTTTTTTCAGTGCAGAGTGTGCACTTTCAGCCCTGTTAAACAAAATACGACTGAAATCAGTAATATAATTACTATTAACTATATAATTTTATAAAATCAATCTAAATTTAATATTACCTATTTGTTGTAGTATTGCCAAAATGCATATATAGGTCTGTCCAAGCTGAGACAAAATTCTCCTTATATTTACTTAACCACACTTCCTTAATGTATGTAATTGCATCATTTAAATCTCCAAAATTGTTTTCAAGTTGAGATACGTTGTTAGTATATTCCTCAAAAGTCTTAGATAACTCAACATTTCTCCACAAATTTTGGAAGGAAATCCATCTATCTTGATCTCCAAAATATTTCTTTGTATTTGCAATTACATTTTTCGAAATATGCCACCTACAAAGTGGATTAAATGAAGAAGGGAAAACATTCTTAATTGCATTCATAAGAGCCAATTCTCTATCTGTTAATATAACACCATGCATAATATCATCCATCAAACCCTTCAACATCATTAATGCCCAATTATAATTGTCCTCTTTCTCATATTCAAGATACACTTGCGCAACAGAGAATGTCTTTTCTGTAGATGTTACCCCAACAATCTCAAAAAAAGGTAACCTATACTTATTTGTCTTATATGCAATCCATAATTAGAACATGTGGGAAAGCTCGTAACAAGTCAATAGACTGCGGATGCGCAAAGAACAAGTCTGTAACGACATTATTCCTCTCATTCTTCCTGTGCCACTCTATGTATTTATGCTCCTGCAATTTGTGCAACAACTGTTGCATTATAGACCGTCCTGCTTGTTCAGTAACTCTATACTTTGAACGTGCGTTATAAATATGCTTCATTGTAGTTGCATTGTTCTCATCACGTTGTTTGATTCTATATAAAATATCTTTCGGTCTTACATTGCACTTTGACATATCTACCAACAAATTTAGCTCTGACTTAGTAAGTCTTCCAGCATATGTATGTCTCTCAAAGTTTTGCACCAAAGAATGATTGTGCATGCCACAAATAACTTTTACCATCCATTCATTACCATTTTGACACATTCTTCCCTTCATTGAAAATGGACAGTTACACTTCTTTGTCCCAGTGTGTATATCAACTTTTTTCTTCTTTTTTGGTGGCGTAGAAGGTTTTTTCATTGATCTGTAATGACCACTTCTTTCACAAGCAAAATCTATTCTTGGCCTTCTACGCTTCGAACCTAATTCATACTTTTTCATTACAATAACCATTTTATTTTGTTTTCTTGTATTTTTTACCCATTCAATTAAGTCTTCTTTTGACGAGAATACCTATAAAAATGCTTACGTTAGTCAAATTATAATTATATTTAAATTAACTAATTAAAATATGAAATACTCACCCTATTTGTGTCAAATAAACTGCTGAAATCAACATGTAGGAAGTGCTCATCATCACTACCAGAAAGATTAATCTACACAAAAAATTACTAATAAATAAGTTAAATTGCTGTATTTTCGGCAGATTTTTATGCACTTTTACATATGAATCAACAATAATTGATGAACATTTTAAAAATGTTTGTCAAAATAATACGTACAATTTTTAAATGTTCGGCAGATATATATGAATAATTAGTGTATGTTCGGCAGGTCCTGTTGAACATTTTTAAAATGTTCAATTAAGTCATTTGAAAGTTTGACAAATGTTCAAACATTCTTTTCGAATGTATTACATATGTTTCTTCATGTTTTGTTGAACATTATATATATGTTCAACCTAATCGATTGAACGTTTAAAAAATGTTCGGCCATGATATACGAACATTTTACATAGGTTCGGACCTGGTCTGTTGAACGTACTGGAAAAAATTTCACGTTTACCTCTCCACTCCCTGATTCATTTTCCACTATTTGGGGAGGAAAGGAACATTCTGCTTCATTGTAGGATGTCTCTACCAGTGGAAGCTCACAAAGTTCAGGTAGAGAAGCCGCCGCCAACGACGACGGTGGCGGTGGAGCTTCCATTTTCATTAGTGTATCAGAGAAAGCAAATTTTGATTAACAGATTATTCTTATGCAGAAATGGTACAGCTGGTGACTCAACTAAAAACTTTCCGGTCAGCGGTCCAAGGTGGCGGCAACAGAGGCAGCAGCGGCAAGAATGCTGAAATTTTTCCCGCGTAGAGTTGTGGGATGTATTGGGTAATTATATTAATTTATTATTTTTAATATAAGAGGGTATGTATTTAGTAATATTAGGGTATGTATTAAGAACGGGCCTTTAAATATTATAAAAATTCGTGATAAATGTATTCAAATTTTGAAAAAAATTGTCATGTAAAAAAAAAATGACTTGAAAAATTCGAACTATTATCTATAGTAACATTTTGTTATAAAAATATGTGGTAAAAAAATTAAAAAAAAAAAAAACGTAAAAAATATATTTTGAAAACAACTAGAATAGTAACCTATAGTTTTATTTCATTTTCTCCATTTTTCTTAAAATCCAAACAACTCATAATGAAAAAAAAAAAATCTAGAAGAAGCACAAAAAATCAAAAATCAAAAACTTTTTTCCATATTCTTATCAACCAATTTCAAGTTATTAATCTCGCATTAGAAAGCAGATCTAGGGGTGGACATTTTTTTTTTTCAAAAACTGACCAACCAACCCTAGTTTAGGTCCAAATCGAGTCTATACTTTTTGTTTTTGGAGGTTGATTGGTTCGATAGGTCCAAAATATTACAAATCGAACTAATCGGTTCGGTTATAGGTCCGTCAAAAATAAAAACGACAAAACCGAATCGACCTACACTTTTATATATTAGTATATTTTTTAAATGTTATAAAAAATAAATAAAATAAAGTATTAATTAATATTATACAAATATACAATGTAAAAGTCTTAAACAAATATTTAGCTTTTAAAATCATGATTTTAAATTTAGGAGGGTAAGTAGTGGAGCATCAAACATGAAGTGTCAATAATGAGATATCATTCCCATATGGCACATAATATGAGCAATGATAGTAGTTCTTATAACCGAAAGCAACACATTTGTATGCTCTAGCTTTTAAAAAAATATTTATAGGGGTAAAATATTGTTTGTATTTTTAATTATGATAATAATTTTTAAGTAAAATTATAGGTTCAAAACTGCAAACCAACCTCGCTGAAACCGACATTGTAGGTCGGCTTAAAGGTTGGTTTTTTAGAGATTATAGGTCGGCTAAGGTTTTGAATTTTTTAAAACTGCCAAGATAAGGTCGACTTATAGAATAATTTAATAGCAGATCTATCGGACCTACGCCTACCCCTAAGTAGATTCACTAAATCATAATAACCAGAAAAAAGATGAAAATATAATATCATTATATAAATCAACGTCTCAATATACAAGAGAATGATAAAAAAAAAAAAAAAATCCTACATCTCATTACACTCATATTCAATATATAAAAAATCAAGCAACCCAAAATATTTTAGAGAGTCCAAAAAAACTTTCATAAATTTAAAAACCCACAGAACCTGAGCAGCCGTCCAATAATTGTTTTTATTTTATTTATTTATAAGTTTTTTATCTGTAAAAATGGGAAATTAATGGGTTAGTCAACCTGATCCCATAACATCCCATGTCAAGTATGTCCTTAATTAAATGGAACTAGATGGGTTGAATCACCTAATTTATAGGATTCTACTACTTTGCAAATGGTTGGCCAATCCATCTTACATGTTCATATTAACGATTCAGATTTTAAAAAATAAATTTTCTTCATGCTCTCATATAAATTTCAACAGCAAAAATATGATAATATAAAAAATGGTTTCGTCATTGATCCTCTAAATTGTAATGATAAAAAATATATAAAATGGGAAATAAGAGTATGAATATGCCAACATCCCAACAGAGTCCACATTATTCCAAAAATAATATATGAACAAAAAAAATATATATTTTTTTAACTAAACTATATATACATTCCACAATTTGATCTTTTTATTATTTTTTTTATTTTTCCACAAAATAACCGACATTTATTTTTTATGGTTAAAAATTAAACTGAGTTGAATAATTGATTAATATAAAATACAAAGGGTTTGTTTGTTTACTCTCATGCTTGATTTATAACAAATTATGTTTTTAAGTTGAGTAATTCTATTTTTCTTTATTTGGTCACAAAACCCACCAACACGTAATTTAGTATTAGTTTTAAAATACGGATCTCAATATTAAAAAAAGTCAGATTTAAAAATATTTATGAAATATGTAGTATATTTTTTTAGCAGAGATGCAATTTTATTAGAGATGTATAAAGTTTTTCTTTCAAAATCTATTTTTCTTGTGTTTTAGACTAGTTTTTTATTTTTTAATTCATTTAAGAAAAAAAAATTGAAAACTTGTTTGATAAAATGTTATTTTTACTTGTCTCATTTTTTCTTAACTTATAACAAAAACTTAGTGAAGTTAACTATTGAAAGAAAAAATAAATTTGAATATAATTTTTAATTTTTTTTTTTAAAGTTAAAAAAAGAAAGTGTTTAAAGATGGAGTTGAATTCTAACATAATTTTGTGCCTGAAAATATAATTAATTAATAAATAACAAATATTTTAAAATTGTGAGTTCAAAAAAATTAAAACTTAAAATTGATTACAAAACCTAATCTATTAATTTTACTTTTTTAATTCTATTTTCAATCTTTGGCTTTCCCAAACTACATTAATGTAAAAACTTAATTAGGTCATTATAAATTTTAAATATATAAATCGATGTAAACTTATGATATGTTAGCAGGCAAATAATTTATTTTTGGGTCAGATTTAACAGGCCAATATTGATGTACTCATTTTTATAAAAATATTAAACATCGAACTTGGCACCTTTTTTATAATTTATAAATCGCTGAAACAATTCAATATATATTTTGTTCTTATCTAATCTAAATTTATATAATATTTTATAGTTATTATATAATTATCCCCCCTTTATGCAAGGTGCCTCTATTATTGTGAACAATTTTCTTGTATTCATTTGGTCAATGCTAGTGTGGTCCCTTATATATTATATTAGTTTAATTTGTTATTTTTCTACTAATTGATGTATGATGATAGTGTTTGAAAATGGTAGTGGTATATACATATATCTTATCATTTTCAAACACTGTCATTTCCTTTTGTTTTTGTTTGTATGTTTTTTTCTTTCCTCATCTCGCCGCTTGCAATTTTCTAATTATTTTCTTCATACAGGAATTGGAAAAAAAAAAAAAAAAAGACTTGTAATTCTTCCTAGTGCGTGTTGTGTCATAATAAGATGTTTGTAATTTACCAATAACTTCAGTAGTACTTTGCAAACTATGTACGAGCACTTCAAATAGAAGAATAAAAAAATCGAATAAACAAAGAAATTAAAGAAACTGAGAACTTATTAAAGTATTATGTTGGGTTGCTAAAATATAAATAAAAGAGATGGTGGCTTCACTATTCACATGTTTGAGATTTATAATATGCGGCCGGCGTCCTTATCTCGATGGGTAGAGCTTCTTCGTGGCTGGTTGGGACTGTAGTACAGGCCCTTTTTTTTTTACAAAATAATTAATATATATATAATATTAAATAAATATTTTGTTTAAATTTTATTTTACATATTTTAGTATATATTAATAATATTTAACAAATATGTTGATAAAAATAACATGAATTATAAATAAAGTGATTAAATATATACTTTTTTTTTTTATATTTTAGTAATTGTTAGTAATATAAATAAAATTGTATTCATATATTATGTAAAAAAATTTCTTAAATGTGATAATTTAAAAAAAAAAATTAAATATTTAACTTTAGATTCAACATTATAAAAATAAAATTAAAAAAAAGATATATGATACGCTACATATTAAAAAAAATTAAGTTTGTATATTTTTATATTTTATTTTAACACAAATTTTAATTTTATATAATATTATATTATTTAAAATTTTATTTTAATAATTTTTTAGAATTTATTTAAATTTTTCTCTATATCAAACGAATAGACTCGACAAAATGAATAACTATAATGGTTTTTGTTAAAACTTAATAATTAAGTTACTAAGTAATGTTATGTGCGTGTAAGTTTTAAATTGAATATTAGATTAAAAAAATATGGTATAGAAATAATTATAAGATTATTTATTAAAAGATATTAATTATATTATATTATGTAAAGTAATAAATAATAAATGAGGTATTAGTTGCAAATTTTTATATTCCCGACTTTGGATGATGACTATGTTTCTATTCGAAGTCATCTCTTTACGCTAGAAACAATTGTTTAATAACAATATCCTCCAGTAATAAACCACTACTAAGTAAGTGGCACTCCTATGCTTTAACATTGAACACTTGTGGTTAGTAAAAGGGGAAAAAATGAAGTATATTTTGAAGTAGAGTCACGGCTAAGGATTAGTATGATCACCACACAGGAACAGCACTAGTATTTCTCTCTGTTCTCGCAGCCAACTTTATAAATTAAACTCCACTCTCCAATTGATTCATAAAAACTGAAAAGCAATTTTAATAAATGCATTTTATCTTTAATGATTTTCTTCGGTCAGAAAGAGTATATTTCAGATTTGGTGATGTATTTATTATTATCTTACTAGTAACAATTTATTTATTCTTGCCATAAACCCAAAAAAGATGATTCTCGCCTTAGCCCACTTTATCTTTTTTTTTCCATTTCTACCCTATTTCTTTATGCCTTGTCAATCTAAATTTACTTTTCCTTTCACCTAAAAACAATATAAAAACAATTTTTCAAGCAAAATAGTGTATACAATTCAACTATAAAAAGAATATCCTATACCCACCAACTCACCAGATTATATTTATATTTATAAAAAGAAAACCCTATTTCACTTTATATTTATATTTATTTCTCACCAACTCACCAGATTTCAACTAGGGAAATAAATTATTTTTTTAAACATAAATATTAACTTATCATAACAATATTCATTAATGCCTTATTATTCGAGATTTTTTGTAATATATTGTAATATTTACTTGTTGAATAATGATTTTCAGACAATCTTACTAGGTTAGGTATCAAATTAGCTGTTCATAAAAAATAAAAACAAGATTTTTCCCGTTTTATTATTATTATTATTTAAGCTTTTTCAATCAAACCATTAAAATAAAAAATCTTTGATACACCGAAAAAATTCTTATCTTCTATTGCAATCTCATCCTATTGTCTAAAGAGAATTCTTTTTTCCTTCTTCTATCTCTTAAATCAGCTTTTTTAACTTCTCCTTTTCAGCTTACTCTAACTAAATGACAAAGCATTTTCAGTAAATATCATTACAAAAATATTTAAATTTTGTAATACATTTTTCATGACAATTGATAAAAAAAAAATTATATAATATATTTATTATTTAATATTTAATTATATTTATTAATATAATTATAAATATATTTTAAAGTATATTGATAGTATTAATATATTATTTAAAAATATATTAAAAATTTGGATTACAAAAACAAAACATTTTTGTAGTGCATCCTCAAAAAAAAAAAAAATTTTTTTTTTTTCCAGAAAATTTCTTAGGCTTATGTTGTTTTTAATGTTCTTCCACATTCCAGTATTTTGGGTTTAAGTATGGAGGGAAGAGAAGGTGTCCATAATAGTGGGGTGACTGTGGTGGTATCAGATGCTCCTTCGGACTATCATGTAGCTCCAAAGTCGGAGATCTCGGCTCCCACCGGTGGATCAAGTCCTACACATCCGGTTGCACCAACAACGGCGTTAGCTGCTCTGACCGTATCGACAAAGAAGAAGAGAGGGAGGCCAAGGAAATATGGACCAAACGGAGCTGTTACTAAGGCTCTTTTGCCAATATCCATGTCATATTCGGGGCCATCTCCGGTGATCGATTTCTCAGCGGGAAAACGTGGAAAAGTGAAGCCGGCCAGCTCAGTCAGCAAGACCAGAAATGAGTTCGAGAACTTAGGTAATGGACGACTTATATGCTTATTGTTAAAAAATTTAGTGTGTATATAGATAGGAATGTTGCTGGATTGAATTTAGGAGGGTATGGTTTGGGATTTATGGGATTGTTGTTGGTTAGTTCTGAAGATTCTTGTCCGGCAAATTGGTAATTGATATCTTGAGTCCTATATCTGTTGTATTGTTTTACCAATAAGACATGTGGAGTTGAGTGGACTTTTGAGTTGTGTATGGAGAAAAAAAATAGTGAGTGGGTTGTATATGCATTAGAGGGTAAATTCAGTGTTGTTAAGTAGCTGCAATTAAAGTAAATATTGTACAGAACTTAGGTACCACAAATAGTTAGATTTTTTATTTGTTATTAATCGCAAGACTGAAGAAACAATGATGTTTCTGAATTTTTGGTGATCTTCCTGAATTATAAATTGATTCTGAAAGGAATAAGTTTGTTCCTTTTACGTGCATGGTTTTTTTTTTTTTTTTTTGTACAGGTATATAGATAGTATGTTACTTCTCTAGATCTCAAGCCTTTTCTATAAAGATGTAAGTTTAAAATGGAAGTTTTTTCTTTTTTTGGCATATAGGACACTTGCAAACCTTTATCCATTACTCGAACTAAAAAAAAAAAAAATTCTTAAATTTTTGCTTAGTATTATTGCTTTGTGGAATATAGGGAAACTATTATCACGTTCACTTATCCCTATGAGAAATTTGTTTGTAGGTGAATGGGTTGCATGCTCGGTTGGTGCTAATTTTACACCTCATGTAATCACAGTCAACAAGGGCGAGGTTAGTGAAGGAAGTGTTTTATTTTTCTTATTTTTGTCTGGAGGAAATGCAAATAGGTAAACACAAGCCTCTGGTCCTTTTTTCCTCTGACTTTTACCACCAGAAATTAACTCTAGTTTGGTACATCTTTGAAGTCAATTATTTGGTCTTTCAAAGTTTAGTTATTTCTAAGCAATTATTTGCTCTTCCACAATTATTTAGGATGTTACAATGAAGGTAATATCATTTTCTCAACAAGGGCCTCGAGCTATATGCATTCTCACTGCAAATGGTGTGATATCAAGTGTTACGCTTCGTCAGCCCGACTCTTCCGGGGGTACATTGACATATGAGGTGATTCTCCTTGTTCTTTCTTAAATGAATTAGTCAGTCCAGCTATTTGTGAATCATCTTTTTTCTCCGGCTATTTAAAGTAGTACTCTAGAATAAATTTCTCCAATTTTGAACTCGTTTAGGCTTTAGCTGACCTGTACGTTTAACTCTTTAATTCCAGGGTCGTTTTGAAATACTTTCTTTATCGGGGTCATTTATGCCCAATGACAGTGGAGGCACGAGAAGCAGAGCTGGTGGGATGAGTGTTTCTTTAGCTAGTTCCGATGGACGTGTTATAGGCGGTGGAGTTGCTGGGCTATTAGTAGCTGCAAGTCCTGTGCAGGTATTGCTCCTCTTATTTCCACAGCTTGTTCACTAGATTTTTACTATTCAATCATTACTTAGGTAGGATTAATACTGAGAAATTCTCAAGCTCAGCTTGTAGCATTTACTGACTTATGCTGCAAATGCCTTGTTATGAATTATAGGTTGTAGTAGGCAGCTTTCTGACTGGGAACCAGCACGACCACAAGGTAAAGAAAAAAAAACATGACTATATGTCAATTGCAACACCAACTGCAGCTGTTCCAATTCCAAGCGCCGATCCTCATGCTTCATTCCGTAGAGATCATAATTGGTCTTCACTTCCCACAGATTCAAATAACAAGTCATCTGAAATTAATGTATCTTTCGGTGGAGGTTGATCTAAAGTTTCCATTATTTCTTTTCTCCACATTAAGATTTTTCTTAGTCAAATTGACAATCAAGCTTTCAAATGTCAGATCTCATCACTTGTTTTGTCTATATAACCTTTGATGACTACAAGTACCCGTATGATGTTTGTGACCTGTTATGCTCTAGATTGGATAATAATACAGAAGCGGAAAAATAACAGTAATGAGAGAGGTTTTTACTCTTATTATTTTGAGATATTGAGTTATAGCTTTAGCTGTTTAGGTAGGCTTTGGCTCTTGCTATCATGTTTTGTAGAAAGTAGAATAGTTTTATGCAATGTTGACATTTGAATTCTTGGGGCATTGTGATTATGAGGTTACTTTGAGCATATCCAACTCTTTCTTTTTTTTTTTTTTTCTTTCTGGAACTTCTCCATATTTTCAGCATATCATGCAATCATGTGGATGATGGAATAGAATATATCCAAATATCTATCTAAAACGACATCCAAATCAGCAGCTCTTTTCTTGACGTGAAAACATAAAATTAGGCATTCAATGGTGAGCTATGATGATCGAAGCATTTTATCAATAATAGATATTCCCATCAATGGTCATATGATTTGATTTAAAAAGCCATATGTATCTAACATTCTGAGACTGAGACCTGATATGAAGAAAAAAAAAAGATTGTCTGCCCAGTAAGAATTATGGAAGTTAATTATGTACTTGCCTAATACAATTATTTACATTAATTCTTACATGCCCAAGCAAACTATTTTAACTTCAAAATAAATACGTTACTTACTCAATATTTTTGGTAATTTCCCAAGTAAAGATGAACAAGTATGTTATTGAATAAAAAAAAAAAACAGAATCGGAGACGTGACACAGCTCATAATGCATTTATTATCATCAAGTAACTTCTCAGTAATTATTAAATATAAAATTAAAAATATAAAATGATAAAATAATTATAAAATTATGTATAAATTGATGTATATAACTTGTGATAAAAATAATAAATGTAAAAATAATATTTATTTTTGTTGTATGTATGACTCATTTATTTATTTTTATCCTCTTTAAGGAAGAAGAAAAATATATGTTGTTTTTTTAACGAAAAATATATATTATTTTACGTTTTAAAAAAATTTATAATAGTTTATGAAAAAAATTAAAAATAAAATTATATGTATAAAAAATTAAAAGAACATAAACACGTAGGTTTATGTTCTAGGAAAAGAGCGTGGGGAAGGTCTTTGGAGTTATGGTTGTCCTTAGTCAACGCTTTCTTTTTATCAACTTTGTCATCAAATTGGAACTCAGCAAGAGATCTAAGTTCTTGTGATTAACTCACATATTCTAATTCTCATCATCATCGATAATTCATCATCAACACACTGAATAATTTTATAATAAACATTCAAGAGTCCCTGAGACCTTGAGGGGGGAACCCGTACTATTTTTTCTGAATCTGTTATGCAAGTGAACAAAACCCAGGACAATAACGCTGAAACGACCATCTGATCTGGGATTTTAAGTGTACAAGCATACTATTTATAAATAAATTTTTTCATTAATATATGAATCTAATTTATAATTCTAAAAGTTTGTGAAACTTTGTAAAAAAATTGTCTCCATATTAGATAATACTACTTGTTTTGAAAATATTCCAACATGTCTAATCTCAAATAAACCTATTATTTAATTTGTGAACAACTTTATTTTACTTTCTTATTTAGTTGTCTCCTTTTTTCTTTACCTTAAATTTACATTTCTTTTTGTTAAATTTTATTTTCTACCCTTCAAACTTCTTTTTTTTTTTTTGAAGGAATGAGAATTCTAAAGTCACAAATTAAACCACCTCAATTTAAGAGAGTGCAACAAATTACATTTACACCTTAAATGAGAGTCGATCCTCCAACTTCTTTTAACGTGAGGCACTTTCATTGCATATAAAACCTCATATGTGACTAGGGACTTACTTAGAACTCGGATGGTACAACAAATTCTGAAATTTTTATTATAACATGAAAAAAATATATATATTGTTTTTGGATCCTAAGCTAAAATAACGTTTGATATTAAAAAAAAATTACAACTTTAAATATTTGATAACATTCTTAACCCTTACTGAGAACGTAAAGTGAATATGCTTGATCGAAAAGTAATATTCTTCCTGTAATGGCTTTATGGCAAACTGAAAATAGAATATTTGAATGAATGGGGTATACTAGCTTGAGAGCATTTCTTCATCTTTTTTCACTATTATAAATTTTAACATCTTCTTATTCCCCTTTGTTTACAAGGATTTCTTATTTATTTATTATTCCCAACCTAACATGGAATGGAAGTTTTAAGCATAAATAAAAGACTAATGTATAAGTTTAGCAAAACAAGGGAGGAAAAAATAAAACTAAAAAAGGAATATTTATGTTCACGCCCTTGGAATTGTATCAATTCCACCCAAACATCCAACAGACTGTATTTAAGAATGCCTTATTTCGCAATCTACATGCATTTTATAAAAGCCTTCATACAAGTGTTTCAGATGAATAACTTATAGCCAACCGTGTTGAGCATGTAAAATGTTTGAAGTTTGAATTTTGTGTGTCAGTAGCATGATTATTTAAAAAAAAAAAAAAAAACTTGAATGCAAAAAAGATTCTAACTGCAAAGCTACTTAAACAATTATTTATTTAATCTTCAAAAGCATTTTCAATTTTAGGGCTAATCTTGAGTTACCGAAACAGATTTAAGAGTACATTAACCAAGACCAGATGTTTCATCCTTTCGAGGGGCATCAGCCTTGATACGAGGAGGCCTGACTATACGATCTATGAGCCCGTATTCCAGAGCCTCTTGAGCATTAAAACGCTTCATCCGACCTAAGTCTTTGTTAATCTGCATGTTTAAAGGAACAAAAACAGGAAATTGGGAATGAAAATCCAAGAACAAGTGAAAGAAGGTTCACATGACAATCTAAGATGATGTATTAAAATATTAAATTATTTGACAAAATTAAAAAGCTCAAGCCTCTTGCAATGCTTACCAAAGTAAATAGAAATTGACTAAAAAAAGCTCATCATATTATGCCAAGCAAAATTTTGACCGCCAAAAAATAAAAAATCATCATCAGCCCAACAGCAAAATTGGTTTTTGATGTCAAAGAGCTAACCTTTTCAATTGGCTGGCCTGTTTTCTTAGCCAACTCATTAAAAAGGTACTCCTTAATTCTTAGAAGTTCATCTGCTTCGTTCCTTATGTCATCAGCCTGCAACGAAAGCATACAAATCCATGAAACCGGCAAAAAGGGAACAAAAGGTCAGCTAATAAAATGATCTAAATCATCCATAACGGTATGTGTTACAAATCACCTGACCACGAGCTGCCCCAGCAGGAGGCTGTAGTGCTATCCTTGACAGAGGCATTGCAAACCGATGACCCTTAATAAAGCAGAAAATACATACGGGTGAGATGCCAAAGTTTAAGCCATCTGAGAGAAAAAATATTAAGGTAAAGCCATAAAACTAACACCCCTAAAACATATAATAACAAATATTATTAATTCAAAAACTTCAATGCACTAAGTCACATAAGTATGTACGTAGGGGGTGGGGGGCAATTCAAATGGAAAAGGCTAAAGACTACAGACCACCACTATCAGTAATTCGACTAGAATTTTCTCCAGTTTTGGTCATAAATGCAAATCCTGGAAGTAGAGACATGAGAGTCCCAACAGTTACCAGTTTAGGTTTGAGTACCCTGAACCCTTATCTAGCTAAGTCAACATTCAAACGACCAACCCTAATATGGTGAATCTGTCTTCCCCACTCTATGCCAAATTGAAAATAGCATCACTAAGCTGTACAACCCTGAATAACTTCTTGCAAGACAGTCATGCCAAGGAATGTATCAAATTAAAGGGAAAGATCTTTACCTTCTCTCCAGCTGCAAGAAGAAAAGCTGCCAGATTATAAGCATAGCCCACACAGTGGGTGGTAACAGGACTCTTCAGGCTTTGCATTGTGTCAAATATAGCCAAACTAGGCGTAAGCTGCAATTAGAACAATCTTTACTTCTTTAGCACAAAAGTCCTACGAAACAAGTAGGAGAAATTTTCATTGCAAAGAAACAGAGTTAAAAAAAAAAAAAAGCTCACATCTCCACCAGGACCATTGATGTACATGTAAAGTCTTTTTGAATTATCAATACTGTCAAGGTAAAGCATTGTCGCTAGAATTTGGTTGCTAAATTCTTCATCTATCTCTTGTCCAATGAAGATGACACGTTCTCTGTACTGCATGCCCAAAATTCAGTAAATTTGTTACAAAAATTTCATCTTAACAGACCATGTAAGATCAGTAAGAATTGGGGATCAGCAAAACCGGTACATAATACTTGACATCTAGCCAAATTTTAGCTTTTAAATTCTGTCTTATCAGCAGAAAGAACATTCCTGAATAAAGGTTCTAAAAGGCGGAAACAAGTTCTGAGACAATTGTCCCAAATGAGGCAAGGCGTAAGCCTCAAGCCTCAAGGTAGTGTAAGACATCAGCCTCACTTCAAAATAAAAAAAAAATGCATAAAATTATTAGCAACCTAATATATAAAGTACTAATACACTAAAAGTTAAGACACAAATCATAAAATATAAGAATAGCATAAATAGTTTAGATATAAAGTCACAAATCATATAAATAAACGTCTAAATGACAAGTCAAGATTAAAATAAAATCACAAAATAAATTTCAAAATGAATCACAAATAAGTTTCAAAATATACTTTAATATGATGGTCATTTTTTGTTTCTTCCTCTTTATCTCTTGAGTCTAGGAGTCTCTCTTTCTTTCTTTCTTTTCTCCTTTTCCATTTAAAGAGCTACTAGACTTTATATAAAAATTTGAGCCAACCTTAAAAACAATACAATTAGGTCCTTATAGTTTCATGAAAGAGGCATAAATCTCACGCTACCCTAAGCCACATAGCCTCAAAACGTACACTTCATTGTAAAAGGCATAAGCCTCAAATTAAGGATATGAGGCGTTCGCTTCAAAGCCCCCATCAGCCACCTCGCCTTAAGGTATAGCCTCAAGATGTTTTTTGGAACATTGTCCAGAATTCATTTAATTCTTCTTGGACATAGCTAGGAAAACAAGTTAAGAAAAATTGGATTCATCACTCAAAAAATGTTGAAAATGCCCCCTCCAATGTTTGCGCTAACTTTTTTTAAAGGACAAAACCAAAAAAACATAGAAGATCTAGTAATAAAGAGAGATTAATGATCATGGTTTTTGCAATTAAGATTGTTGCAACCTAGATAGTAACATGTCAACTACCTTGATGCAAAGAATGTCAGGTAACTGCAATATTTCAGAATACTAGCTAAGTAGACTCTAATTACAATAATATAGAATTAGACATGATAACTTACCAGGGCATTCCACAAGTCAACCCATTGCCAAGTTCCCTCACCAGGAGTTCTATAAGGAACCCTTGGAGTTCCAATAGGCATCATGCCAAACTGAGCCCGTGTTGGCTTATGGTTGTGTGTCCTGCACGAACAAATGTGTGTCATGCATACAAAATTAATTCAGTCAAACTACCAGAAAATAATCAAATATATTTAACACATTATAGACAGGAAGGGAGATTTAACTTCTAAAGCTCCTTCCTTCAGCTTTCCATGGATATCAGTTGTCTCATTTAGGCCATTAAAGACAAATAAAATATCTCAATAAGAATCATCTCATCTCATTAAAATTACGTGAATAAATGAGTTTTGAAAATTAATGGATTATACCATAAGCTTGTTAACACCCATCGCAATTTAGACCTCTAAGTGCGAACAACCAAATATCGAATGAATGCCAGTATTTTCTAGAAAGCCACCAAATTGCATAATGATTAAGAAAAGATACACAAGCTTATAGAGACCTGACACTGACAAAAAAGAAGCTTATAGAGTGAATATACCTAATTTGAAGACTCTTATGAACTTTTCCATAGAACTCAACTGTCAAGTTGGGTTTTTTATCTCCAAGAGGACCTTTAAAAGAAATACAGATTAGAAAACATCTAAGATTGTCAGAAGAGGGGGGAAAAAACAATAAAAGCATGGAATGCAATCGAAATTTACCTAAAGATTGAAGTTTTAAACCAGAAAAAAGATTTGTCGTAAAACTGCAATAAAGGAAAAAACAAATAATTAGAAACATTAACATGAACAATTGAACATCTCTAATTATCGAAAAACCAAACCCACGAAAGAGAGGACCTGGGACAAGGTTGGGAGAGTCTAACTCGAGGATGAAGACTTGAAGCATCAATTGTCGCCTGAAGAGATATTGTCATCTTCAGAAAGAGAGCGATCCCCTGGCTGATGATTTTGTTAAGGAGGGCAAAAAGATTGAATGATGAGGATATTACATAGAACCGGTAATATTTTAGTTTCTTCTCCGGAACTAATCCGTGCCGTTAATCTTGCAAAAAAAAAATTATCTACGAGTTAAAGGTGGACTTACTGGCCGAGTGATCGTATTTGTAATTAGTGTTGTAAATATAACAGGATAGGACGATTTTTTTTATTTTTTTTTAAATTATAAAAAATAATACTCAAAAATTTATAATAATAAAATTAACATTCTAATAATATTTAACATTCAACATTAAATAGATCTAAATTATTGTTGTTTAATTCCAATTGAACGAATCTTAAAAAAAAATGATATATTAATTATTTTTTTAATTAAAAAAATATAAATTTAAATAAAATGAGTGTTATTTTTATTATTATAAATTTTAAGAGATGTTATTTTTGTTGTTTTTCTTTCTTCTTTTTTTCGGTATACAATATATCTTAGGGAAAAAAATATACAATAAATAAATAATTTAATTATTTAAAAAAAATTTATGGGCCCATATTTAAGCCCTTAAATAGATGTGATTAGTGAACTGGTAAACAAAACAACTGCAAGGAGACCATCCTTGTGTCCCCCTTAGACCCTTTCTACGCATGTACAATTTTAAGGCATTGTTAAGCAATGGCACAAAAAAAAAAAAGATAAAAGTAGCAACATTTTAAAGAGCTACCGAGTTCATACATCGTTAAAAAAAAATACATGTATTATTAAAATACGGCGGGGAACAAACTGTGTACATAAATTATCTTTATTTTTATTTTTATTTTATACAAGGTGAATAACTTGTACCAAATTTTTAATTTTCCAATGAGTAATGTTCTCAAGGTCATGTGAAAATAAAAGAATAATTGTTATATATTTTAAGTTATTACATATATCAAATTAGATGTAAGAGTAGAGGTAAAGTTAGTATATGAGATGTTTAGGTCATTTAAGATGAGTTGTAATTGAATTTATCTAAATTTTATTAACTCATTTTTAGTCACTTGTAAATAATTTTAGTATAGTATCTAATGAGTTAACTTATTTTTATGTTTTAAAAATAAAAATACATATAATTTATTAAATAGATTTCTAATATGAATAGTATCTTTCAATAATATTTTTTTGTAAAATAAAGAAAAAAAGAAAATATTGTTTTTGAAAATAATGTTATATCAATTATTTTATCTCTATCATTTTGTTGAATGAGCTTGAAAACAAGTTAGCTCATGAACTAATTATTGAAACATAACAATAATATTAATTTTAAAACTTATAACTATAAAAATAATATATTTTAAACTTATAATTATAAAAATAATACATTTGTGTTTAGTTTATATATTTTTACTATTAAAAAAATCTAATCTATTATTTCATACTTAACACCGATAAATTAAAAATCTTTCAAATTTGACTATGATTATTTAAATTAATTTAATGTTGAATTTATTTGAATTTGACATCATTCAATATTATTATATGTTATTTTTATTGTTACAAATTTTAAGGATATTTTATATAAAAAAATTAATTTATTAGATTAATTTTGAATAAATTAAATTGAGTTGAATAATCCATTTAATGTTTTTGGAAAGGTTTAAGTAATTATAGAATAATTTACAATTTTTTTCTTTATAAATAGTTATAAATATTTTTTATTTAATTTTTCAATAAAAAATATAATTATTTTTTTATAATATTAAAAAAAATTATTTTTATCATAAAAAAAAAATATATATATATATATATATATATTAAATAATTAAAAATAAAATTTTATGTATTAAAAAAATTATATTACACAATTAAAATTAAATGTTTATTTTAGTTACGACAGGAATCCTCAATCGTGTCATAGACCCTTAGGCCTTAGGGGATTTTTACCAAACAGAGCGCGTGCACAGTAACAAATAAAAAAAAAAAAAAAAAGCCTTTTTATCATATTTATTGATTAATTTAATTTTACAATTACTTTATCTAGAAAAAAAATTCTTATAATTACCTTTTTATCTTATATTTTAATTTTAAATCTAAATAATAATTCACACATTATTGAATATATATTATACTTAATTTAATACATATAATACTAATTATTTAAATAAAAAAAATTCAACCTAAAAGGTAACAGAAACAGAAGCTAAACCAGCCGACAGCTGCTAAGCAAATATTTGAAGACAAACAAATAAACCAGCAAAATTCAAATACATAATCATGTTTTGAGCAATCTTTCACCAACAAGAAATTAAGATATTAATTAAAACTATAGAGTATGACTTAAGGCAAAAACTAAATGCAGATAATGTTTTGCGATGTGCCTCCAGACTCCAATCACTTGTCTCACGTGATCAGTGAACACTTTTATGCACAAACGTGCTTGGGGTGAAAACCAACGGCCAATCTTACGACAAGCTCCTAATCTTTTAGTAAGACACGCGCTCCTATGCCAATAACTTGCACGCGTATAGAATCATGAAGCATTGGGGCGCGTTTGATTTTATCTATAAAAGAGATTCATTTTTCAGTTTAATATTCGTGAGTGGATGCTGCCCTCCTACACTCCTACCTACCAATTACCATTGATGCAATCCTAACTTCTCAACAGTTTCTCTTATTAATACTTCTCACCGACAGCTTTAATTCTCTTTCGATTGTTAATTCTCTCACTTGCTTGGTCCTTGAGAGACGAGGGGAATCAATAGATGCCGATTCATTTAAAATTTGGAAAAAAAGAAAATTTTGAATCATGTTCTCTTTTCGCTTCTTAGGCGGGGAAATTAGCTGGTCTAGTCGAGTAAGGAGAAAAGAAGGAGCTTTAGTTCTCCCTCTCTTTTTGTTTGCTTTTTGATTAGTGTTTAAACACATTGTCAAAGCCAAATTAATGCCTATAATAAATCTTAAAACTTTTGATATTCAAAATGATTTTGGTTTTCCCACCGTTTCTCAGAAACCAAACAGACGCTAGGATAAAGTTCGAATTTTCTTTTTCTTAGATCCTTAATTTACCACACACCGACAAAGCCTATAAAAATTACAAATTTCTGAAATTATCCAAGGAAAAAAAAATGTAAAGGATACAGCTTTATAATTACAATTTCCATCTCAAATATCATCATAGTCCTCGTTGTCATCTTTTGCCGATGATAATGACGGCGGAGAAGATGAAAAAGCCGTCGAATATGTACAGAATTGAGAGCTACCGACAACCATTGTACCCAAAACATAATGCCCTAAAGAATCCACAGTCTCCATCAAATTCTCTTCACAAAGGAACTCATCGCTGCTAACCCTCTCAACCTGCCTATTAAAATCATGAACAAACACATGGGTTTTGGATCCACCGCCACTCTTGCTTCTGGCCAAAACTGCGGCAGTGAAAATGGAGGACATACGACCCGGCGCAGCAGGAAAATACCCACGAGGTCCATCTACCAAAATCACATCCCAAGGCACTTGGTATATATGATTTGGAAGGTCATTAATTCCAAGCTTACACTCGGAGTACAACAAATTCTGTACCGGTTTGCACTCGCCTCGAATTTGGGTTTTAGCCAGGGAGACCAGTTCTGCAAAATCCTTGACTTTTGTGGTGTACAACACGTCGTATGCTTCAATACCCGGATGAGATTGCTCAAATTTGGAGACGAGGAACTCGCTTTCGTCGAGAAATACGGTTCGACCATTGATGTTAAGGGCGTGCCAGAGAAGAGACTCGTGTGTAAGGCCGAAGATGAGGAAGTTACAGTAGGGTGAGCAATGGTTCAGGGCTGAGGCTATGGAGTTGAGCTCGACAGAGGACATGCTAGTTGTGGAGGTGGAGGTGGAGTTGGAAATGGAAGCATAGTGGAGAAGAGCTTCGGCTATGGAGGTAGAGAAGAGACTAGTACCTGTGGGATGGTTTTCGTTGGAGGTTGTGGGAACCGTAGAGTTGATGAGTGTAAGAGTGAATGCCAAAGTGAAGAAGGCGATGAAGAAAATGAGCCATAGACGGTGTGAAACACCTCCAGTTTGTTTCTGGATTGAGGGGTGGAGTAGTATGAGCCTTGTGTTGTTGTTGCTGTTCTTCATTTCTCCTCTTCAGTCTTCATCAAAGAGAGGAAGATGAGTCGGCGGTAGTAATAATAATTTAGGGTAAGAGAAAGTAATGAATGGCTAGGATTGTGGGAGATCAGAATCAAAGAAGACAGAGAAATCACGGAGGAAATTGAGTAGGCTCGTATTTTAATGAATGAAATAACGACGGAATAAATGGTTGTCAACATAGCATATGTATCGTAAAGAGATTGGGCCATCTAGCTTATGTGACGAGTAATTTAAAAAAAAAAAAACTCTTTTATCCGAAGTTTCACAAGTCGCTGACACAAGTACATAACTATTTCTCTAAGGATTTGAATTCTTTTTGTTATTTAAAAATGTGAGTTAATTATAATTATAATAAAATCTCAACTTAAAAAGCTTATCCTTGATTTGACTTCGTACTAAAATTATAATTAAGTTAATAAAATATTTTTAAAAAAAAACGAACACTTTTATTTTTAACGAATTGTTGTGATGTCACAATTAATGTGACAATTATATATTAATTAAGATAATTGAATCTATTTTTTCTTAACTAATTAATAGACATCGCATTATTATAAGTTGTTGTAAATAAAATTTTTATTTTAAAATTAAGAATAGATTTGGTAAAATAAATACTACAAAATCAATTTTAAAAACAATCAACTATTATTCCAACTAATATTTTTTGAGTACAAACTGATAATACAAAAACTTGTAATTACATTAATTTACTTAGCAAAATAATAAAAATGTTGAAGTTATTTAGTTTTTTTTAATTATGTAACATATAATATTATAATTAGTATAATCATAAATTTATATGTATTTAATGGTATTTTATAAGATTAATATTGCAGTAAAACTCAATATTTCTCAAAGTTAAAAATAAAGCTTATAAAGGACAGAAGAACGTGCAATCCACAATTTTTCTTCTTTTATCCTTTTAAGCTTATGACACACAAGACTTGTTTTAATCTTTCTGCTTTAGTTTCAAAATTCTCATTATGTTGATTAGCGCATGGCATGTTGCTTAGTATGATAGTCATCTTCGATTCTTTGCTGCTATTATTGTCCTTTTTTTTTTTTTTTTTTTTTTTTTTCTAGCCAGAAATTTTATTATTCCAAGCCTCTAGACAAAAATGGTGTCCCATAATTTCTTGAACTTAGCTTCGAATCCTCTTCATCGTAATTTAAAGTATGTGTTATGCATGCCAAAATAGATTGTAAAAAAAAAAAGTTTATTATTCCATAATTAGATGTTTTATATATTGTTTATTATTATTGCCTAAAATGCCTTCCTATTTTTCGATCAATTATAGTTGCAATAGTTGATTAAAAGATATTGTATTAATATAAATAGTTAATTGCAACAACAAAAAAATAACAAAGTAATAAATTGAAATTTTTTCACGCAAAAGTACCAAAATGAACGTTTGCTATTATTATTATTATTATTTCTTCATCAAGCTTCTCTTCTGCTATTAGGCCTGCCCTTGTACATCTAATGACCTCAAATGAACAATTTGCTTTACAAAGATCATCTTCCAGGTTTGTATAAATTCGGATGTTCCTGGGTAAGGATGGCAACGTGAACTTTACCGTACCATTTATTTTCTTTTGAATAATTGTTGACCCACTTTGGACAATAATCCAATCTTTTTTTATATTCATCAATAAAGAAAGGCGTATTGATTCTACCGAGACTTGAATCAACTATCTTATCGATGTGAGACATACTCATTTATTATCTACACTGTCTAAAATACGAAGATAAACCCCAAACTGAATTGTAGGAGTAGTCACACTAAAATGTTTGTTATTCAATCTAACCCGAACAAGTCAAGTACTGTAGAGCACAGCACATTTGCCTCAAATTGAAAGCTCTCTTTGGGGGTGGGAGGGAGCAAAATGCTTGAATTCTACAATTCAACTAACGAAAACTCCAACAATGTTAGAAAAGTGGCCAAGAAAACACAATTCGAAACCCCTCTTGAGTTTGAGTCACTACATCAGAATGTTGAAGGTGAAACAGATACAAAAAGAATGCTACAGTTCATTCCTAGCAAACAAAAGCATACCACAGTTCCGAGCCATACAATTACACAAGCCTGAAATCCTACGAACTACACCAAATTATAAGCTGAAATGTTGCCGCTGCCACATGTGCTAGATTGCCGACTACACGACCTGTCTATGCCATTTGAGTACACCAATTTTCCACTTTCCAGGAAGAATACCATAGAGAAAGCATTTATCACCCATTACTCGTGCTCTTCAAGTGCAGTTAAGATCATCCTACAACATAATTTACAAAATAGGTTATAATTCATACAACATATCTGGAGGAAAAAGAAAGAGAGAATAAAAGAAAACAATAGAAGGGTTTCTTTTACAGCATAATACCAAAATATGGAGAGAAACAAAAGAAAGACAAGATAAAAGAGTTTGAAGAGCCTTTGCTTCTTTTCTTTATGAAGCATGTTGAATATCTCTGTAACATCAACCAGGTACTGATTTTCCTTATACCTGATTGCAAAAAAGAAGGGGAACATATCATTACATTCAATAACCTTAAAAAAGCACAAGATGCATCAATTTAGTTTACAAACAATTACAAGCCAGATTGCACAAACTAAATTACCCCATATTTTTCCAACTCATCAAGATAAGTTATAAAGAATCATAACTCGTTAAGATCCAAACATTGCAGTAACAGAAAATTTATGGACCCACCAATTAGATATGACTCATATTTCAAGAAGCGAGCATAGAATGTGTTCCAAATTAACACTCTCGAAACAAACAACCAAGTAGAACACGTACATAAGCCTAACAGCAGGTCAGAAAGGAATGCATGAAAAGCAATTGATGAGACTCATACTATGAGGAGCGAGCACATCATAGGTCATTGACCTTCACACACTTATAGCAAAAGAGATCTTTGAAGTTGCATCCGGGACATGAATCAATAAATTAAATTCTCTTACAAGTGGGGGTGTCAATCGTGTCGTGTTGGTCGTGTTCGTGTCGTGTTTGTTCGTGTTATTCGTGTCGTGTTTTCGTGTTGATTGACACATTAAAAAATTTACTTGAATTTTTTTTGTGTTATTTATAATAGTAAAAAATAACAAAACCTTGAAGAACATAAAAAAATTATTGATCAATTCTTACTAAAAAAAAATTCGTGTCGTGTCGTAATTGGATCGTGCTATCGTGTTGTGTCAGAAATTGCCACCCCTACAAGGCAACTAAAAAGGAATTGCAACTAAGCCACACTGCCTAACCAATAGGCTTCACATATTGTATTATGTGTTTCAAAATTTGACAACATTGTGTAATTCAAACACCCTTCTATACTTTAACACTCAGAACATTCTACTTCCTTCGGTAGCTCGCGTTTCCTTTGGCTTAATTAGATAACTTTAGTTTTTTTTACTTTTTAAAAAGAAGGGATGTACCTAAGTTTAATTACATGAGTTTTCATAATTTCATCTCTCCAAATATTTCTCTCTCCTGACCACTGGTTTACATCAATAAGACAACAGAAAAGTAAGAACTTACAGCTTCCAATTGTAATAGAGGTAAGGACCACACAACAGGGTCATAAACCAATGCCCTGTTAGAAGAAAGAAGGCACACAAGACAGCTTGTGTAATGAACTCTGGCATAATCACTTTGTTTATCCCTACTGAAGAGTCATATGGATTTATATAATCAAACTCCAGATCAGCTAGGCACATAAGCTGCAACATTTTTATTTTTCATGTCAAATCTACAAAGCATAGACCTCAAAAAAAAAAAAGCAACAATAATATTATTCCAGCCAAGCACTTTCAATCCCTGCAAGTTTAGTCTGAAAAAGTGTTCCTTTAATCTAAGCATAACATCCAGTAGCTCAATACTAAATTACTGTCAATATATATATATAAATGCAGTGAGAACGGTATTAAAGCAAAATTATGTGGAAGACACAAAAAGAAAAGAAATGCACACTTAATTCAAGCCTGAAAAATCAATAAGCTTATTCTAAGGAACATTAATTCATTATTTAAAAAACTACGAACGAAATTGTACAAGTAAAATTTTTCCAGTAAATAAGTTGAAGCTCATGAAATTCCAATAATTTTCAAAATAGCCCTTTCAAACCAAACCACCAACATCCTCAAGGACACGCATATAAGCTTTTCTAAGGTATTCTTAGTTGTTAGTATCTCAGAGAGGTGGTGAAATCAATTTCGTTTTTGGGTGGATTTGGAGGGAGGCATTAGCATTTAGCAGCCCAAATTTCTCCATTCCCTACACACCCAAAAAATGCATGCGCAAAAAATAAAATAAAGTTTAATAATTCAAATAATGCATACCCAAATAAAATGCTAATCAAGTTAAAAAATTTAGACGATATAAGAAAACCCATAAACAAATAACTAGAGAAATATAAATTCGCATTAATTAGACCTGGTAAACAACCAGGAGGAGTAGGGCAATAAGGAAGAAGAAGGACACAAGCCACACATAAAGATCTCCCATGGTCCTCCTCTGTCCCTGCTTCTCCTATACAGGCCAGACTTCCAGCTCTAATAAAGCCAAATGCATCCGATTAACAACTGCGCTCACTATAACAACCCCTTTTCGGTAGTTTATTAATGGACGGCCAATCGATCTCTTCTTTTTTATGGAGCTACAGAAAAAAGGATTGGATTCGAAAACAATATTCAGAGCACTCTGGCTAAATCAAGAGCAACCTACATAAGCAATTCGAGTTTGAGCAGTTTGGCAAGTCGTTTTCCAGCTTTTTTTCAGGTAATTTTACGATGGCTAAGGGCTAAGGGGATTGTTTCACATGTGTGCTTGGCTGAGGACCTGAGGTGAGGTGCAAGAAGATTTTTTTCCCTTGAAAAACGAGTTGGCTCTACCACTTACTTTTCTTTTTTTTTAATAAAAAATATATAATAATAAAAATAATACTTATAACATTAAACTTATATTATTTTTAGATTAAAATAAAATAATATTTTTATTATTATAAATTTTAAAAAAATTATTTTAAATAATTTTTTATAAAAAAAATTATTTAAAATAATACTCTCAAAATATAAGAGTACCAAATTTTCTTTTATTAATTATTATTATTATAAATTTTAAAAATATTATTTTAAATAAAAAAAACTTTAAAAAAAATATCAAAAAATTAATACTCTCAAAACATACCAGGACCAAAAAAGTTTTTTCTTTGCCAACTAAATGTTCGTATTTTTTATATATGATTCTAACGTATTGTGTTAGCTAGAGGCAACTCATGATTGGACGGGCCATTAAAAGAATCCATTTATTATTATTATTATTCAATTAATTTCAAATTAGAAATTTCATTAAAGAAGTAATTATACACTTGTGTGTGAATGCACAAGTTATTTCAAAAAGAGTTTCATTTTAATGGGTGTTAAAAATTGTGTTAGAGTGATTCATTGTATATAAGAATCTTCTTCTACTATATACCAACCAAAACCCAAATCAACCCTTAGATAACACAACAGCGATCAAACAGCTACAGTAGAAATATAGCCACAAAAACATTTCTAAATCAAAAGGCAGAAACGAAAAATCGAATCTGCACCATGAATGATATTGTTTCACACGGTCGTTAATCAAGATAAAATTGTTTTTGTTTTTTTCCTTTTATTTTTGGTAATTCAATATCATCCGAAGTCTTTAAAACAATGTAAATACCAAAACTTCATCATTACTAGTTGTTTGATTAGAGATTTTCATAAGCTATCGAAGAACAAATGTACGAATTAGCAAGTGACCTGAAATATTTATTATACAATATTAAATATATTCACTGTATAATTTATATACAATAACATATTTAATTATAAAATTAAATTATATTATATATAAAAATAGTACAATTATGTATAAATTTTAAATAATTAAAAGAATGTAAATTAAAATCATACTAAACACTTAACGTAATTTATCTAAATTTTTAATTATAAAATTATGTGTCTTAAATTTTTATTTTATCTCAAATTAAAAATATTTTTTATTTTAAAAAATGTAATAAAAATATAAAAAATAATTAAATATTAATTTAAATAAATTTTATAATAAAAATTATTTTAAATATAAATTATTTTATTAAAATATTTATAATTAATTTTATCATAATTCATTACCAAATTTTATATAGATTAATTTTAATATAATTTAATCTAATATAAATTAATTCTAATATTTAACTTATTTAATATGATATATCAAATATATCTTGAGGAAAAAAAAAAATCCCATATACAATACAAGATAGTACAATCCAAAAGGAGTTACATTAATAAGAAATCTAAGAAATTTGTAAATGAAAGTGGAGAGCGTTTAATTTCCTTGTTTGCTAGTTCCTTGGAGCAAGATGAATTCACAGAACTAATTCTATGCTTTGAGCATAAGAAAAAATTTCTACTGCCCAAATTTATCAACTTTTCTTCCTCATTTAAACCTGCACTCATTTACAAATTAAAATTAAAATCCAATAAATATAGAAAAAAAAAAAAATTAAAGAAAATAATAAAAAGTTTCGTAATAATATTGAAGTGGGAAAAAAAAAAAACAAATCCATTTACAAGGACTTACTTTCTAAGCTAAACTGCGAGTAATGAAGCTCAAAATTGTGTGGATTAGTTTCCGTCAACAATGGTCTTCGCATCTCTTTTACGTATATCTGTAAAGCTGTCTTTATTAAATCACCGACTGTATTTTCCGGCGACAATACAACATGTAGAATGCCTACACTCCTACCTATGGTTACATTGAGCAGCAACCTAGTCAGCTGAGGACACCTATTGTTCTTCGATGGCTTCGGCAGCGTTTGCTTTCCCAATAAAAAAGTGAAACCTTCTGGCCTACGACCAAGATCGAAGTGCCTTTCTGGTGGAAAAGGTCGAGATTCCATAACATTTAGTAATAGTATCGAACTATTAAAGGAACCACGATTATAAAATATACACGTGAACTAAAATTTTCGATATCTGTTGTGGTAATCAAGTTCCAAATTTCAATCTTGTTTTCTGTACAGAGAGATGAGAAAGTTTGAACGTCCAATAAAATAATGATTTGTGTGGAAAATTTATAAACGTGAAAGCCTTATATATATTTGTTTAAATTGTTTAACACAGAGAATTGGTATAGCTATAATTCTGATAATAGTGGGAGGTAATGAGTTTGACACGAAATAGAATTGCCAAATTTAATTTGGAATTAATAGGTTAAATTCAAATTATATAGTCTTGTTTTTTACGCAATATAAGGGAGAGGTTTTTGCTTTAGTTTGGAAACTATTATGTTAGTTCCAATTACCGAATGAATATTGGAAAGAACATGCCAATAATATCTACTATACCCGTGCACTTTGCAACATTGTTTTTCTTCTTAGTTTCATAGTCTGTTTCCACGGTTTAGTTGGTAATTTAGTTCATTAATTTGTTAATTTAAGGTTATTGGACTGGCTTTTCTTGTGGGTTCACTCTTGTTATTTTGTAGTTATACAAGTTTCTATCGTTTCGTAAAGTACCCCTCGAGTTCTAACACTGTCTTTTCCAATCTTTTATTTTTGGGTTCAAGACAGTATTTGTGTTGGTTTGTGTGGTGTTGCACGTTTCTGTGTTCAGATCAAAGAAAACTATAAACTTACATGGCCTACTACTCTACTACAATTTAGGAAAAAAAATCAATTTTTTTTTTCAAACTATACATGCCCTAATTAGAATTTAGATAATTGTAGGGAGGGGGGGGAATTAAATTTACATCCGGGGGCCTATAAGAAGCAAAAAGTGAGGCCAGCATATACTTTGAAAAAAATATATATATATATTAAGGCCCATAAATCCTGTGTATTACTAAAGGAGTGAAGGGTGATGATAGTGAAAGATTGATACAGCGATTATTTATAAAAAATAATAAAAGGTGAGGATACTCCTGCCCGCATTTACTTTCATCTTCACTCACTTTTGGGGCATTGGAAAAGCATGTAGCTGGCAATATTCGAATAAATGACCTAATATAGTATTATATTTGACATTTTTATTGCTTTTTCTTAAATTGCTCTGCACAACGTTTTGAATATTTAGTTTTATTTTTTTATCCTTGCTCTCATTCCTTAAATCATTCTAAGCCTGCTACCATTTCCATCATTTCTCTCTTCCAATTGTCTCACCTTTTTTTTTTTTTCTTTGTTGGCGTCGAAATGGCTCATGGTGATAGCTCTGTTTCTTTCTTCTTTCACCTCTCAATATAGACTGAGTTTGATCGTCTTTTGCAACATATTTTGGAGATCGAATTTAATGCTATTGGACAGTGAGAGCAATCTCCGACATCGAAAACAACAATTGAATCAATGCCCAGTTTGAGATCGATGAGACTCATATAACAACATAACCGTTTTTTGCAAATTGGAGACCAAAGTGATTTAAGAAGATGAAGACGATGGTAGCCTTTGAAATATTTCTTGAAGTATTTCATCACAAAGAAAAACTCTCCATCTCTCTTTCTGTGGTATTTATGTGTGTTTTTCTCTTTTGATGAATAGGCCATTTTGATGGAAAGCTCTCTTGTATATAATGTGTTATATATTAATAATATATATATATATATATATATATATATATATATATATAAAAGTAACAATATTATATATTACATACTATATATTATATACTGATGGTATATATATAACTTATATTACATATACATATAATGTATGTAATACCAATTATATACATGTATTATATATGTATGTAACTATGAATTACATATACTAAATAGTAAGTATTTAACAAATATTACATATTAATATAATTATATATATAATATCAATTATATAATAAGATTACATATTGATATCACATATCATTAAAATATTTTTATAATTTATTAATTTTAATATAATTAAAATATACAATTTTAATTTTATTATTATCAGCTTTAAAAAAAATTAACTTCTAATTAAGATATAAGTTATTTAGATGAATTGTTCGTGATATTTATTTCCAAAAATTCAAAACCCTGTACAGATTTTTTATACCGAGGATTTAGAAGCCCGCTGAATAACGATGAGTTCAAACATAAATTAAATGCAAATGTACTGAACTAATGCTTATCAAAAAAATTAAAGAAAAAACAATAAAAATAATATTTTTTAAAATTTATAATAATAAAAATAATATTTATTGTATTTAATATATTTAAATTTATATTTTTATAATTAAAAAATATTTTTTTAATTAAAAAAATAATATATCATTTTTCTTTAAATATCCATTAAATTGGAATTGAATAACAATATTTTAGACCCGTTCAATATTAAACGTTTAATATTATACATTTAAATTAAACGTTCAATATTATTGAGGTACTTATTTTATTATTAAAAATTTTAGGAATATTATTTTTGATAATTTTTCAAAAATAAAAAATCTAATAATAGAATATTATATTAGGACACAAATTTCACCATCACTTAATATAAAAATTAAATTAATTTAAAAGATAATAACACAATATAAATTAATAAATGTTTAAAATTTTATTACAAATATCAGTGCCTACTAGATTTAAAGATGATCGTGCCTAAGATGAGATAAGTATATTTGAATGATAAAAGTATCAATATTAAAGAATGTAATATAATAATATTATAAAATAAATAAATTATAATTATTTATTTTTTATTAGTTTATTTTTCATATGAAAAAGAAATAAAAAAAATAACTAATATATCATTAAAAAAAATACTAAAGTAAATAAAAAATTATTTTAATTTTAACCTAATATTTTATTTTAAATTATTTAAGTTCTTCCAAATTTAACACAAATTTAATTCGTTTTGAACTATATTCAATCATTCAAACTACGCATAATTACAGCCCTACTGAGATATAAGCCTAGGATCAATAAACTGGTGTTAACCCCAAATGAAAACAATAATTATTAAAAAATATACAGGAATTAAGTGATAAGTTAAAAAAGGGGAAAGTTTTTGTTTTTAGTCAATAAAAAAAACTTTACTAAATTAAAACTACTATCATACCTCTAAATCATAAAAATTTAATTAAAATTTACCAAAATCAATAATAAAAATAATAAAATAAAAAGAGGAAGTTGAAATATGTTTTTTGCTATTACTGAAGTTGGAGATACAACATATTTACAAAAAGGTTGGGTAATAAAAGTCTCTTTCAAAAAATTTTACTACTTTCGTCGACAAATTTACTACATGTTAATGTAATGTGATAAAATTATATAAAAAAATGAAGTATTTTTATATTATTTAAAATAATTCTACCACGTATAATAATATAAATAATTTGAATATAAAAATAAATATAAATTTAAAAAAATAATATAAATTTATATATTTTTAGTAGAATTTTTTTAATATTTATATACAAAACAATTATTAAACACTAATTATATAATTTGTATATTTTCTTTCATTTTAAAAGCATATCTAATAATAAATTTTGATGTAATTAATATTTATTTTTTTCTTTCCATATTTAATAATAAAAAGCTTACCAACTTAGTCAAGATGCTTCAGCAGTCCACTGCAACTTTAGATTAAAATATAATCTGTACAATCCAAAAGCGATATATCACTAGGCGATAGTCAAATACTGACTACAGTTTAATCTAGAAAAACTCATAATTAAACGACTTTAACATTTCTTAGAAAATATTATAATAAATATTAATTTTTGTGAAGATAAAATATCAAATTCACAAGTCAAAAATAATAATAAAGTTTCACATGTTATGCCGCCCATGTCACCGGCCACCAATCAAAAAGATTATCGGTTCATTAGCAGTTAACCTGGTCATACAAAATATTGTTGGTTTGTTTGGTGTTTTTTTTTTTTAATGAGGAATCTCTTTCCAATTGGTTTAGCTCCGGAATGTCTGCGGTCTGAATTGGTTGACCAAGTCCCACTTTCTAGCCCAATACTGAGTATCCCACATACATGCCGAACAGTATGTAACCAGTCCCTTATTATAAGCGAAAAAAAAAAAACAGAGAGAGAGAGAGAAAGAAGAAGAAGAAAGCATCAAGTATGAGTATTCCCTAATAAAAAATTTAAAAATTCCCCTAAATCATTTCCTTCTTTTAAGTCCTAAAATTTTACAAATCTGAAGATTCCCAACCCAAATGCGGCAGCTAAGCAAATTCCTTTAGAACAGAGCGGAGCTAGAAAAAAAAATATAGGGGACTGATTTTTTTTTTTAATATAAAGTAAAAAATTATAAAAATTCCAGTATATTATATTTAATTTATGATTTAATTTTGTATGTCATATTATAATAGAAACATAAAATTAGTACTCAAAAAATAAAATTAATACGTTATAATTAACTTATAAAGAAAATTAAACAAAAATATAAGTTAATAAATTTATTAACTAAAAAATCTAGGTAAATACATATATAATTTAAAATTTGACTTAGACTATAAAAAGTAATTTAAAATTTTAAGCTTGAGATTGAAAAATATATATTTATAAATAATATAAGACTGACTAATAATAATAATAAAAAATTTATATAAAAAATTTCAAATAAATTCTAAAAGATATTAAAATAAAATGTTAAATAATATAATATTAGATAAATTTAAAATTTGAATTAAAATAAAATATGATAAACATAAACTTAAAAGCTTTAATATAAAGTTTGTCAATACTTATTTTTTTAATTTTATTTTTATAATATTGAGTTTAAAGTTAAATATTTAAATTTTTTTTAAATTATCACATTTAATAAGAATTTTAACTTAATATATGACTGCAATTTTGTTTATGTTACTAATAATTATCGAATACATAAAAAAAGTATATATTTAACCACTTTATTTATAATTTATATCATTTTTATATATTGTTAATATATACTAAAATATGATAATAAAAATTAAATACAATATATTAATATAAATAAAATATTTATTTAATAATAAAAATATATATGTAATTAATTTTTTATAAAAATATCTACGAAAACTACTGTCCTGATCATCCCTGTCGTGCTCCGCCCCTCTTTTCGCAATGCAACGTCAGAGAGCAGGAAATTGGGATAGAGATATTAAAAAAGAAAAACGAAAAAAGGTACACCATAGATGGATATTTTGTTGCAAAATGCAATACATAAGATAAGAGTAACTTTGAAGCCTCTACAGGGCAAATGATTTCCATATGCATATAAATTCGTACATGTATTATATACAAATTACTTCACTAACAAGGTATCCTTCACCAATAACTTAAGGGTATTAGAGAACATAATAAATATGTTGCTTTGGTCTAACAATAAACGTATGGTATCTGAATTAGTCTCTCATTGCAAGCAAATCAATACCTTCCAAATTTTACGACTTCTCCTTACAATTTTGTTAATTTCTCTTGCAATAAAAGCTGGAAGTGGCACAATTGCTGCAGCAGGAGTAGCTATTACTGGAGGAACAGCTTCAGAGACTAAGGAAACTGAGTCTCCACTTTTGCTGTTTCTTCTAAGATAAAAACTTCTGCTACCCACATCCCCTATTATTTCGGATTCATCCAAACCTATACAATCAAGATATAATTAATAAAATATTACTGAATTTGAGTATTGCATATACAACCTAATAAACAAGACAATAAATTTTTTTTTGGTCATTAAAGGTAAAAGAAAAAAAAAAAAAAGAGACAATAATTAGTACACTTTGTTATAATAAATTATCAGTAATACAACCCTTCAAGTCTCAGCTAACTTTTCAAAACAGCAGAAAAGTAAAAGGGCAGTTTGAAAAGGCCCACGACCTATATGTCATGTTCCATACTCTATTACAAAAGTAAAAGAGCAGTTTGTAAAGGCCACTACCTATATGTCATGTTCCATACTCTATTGAAAAAGGCACATTGACATGTTCTTTCTGTAATTGTTAACAAAATTGTCCTTCATCTAAAACAAAAGTAAAAAAAACTCCCTCTAATTTATAGACAACTGTAAACTCCATTGACTATCCATAATAGAACCAACAAATTAAGCGGAAAAAGAGAGTATATACCAACTTACTTTGAAGGCTGAAATAAGAGTGATGCAGTTCAAGTGATGATGCCCCATCCTTATGAAGCTTAGGAGTTCGACCTTCTTTACTGTATTTGTCAACAGCAAGCTTTAATTGTCTCCTCTACACTGGATCCCAATTTAACCATTATTCGAACAGGCCCTGGACTTCCCTCCACTGTCACGTTAACAACTACCTTTGCATCTCTGTTGTATTCCTGCAACTTGCATCTGATCACAATTTAGCTGCTTGACTCATCCGCCAAATTCAATTTGAAAGCAATAGAACAATGTCGGGTCTAACTCTGAAAATTGAGACCAAGTCTTTTTTTCTAATGAAAATAATCTGTGGAAAATGGAAATCCCGAATGATTTGCGATATATATATTTTTTATTTTGTAATCAAACGTTTTAAATCAGTTCAATCATGTCGTGACTTGTTTCCTCCAAACAAGGTAGTTCGTCTTGTTGAGGACAAAGCCCCATCAGAAAACAGCTGAACAAACCGGAAAAGACTCACACACCAAAACAAACAAAAAAACAAGATAAAGAAATAGTTAAGGTAAATAATGAACAAACCTCATGGCTGTAGGGTGAGAAACCCCGAATCGGTGAGGAGGAAAATACTTCTGTGAAGCTCTGGGACCAAAAGATATCATTCTCCGACTTGATATCAATACGACGGTAATCTTCGCTTGAATCACTACTGGCTGAAAGCATGGGCTCTGATGAACACCGCTTTAGGATCGGAATAGGCTTCGACGGCTTCGAAGATCGACGACGAGGAATTGGGGTTCGCCAGTGAGGAGACGAAGACGGATATGGCGGCCTTCTCCTCCTACATCCGGCTGCCGGGTAATGTCGCCGCAGACCTCTCTCTTGCATGTAAAAATGATTGAAACCGGATTACGAAATTGATGAAGAAAAAAAATTGAAAAATTAGAGAGAAAAAATAGGACTCGATGGGTTTGAAGAAAAGTGTGGGAATGAGGTTTACTGTCGAAGAGTTTGGAGGGAGAGGAGAAGAAAATGTGAACGGTGGTAGTTGGCTGGTTTGGTTTGCGTGAACAAATCAAGCAATTTGATCCTTCTACCAATCTACTGTTGTGTTTGTATCGGCTTTTTTCATTTGTTTAAGATTTGTAATTGTCAACATTTGAATGTATCATAATTATAATTATATTAACTTAATTATATTTATTAATAATATAATGGTATATTATTTATAATAAACTTATAATATATTATAATACATCATGAACTTATTATATATCGATAACTACAATTTTCCTCTAACTAGTGTTTGCTTGCTTGCTTAGTTTTAGCCTTTGATTAGAAATTCAAACTTTCAAGGTAGCGTTACATCTGGATTGAAAGACTATATAGCATCCATTCATAAAAAACAGTAAAAATAATAAAAATAACATATTTAAAAATTAAAAAATATATATTTTAAAAATAAAATTATTACTTTATTTAAAATATTTTTTTATTAATTAAGATTATAATTAATTTATTTTATTAATTTTAATTAATAGAAAGATATTTTAAATAAAATAATAATTTTATTTTTTTAAATATATTATTTTTATTGTTGGATATAAATATTTTATTAAGTATATTTTTCTTTGTATAATGTATGTTAGTCAATGAGCCAGCCAGTGGGCCAGGAACTTTTACCCTTCTTCATTTTTTTCTTATGTCTCCGGTTTCCTCTCCAGGACCATTATAAATTTATAATAATTAGAAGGCTTAATTGTTTTATTAATTTTTATATTTTAATTAAATTTATATTTAATTTTTAAAAATTTTAAATTCTATAAATTAATTTTTAAAATTTCAAATATAAGTTCTTAAATTTTTTAATTTTATAATTTAATCCAAAATTTTTAAAAATTTACACATAGATTCTATCTTAAGTATTAAAATACATATTTTTAATCAAAATTTAAAAATTTATAAGTAAATTTTTAAAAATTTGGAGACTAAATTATAATATTTAAAAGTTTGAGGAGTTAAGTATAAAATTTTAAAAATTTGAGACTAAATTATAGAATTTAAAAGTTTAAAAATATAAATATAAATTTAGTTAAAGTTAAAATTAAATAGAATGTTAAATACACATATTGTTATTAATTATATAGTGCTTTTTCATCATTTATTTAAAATTTCCTCACTTTAATCTAAATATATATAAAATAAAAAATAAAAACCTTTTTTTCTATTTATTATAAGAGAAAAATTGAATGTTTTTACGTGTTCTCTACCTATTTTTGTTATTGTGTATCCTTTGTTTTTTTTTTTTTATTTGTAAAATTTAAAAATACATTATTAAAGTTAAAATATTATTTTTTATTAATAGATTCAAGTTCATCATATATATTAGGGTGCGTTTGGTTCAACGTAATAGGACATGTAATGTAATGAGTTTTCCTCATTACATTGTTTGTTTTTCAAAAAAAGTGGTAATGTAATGTAATGGCATTACATCTTTCTTTGTAAAAGTGATTACACACTTAGGAGGCTGTAATAACAATTACATTACTGAACAGTGTTTTTTTATTCACGCGTGAAATGAACAGTGAATGTCGTCCTCCCCCCGCGTACAGCCATCTCCGGTGAAACTTAATTCCGTCCGGCCATTCCAGCTAGCGCAGCGTCGTCTAGCCGTCGCCGTCCACCTCGCGTCGTCAGCCGTCGTCGCGCCTACGAACAGAATCGCCCAGCACAGCCCAGCCCACCCAGTTCGCACACCCAGCCGTCGCGCCTCGCGACGCCCACCCAGCGCACCCAGTCCTCGCTACCCACCGCCACCCCCCACGCCCACCCAGCCCTCGCGACCCCCACCCCACGCCCACCCAACCCTCGCGACCCCCACCCCAGCCCACCCCAGCCCACGCGACACCCACCCAGCCCCGCGACGCCTCAGTTCGATGAATTTGTTTTTTTTTTTTTTTAATATGAAATTGTATTATTTTTTTTTTAAATTGTATTATTTTTATTATTTTTTTTAAATTGTATTATTTTTTTTAAAATTTTATTTTTTTTAATATGAAATTGTATTATTTTAAAAATTGTATTATTTTTTTTAATTATTGATATAAGAATATTTTTTTTTTAATGTAATTTTTTTTAAATTGTATTTTTTATTAATTATTGTTAAAAAATTGTATTATTTCTGAAATTTTATTTTTTAAAATTGTATTTTTAAAATAATTATATAATTTTTTTTTCTATTCCATTACATTACAGTTGTCAAACCAAACACTGTAATACTGATTCCTCTTTTTATTACAGTGACTAAACCAAACACTGTAATCGTAATACTGATTCCTTTACATTACATTCCATTACGATTACGATTACGATTACGATTACATTCCAGCGAACCAAACGCAACCTTAATGTAAAGATGAAGAATTGATATTTTAAAACAAATAAAAATAAGTATAAGAAAAAAAAAGGTATAGAATTCTAAATTTTAAATATATTAATTGTTATTTAATATTTTAGCTTAAAAAAATTATTAAATATTTTAAATCTGAAAAATGTGTGTTTAACTACTTCAAAACACAACTGCACTGTCAAGCTTTGAATTAGCTAGCTCAATAATGTCGATAGGATGGCTTCGAAGCTGATTACAGTTCACAATCAATTTCGAACTCCTTTCCCCAAAAAAAAAAATAGAGACCTTAAATTCTATATTCTTAATAAATTATTTTTTTTAAGAGCTGAACAAATATTTGTCACAAAAATTAAGCTTAATTGATTGAACGTTTATTCAATTAAATTAAATAATTATTAAATTAATTCAATTCTAATCGATATTATCTTTATAATAATTTTTTTTAATGTAAATCTATCTTATAATTTCTTCAAAGAAACACGTATTTCTTTATTTTAATTTATTTTATTTCTTTATTTTTAATTCATAATTGAAGCATTTTATGACCTTTTTGTTATAGGTATTAGGAAGGGTATCATCGGAAGGCTATAACTTTACTCATAGATTTTATGATTTGAATTCATTGATGAAAGCTTTTCGAACAAAACAATGTTTTTTTACATACCGAAGATTTTAGTTGAGTATATAATTACAAGATGTTCTATTAACTTTATTTCAAAAATGTATATATACTAGATGGTAAAAATTAATTGAATTCTTGTGAGATGGAGGCTAAAACAAATTAGTAGGGATACAGAGTATTGTTCATTTTTCTTTGACATGCTTGCTGTGCAATGAGACAGAAGATAATCATTTAGATTGTTCAAATTAATTAAAATATTAACCTATATGACTATTCTGTATAATTCATATGTGTGTAAATAATGTAAACAAACTTTTGATCTTATATATTAAATATTGAGCAATAAAATTTCTGAATTGAAAAAAAAAAATCCTATTTCAAATCACATAAATAATATTGCTTGATAAATCTTTTTTAACCAAGTTCAATATGATGAATTTTAATTTTTAAATAGAATAGTAGCAATCTAAACACATTTGAGTAGGTATCTTAAGCTTCAGTTATAATAAGCCTACAAAGTTGCCAATCTGCCATATGAAATAATATAATAAATAAATAAAATTAGAAGATATAATTTATTATTTAATTTTTTATACTATTATATTTTGACGGTTGAAATTTAAAAATATTAAGAGAGAGAAAATGAGAGAAATTTATTATCCTAAATCTTAATATTTAAAAAACTGGTATATAAAAAATTACATAATAAATTATATCTTATAATTTTATCTTAATAATAATAATAATAAATACTTAAATGTATGTAGTTGGATAAATACCTGTTTTGCTTTCTCCAATAGAGGTTTTAACAGGGGAAAAAAAAAACTTGGTGGAAATACTACTCCAACAGTCCAACTCTTCCATTCCAATCTGACAGTTCAGTGTGAATAGTGTTATATTAATTTATGAATCATAGTAACTTAGTCACCACTACAAATAAAAAATTTAATGAAGTTTCAAAAAATCCAATAAGATTTGTAGATAAGAATTAAGAAACAAATCACAATACACAAACACAGTAATTTTCTATGAAATATATGGTTATTTTAGGCATAAAAATAGTTTTGAGGATTAAACTTTCATGTATTATTTGGTTTAAATTAAAAACTAAAAAATATTAAAAGGTGCACTACGAAATTTCTTATTTTATATCATGTTAATTGTGGATCATATAATTTGTGCTACGCTTCTTTTGTCAGCGACAAGCTTTTTTCTGATAGCGCTTTGTCAACTAATTTTTTTTAAATCACTATACTACTTAAATATTTATAATTAAAAATTAAATGCTAAATGTTATACATACTTACATAAATTTTATACTATTAAACTACAATTCATTGACAGCCTAATAAAATTCTTTGTCAATAAAAAAATAAAAAATAAATCAAAATATTATAGTAAATTCGTTAAGAATTATGAATCCTACTGCACTAAAATATTTGAAGGAGATAAAGTATGACAAAACATATCCCATCCTTCCCATCCTTATTAGGGAACATTTAAAATAATTAAATAGTGGCAGGTGCACCATATAAAAGGTAAAAAAATAATATTATTTATTTTTTATCGAAAAATATTATATATATCATATTTGAGTACAAATATATTTAAATTATTAAATTTTTAGTGTATTTTAGTAATAAAAATGAGATTCAAATGGAGAAAACTCATTATGTACGTATAATTTATTTATAAATTTATAAATATTATAGTTAAAATGTACGCTATTAAAAGTTTAGAAGGAACTAATGCTCCTTCCGGCCTCTACGTAATTCTCTCGGTGAAAAAAACATAACCAACCATGATGCATCCAACTCCGACAAGGCCCTTTCTTTTAAGAAAAAAATAAAAAACTTCTGTTCTCTGAACATAAAATTACTAACCTAAAAAGAAGGATGACCCTTTTATGAGAGAATTCACAATCCAGCTAATGAAATGGTGGGTTACATAAACTGGAAAATGAAACAGGCCTCGCTCTTTATGAGAGGCGGAGATCTTCGAGCTATTTGCCTAAATAGCATACATTTAGTTAAAAAATTAAATTTTCCAAAATTAGGAATAATAGGATCAAAACTGTGAGTTTTGATTACATTAAAATTAAATAAATTACAAAAATATCCTTAGTTATGTGATATATAATATCAGTATGTAAAATGGTTTACATAGTATGTAAACCAGTTTACATAGTATGTAAACTGATTTACATACTATGTAAATCAATTTACATACTATTTCACTCACTATTATAAACATCTCCAATAAATTAATTTTGAATTAAAATAAAATATAAAAATTACCGATTTCAATTTCTTGTTCTTCATTCTTTCTGGCGTTCGCTTTGTGTTCAATTCACTCCAGATTTCAATCTAGAAAAGAGATGACCTTTTGAAGAGAATCTGTATTGTTCTCAATGCATTGGCTTTTCTTTTTTCATTACTGGCTTTCATAATCATGGCTAGCAAAATCAACTAATTTTAGAATAAAACTAATTTTAGATTAGTTTAATTTAATTTTAGAATAAAATATTTTTAAAAATAAAATATAGTGTAAGTTATGTAAATTAGTTTACATACTATGTAAATAGATTTTCATAGTATGTAAATTGGTTTACATACTATGTAAATCAGTTTACATAGTATGTAAATAGATTCACATACTATGTAAATTGATTTACATACTATGTAAATCAGTTTAGTATGTAAATAGAAGTTCCTATTTAATAACTCACTCTGTTCTCATTCTTCTCATAATTAAGGCATTAAGGTTTCTTCCTTGAGCGAGCGAGCGAGCTATCTAGCTCATCCTCAAAGCCAAAAAGCTTCTTCTCTGGGAGTGAAACTAAAAGCTGAAAAATGAGAATACCAAAAGTGAGCGCAGTATATAGAGGCCAAAGGATGATAAGATCAAAAAGAAACAGAGAAGAAGCTGCATTGGGAATGGTGGAAGATACCTCCAACTCCAAAAAAACAATGGTTACTGCTAAAACAACCTTCGAAAACTATGACGGTATTGAACTCAATGATCCTTCTAAGGACAATGCTGATAGTGATACGAAGAAGTTGATGATGAATAATGTCTTAGCAATTGAGAAAAGAAGCAAAGACAATATTGCGCCTATTGGTGAAAGAAGAGACCAATGTGGATGGTAATGGTATTAACATAGATAAGGGGAAAAGCAGATAGAGGAACAGGCTGGAATGTTCTGGGAAGAGTTGGAACTGAGTGAGCCAATTACCCCCAAGTTGAGTAAGAGAACTAATATTTGTAACTCTCTTTAATCAATATTTTATAAGAAAAAAAAATTAAAATTGATCAATAGATTAAGTGTATATATTGGTTTATATAATTAGAATTTTGGAATAACACTTCATTAAAACATTAAAAATAGAAAACTGAGAACATAAATTATAATTTACGTTCCTTTTTTGGTATACTCTGTTTTGCTTAGCAAAAACAGAGTATAACCAAAGATGACAAAGATGGATGGATCTTTGTCAACAACAATCTGTTCCTTCCCAATCATCAATTAACTTTTTTCACGGTTATTACTTTTTTCTTTCAACCTTCCAATTTTGTCTAAAATTAGTTACAAAGTTTTTTTTTTTTTTTTTTTTTTCCGATGCTATGGGAACCCAAAAAGTTGTTTACCCCACGAACTAGAATTAGAAGGTATCGGAAGCGCGATTCAGGCAAAGAATGCATACGCAACAGGAGTACACATGTCGGAGAATGTGATCGGAAAAACACTTCGCAGAACAGAGACTAAGATTCGTTACTATCAAAATCCAGCAGATAACTTGAGGACAAAACAGTAAATTTGATGTAAAAAAACGACGACGTCAAGCGATTTGTGTAAAATTGTTCAAAAACTCTAAAATGTTGCTATACGAAGTAATTAAATCGGCAGTAAATTACTCAAATGACAAAGATTTGAAGAAAAAAGCTTTTTATACCTAAATAGCACTTTTTAGACTTAAACTCACCGTTTCATTTATATAATATATATGATTTTTACGGAAATATCCATTTATCTGCATATTCGTAAAAACCACGCCATTTTCGTGTTTTTGTATGTACAGGTTACATACAAATTTATTTTGTATGTAACCTGTACATACAAATTTATTTTGTATGTAAATTTGTATGTAACCTGTACATACAAATTTGTATGTAACCTGTACATACAAATTTGTATGTAACCTGTACATACAAATTTGTATGTAACCTGTACATTCACATTTTGTATGTACCCTGTACATTCACATTTTGTAAGCTGTTCAAACAATAATAACATACAAACAATACAATGCATTTCATGTGAATGTACAGGTTACATACAAAATAAATTTGTATGTAACATGTACATTCACATGATTTTTATAAGCTGTTCAAAACAACAATAACATACAAACAATACAATGCATTTAATGTGAATGTACAGGTTACATATAAAATAAATTTGTATGTATATTGTACATACAAAATATGAATGTACAAGTTCCATACAAAATCTTCTATAAGCTCTTCAAAACATCAACAACATACAAACAGTACAATGCATTTTATGTTAATGTACAGGTTACATACAAAATAAATTTGTATGTAACCTGTACATTCACATGAAATGTACAGGTTCCATAAGCTGTTCAAAACAGCAATAACATGCAAACAGTACAATATATTTTATATGAATGTACAGGTTACATACAAAATAAATTTGTATGTAACATGTACATTCACATGAATTCCATAAACTGTTCAAAACAACAATAACATACAAACAATACAATGCATTTCATGTGAATGTACAGGTTACATACAAAATAAATTTGTATGTAACATGTACATTCACATGACTTGTACATATAAAATGTGAATGTACAGGTTACATACAAAATAAATGTGTATGTAACCTGTACATACAAAATGTGAATAATATACAAGTTCCATAAGCTGTTCTTCTTCTTCTTCTTCTTCCAATGGGTAATTGAAATTAAATTAAATACTTCTTTGCTCCAGCAGAGTCTCCAAACTCTAATTCAAACCCACAAACAACCAATTATCATATCATCTTCAACCTAAAAGTTACTGACTATTAATTCAAAATCCAATAATTAACACAAAATAACAGAGAGTAGCAAGAGAATTCACACCTTATCCAAGAGTGAACTTGTCCAAGAATCAAACTTAGTTCCATCCAATAGAGTTTCGGTGTAATGAACTGAAGAAAAAAGTATTACCAAACACATCAAGAATAAGAGATACAGTTTGGTTATATATACAAGAGATACAGTTTTGGATATATATATATATATATATATATATATATATATATATAAAGAGATACAGTTTTGGAACTTTCAGTTTGACAATGGCGAATTGGAACTTGAAGCTGGTGAAAGAGAAAGAAAGCAGAAGCGAAGCTGTTATTATAAACTGGGGTTAAAAGTGTCATTTATATCTTAGCAAAACACAGTCGTTTTGCTATATGAGTCAAAAAGTCAGTTTTTATCGTATATATATCATTTGCGGTAATTAATTTTTAAATCGGAGATCTTCACATGCAAAAGGCCCAAGAGTCTTGAATTTTAATTTAAGCGATTCAATGTAGTGGGCTGGAGCCTTTTAAAATCATTTATGCCCGTCTAAAACAATATTTGTTTTGAGTTATAAATGAAAGTAACGTAACAATAATAAGAGTCAAATATTTGTTTTAATTGAAAAGTAATTGGAAGATAGCATTATTCTATCTCTCTCTCTTTCTTTTTTCTTTTCCTTATCAACGACAAAGGCCTTACTATATTGTATTATATTTAATTTTATCAAAATTACATCTATAATAATAAATAATAATTTAACAGTGTTGAGAAAAAGGAAATTTTAATCTAGCTAAATAGCTTATAAGATACCTAAACTTTTGATACAATTAACACTCAGATAGCTAATATTTAACATAAAAGTAATCACATTTTGAACATAATTACACATAAATCCTGAATTAAGTTTTACAAATTCAGATGTCTGATTATTTTCTTAGACGTATGCTAATTATCATTTAATTTTACATAGGAGCTCAAGTGCGTATTGTTAAACCCTCATTTGAAATTTCACTTGATGATAATTACCTCACCATAAGTTTTATATTGTGCATTCGTATTTTAAATTTTAATTTTGGACGTGTGTAAACTTGTATAAAAAATTACTTCAAAACTTCGAATTAGCTCACGTATTGGTAATTGTTTTGGTAGCAAAGGTTGTTCAAGTTGAAATGGACCTATTTTTGTTAAATTATTTGGTCGACAAGAAGGGGCAAAAAGGTTTTAGAAAGATTATTATCCAAAGTAACGTTTGGGTTGTACCGAACGCTGTCCAGAATAGCTGATATGATAATTAAGTTGATGTTTGGTTGGTTGTAATGGAATAAGTAATTGTAAGAATTAATGTAAATAATTGTATTAGGCAAGTGCATAATTAGCTTCCATAATTGTATTAGGCAAGTGCATCATTAGCTTCCATAATTGTATTAGGCAAGTGCATAATTAGCTTCCATAATTGCATTAGGCAAGTGCATAATTAGTTTCTGTATATATTTTTGATTAGTCAATGAAATTCACACGGAATCATCTTCCTTTATGGTATCAGAGCTCTAGGCGCGTTTCCTCTCCTTCAAGCTTCCGCCGCGCCTACTGTTGCTCCGCCAAACACCACCCCTTCTTCCTCCATCAGCCCCTATGTCTAACTCAAAATCATCCTTTCATCCCGCTCTTGTTGTTTCCAACATCAAGACCCACATCTCCATTACTCTTGAGATGGAGAACGTCCAATACGCGACGTGGGCGGAGCTATTCAAAATTCATTGTCGATCACACAAGGTTATCCACCACATCATCTCACCGGAAAAAGGCAAGGAGAAGGTGCCAACAACCGATGATGAAAAGGAGCTATGGTCGACACTCGATGCAACAGTTCTCCAGTGGATTTATGCCACGATTTCTAGTGACTTGTTGCACACAATTCTTGAACCCGACTCAACGGCAATGGAGGCTTGGAATCGATTGCGTGACATCTTCCAAGATAACAAAAACTCACGTGCCGTAACCCTTGAGCAAGAATTCTCTCACACAAACATGGAGGATTTCCCGAATGCCTCTGCGTATTGTCAAAGGCTCAAAGTACTGTCGGATCAACTCAAGAATGTCGGAGCACCGGTCTCGAATAACCAGCTCGTTCTTCAAATGGTTGCCGGTCTCACCGAAGCCTATCGTGGTGTTGGAACACTCATACGGCAAAGCAACCCGCTTCCTCAATTCTACCAAGCCCGATCTATGCTTACTTTGGAGGAGGCGGGCATGGCAAAACAGGTGGCTATCGGTCCTGGTGCAGCAATGGTAGCTACGGAGTCGGTTGATGCATCCTCATCTGGAGACAACTACCATCAAAACCGTAACAACGGTGGTGGCAAAAAGGGTCAAAATCGCAACTACAGAGGTCAAAATCGCGGTGGTGGCCGCAGCGGTGGCAAGAACGGTGGACGCATTGGCAGCGGCACCGGCCGTGGTGGAGGGCAGCAGCAACCTTGGCAGGGAGGTTGGAATAGCGGACAGTGGCCTTGGCATTGGATGCCTTGGGCTATCCCCCCTTGTCCTTACCCATCCACTCCTTGGGCCAAGCCTAATGCTCAACAACGCCCACCCTACCCAGCAGCAGGGGTTCTTGGGCCCAGACCTCAGCAAGCTTTTTCCGCCACCACTCCTACACCAACTGACATCGAGCAGGCAATGCACACTCTTGGGCTTACTCCTCCGGACCCGAACTGGTATATGGACACTGGTGCCACCTCTCACATGACGTCATCGCAAGGTACTCTCTCGTCTTATTTTAATTTGAGCAACAAAAATCGTGGTATTATTGTCGGAAATGGTCATTCAATTCCAATTCGTGGTTATGGTCACACAACCTTGTCTTCCCCGTACCCTCCCTTATCTCTCAAAAATGTCCTTCATGCTCCTCAACTTATTAAAAACGTAGTGTCAGTTAGAAAATTTACTACTGATAACTTTGTTTCTGTTGAATTTGATCCCTTTGGGTTTTCTGTGAAGGATTTCCAGACGGGGAAGCATCTCATGAGATGTGATAGTCGGGGCGAGCTTTATCCCATCACCACCAAACCCACCACTAGTCAAGCCACCTTACCATCAACTTTTGCAACTTTAGCACCATCTTTATGGCATCAACGATTGGGTCATCCAGGAGCCTTTGTTTTTGACTCTCTTAGGCTAAATAAATTTATTGAGTGTAATAAGACTAGTAATTCTCATGTTTGTCATTCTTGCCCGCTTGGGAAACATGTTAAATTACCTTTTGTTGATTCAAATTCATGCACTCTTATGCCTTTTGATATTATCCATAGTGATCTTTGGACATCTCCCGTTTTGAGCTCTTCGGGGCATCGATATTATATTCTTTTGTTAGATGATTACTCTAATTTTTTGTGGACATTTCCTTTGTCTAAAAAGTCTCAAGTTTTTTCCACATTCCTATCTTTTAGAGCTTTCATCCGCACTCAATTTGAACGGGAAATAAAGAACATTCAATGTGATAATGGTAGGGAATTCGATAACAGGCCGTTTTGGGAATTTTGTAAAGCTAATGGTTTATCCTTCCGCCTTTCATGTCCACATACTTCATCACAAAATGGAAAAGCCGAAAGAAAAATACGAACCATTAACAACATTATTCGTACTCTACTTGCCCATGCTTCTATACCACCATCATTTTGGCATCACGCACTACAAATGGCCACATACCTTCTCAACATTCTTCCAAGCAAACTTTTAGCCTATCAATCCCCACTCCAAATTCTCTATAAAAAACACGCAACTTATTCTCATCTTCGGGTGTTCGGGTGCTTATGCTATCCTCTCTTTCCCTCCACCACTATAAATAAGCTTCAAGCCCGATCCACCCCATGTGTCTTTTTGGGTTACCCGTCTAATCATCGTGGCTACAAATGCTATGATTTGTCCTCCAACAAAATCATAATAAGTCGTCATGTAATCTTTGATGAATCCCAATTTCCGTTCGCTAAGCTGCACCCTCCAACAAACCATTCATATGATTTTTTGGATGATGGGTTGTCACCCTATTTGGTCCACCATTTACAAACTAGCCCACCTACTCAAACCCAACAAACTCCACCCACATCTCCTCAGCGGGCCGCACCACATTCTCCAAGCCCAACTTCCACTACACCTACTGACAGGTCCGCTGCTTCCCCCACCTTTCAACCCACGAGACCAACCCCAGCTCAGCCCACTACTAATCCGGCCCAAGGGCCAGTCACACGCAGTCAACATGAGATTATCAAACCAAACAAAAGGTACGGCCTTCTTACCCATGTCACAAAATCACCTCTTCCCCGTAATCCTGTGTCGGCCCTTAAAGACCCAAATTGGAAAATGGCTATGGATGATGAATATAATGCTCTTATTAAAAATAAGACGTGGGAGTTGGTGCCCCGTCCAGTTGATGTGAATATTATTCGATCTATGTGGATTTTTAGACATAAAGAAAAATCTGACGGTTCTTTTGAGCGGCATAAAGCCCGACTTGTAGGTGATGGTAAAACTCAACAGGTTGGCGTGGATTGTGGTGAAACGTTTAGTCCGGTGGTCAAACCGGCGACTATTCGTACAGTCCTCAGTCTTGCTCTCTCGAAAGCTTGGTCTATACATCAGCTTGACGTTAAAAATGCATTTTTGCATGGAGAACTGCAAGAAACTGTGTATATGCATCAGCCCATGGGTTTTAGGGACCCAAATCATCCTGATTATGTCTGTCTATTGAAGAAATCTTTGTATGGGCTCAAGCAAGCTCCTCGGACTTGGTACAAGCGATTTGCTGATTATATTTTCACTATTGGGTTCTCTCACAGCAAGTCAGATCACTCTCTTTTCATCTACAGTAAAGGTACTCATATGGCTTACATTCTTCTGTATGTGGATGATATTATATTAACTGCCTCCTCTGACGATCTTCGCAAATCTATCATGTCACATCTTAGTTCAGAATTTGCCATGAAAGACTTGGGGCCATTGAATTATTTCTTGGGTATAGCTGTAACTCATCATGCAGGTGGTCTATTTTTATCTCAAAAAAAATATGCAGAAGAAATCATCGAACGAGCTGGCATGTCTTCTTGTAAGCCAACTACGACTCCGGTTGATACTAAACCGAAGCTAAGTGCTACTTCTAGCACACCTTATGATGATGCATCACATTATCGCAGCCTTGCAGGTGCCCTCCAATATCTAACATTCACAAGGCCCGACATATCATATGTTGTGCAACAAATTTGCTTATTCATGCATAATCCGATGGAGGAACACATGCTTGCTCTCAAGCGAATTATACGCTACATTCAGGGCACTCTGAATTATGGATTGCATCTTTATCCATCCTCAACAACCATTCTTCTTTCTTATACTGATGCTGATTGGGGTGGATGTCCAGATACCAGACGTTCAACATCTGGTTATTGCGTTTTCCTTGGTGATAATTTGATCTCTTGGTCCTCTAAACGACAGGCAACTTTATCTCGTTCTAGTGCCGAAGTCGAATATCGAGGGGTCGCAAATGTCGTTTCTGAGTCCTGTTGGTTACGAAACCTTCTTCTGGAGCTTCGATGTCCTATTCATAAAGCTACATTGGTCTACTGTGACAATGTTAGTGCGATTTATCTTTCTAGCAATCCTATTCAACACCAGCGCACTAAACATATTGAGATGGATATTCATTTTGTTCGCGAAAAGGTTGCTCGTGGACAAGTACGTGTCTTACATGTCTCGTCGCGTTATCAAATTGCAGATATTTTCACGAAAGGGCTTCCATTGGTTCTATTTGAAGATTTTCGGGACAGTCTCAGCATACGGCAACCTCCCGCTTCAACTGCGGGGGCGTGTAAGAATTAATGTAAATAATTGTATTAGGCAAGTGCATCATTAGCTTCCATAATTGTATTAGGCAAGTGCATAATTAGCTTCCATAATTGCATTAGGCAAGTGCATAATTAGTTTCTGTATATATTTTTGATTAGTCAATGAAATTCACACGGAATCATCTTCCTTTAGCAATGTAATTGATTCTGCACATTATAATGTTTGGTTGTATTAAACACATGTAATGTAATGTAATCAATTACATGTAGAGAAGGAAAAGTGATTATATATGCTGAAACAAGGAAAAATCATTACATTACGCCTCTTCTCTCGCGTCTCCCTCTTCCGTAGCCATCATCGTCCCGTTCTTGCGCTGGCGTCGTCGTCCTATCCAGCTCGAGTTGTCCTGTCCAGCCTCTATCTAGCCGTCATGCGTCCAGCTATCGCATCCCTTTCTCTGTGCTCCCGACGATTTTACATTTTTTTTTAGTGTTTTTTTTTTAAATTGTATCTTTTTTCTTCTGAAATTGCTTCTTCTTTTTTTTTTTTGTTGAAATTGTATTTTTTATTAATTGTTGTTATGAATTGGTTGAAATTGTGATTTTTTTGCTGAAATTGTTGTGATTAATTATTGTTATGAATTGCTGAAATTATATATGCTAATTTTTTTTTGTTATAATTAATTTTTTTTGCTGAATTATTGAATTTAAAATAATTATATAATTTTTTTTCCATTTCATTATATTACAGTGGTCAAATCAAATACTGTAATACTGATTTTTTTTTGTTACAGTGACTAAACCAAACACTGTAATAGTAATAATGATTCCTTTACATTACATTTTATTACAATTACCATTACCATTACATTCAGTAAACTAAACGTACCCTAAAAGTAGTCACAGAGTTGAAAACAAGATACAAAATGTACAAGCAATGTAGTTTTTTTTTTTTTTTTTTTAAAGAGTTGTCAAGATATATGCAATTTTTCTGTAAATTTTTTGGATTTCATTAACAAAGCTCCATTCCCTTCAAAAAAAAAAAAAGTGGATGGATTTTTCTCTAAGTTGAACTACAACTATGTAGAACATATGCGAGTCAAAGACTCAAAGTGGTTTTTTTTTTTTGTTTCTTTCGATTTTTCGCCATCAAAAAGGAAAAAACACAAGTTTATGGCAGGACTCTACACCGCGATTTCAAAGCCTGGGCTACAAATTAAGCCCATGTTAATAGACAACAATAACAATACAACCTGGGCTACAAATTAAGCCCGAGTAATCAGAATGCTCTTAATACATGATGCTCTGAAGAAATCTCATATTTCTCACTTTCCTTCTTTAATCTACTCTTCGTCCATTTTTTTTTTAAACTAGTTGTTTTCCCTTTAATATTAGAACTTGTAATGTTTTTTACTTAGATATTAATAAATTTCCCACTTTTACCGAGTACCTATTAAAAAAATCACACAATTTACAACTTTAACCTATGTGAATTTGAGGAGCACTGGGACAAATAAACTACTTAAATCTACTTATCCAAAAAAAAAAAAACTACTTAAATCTAAAGCGAATATTTTGAAGCTAAAAGATTGCACGTTCATTATGTTAAATGACAGACTTTTTAGTCAATGTCTAATAAAGTGCTTTTTGGCAAAGCATGAAGACGAATAGCTTCACAAATCAGTATTACTATTTACTTTAGTATTGATGCCATTTTAGCACGCATGCTACTCAGTACTTTTGGGCGCATTGAACATCATGCTCATATGTAGAGAGCATTGGATTTGGAGAAGAGTAAAAGACAAAGATAATTAAAAAAAAAAGATAAAATGCTTTTGCTAATCCACTATTCAGTAACACTAGTGTATATAATATTTAGTCCACGAACCAAATCATTTTTTAGATATCTCATCATCACCACCACTTGGAAAACACTGGTCAAGCATGTGCCATTGATTTTTTTTTTTTTTTTTTCATTTAAATAATTATACTACTTATATACTCATAATTAATATATAACTCAAATTTTTTACGTACTTAAATTAACTATATATCACTGTTGTTAATAATAAAACCAATCATTTATAAACACAAAGTTATACTTGTTTACATAATAGGCTCAACTACTTTATTAATCTCCAAAATTTGATCAAATTTTTGCAAAATTTTCTAAAATTTTAAATTATACAATTTAATTCCAAATTTTTAATATTTTACACATAGATTCTTAAATTTTTAAATTATATAATTTAGTCTTCAAATTTTTAAAAATTTAACATAAACTCTAACTTGGCTATTAAAGTATTTATTAGTGAATCAAAATTATAAAATTTATGTGTAAAATTTTAAAAATTTAGAGGCCTATTATAAAAAAATTTAAACGTTAAATAGTATGTTTTAAAATTTTAAAAATTTATATATGAATTTAATTAAAATTTATAAATTAATGTTATAATTTAATCTACTATATATGACAAATATAAATGGTTAACATGATTATTTTTATTTAATTTACTTAAAAATAGCATCTTCAATTTCACTTTGGCCGATATAAGTTTATTTGGTACTAGCAATTTTATTGGACAATTTCTCATCTTAAAAATAGCATCTTCAATTTTACTTTAAAAAAAAATATGTTAGTAGCTATAATGGGATAATTTTAGGCGCGGCGTATTTCTTTTCATTACGACCCATATCATTTTAAATGTTAATATATAGACTTCTCTTATGTTTATGTATTACCCCCATCACATCATTAAATCTTCAAATCAATCTTTTTTTTATTTCACTCTCAATTAAGTGTTGACGTGTTGTGTGATTTTTACTTTACTATTTGCTTAATTAGACCACTTCGCCGGATATAATGCCATTGTTTATCTTCTGCTATGTATAAAACATTTGATAATTTGATCTTAGACAAACGAGGGTCATATCAATTTATAATTATGTTTATATTAATTATGATATAATATATAATTAATTGATTATTCAATATATTATAATTAACATTTGTATAAATATAAATTTATGTATTTTTAATAAATTTTTTTTATCTTAATGCTTTTTAAATATTGAATTGGCAATTGGGAGTTAATTACCTAAAAACATCAAATCAAATAATAATTTATAATTAAATAATTAATTTTATAATTTTTATAAAAATAATTATTTGATAAAAAAAATTACATAATAATTTAAAAAAAAAAATCAAAAATTACTTTCAAGTTGTTTGATAACATTTTTAGTTTTTTGATTTTTTTTTAACTTTAAAATATTTTTTTTATTATTTTTACAAATTTTAAATTTTTAATTATTTTCTTTTAATATTTATACATATAAAAAATTATATGAATTAATTAATTATAAAAATTAAAATAAAAAATTATTATCTAACATGATTAAAAAATTAAAAATTAAAAATTAAAATTAATATCAAACCAATTACAAACCTAATATTTCATGTTTAGAGTTTGAGATGCGAAAGAAAAAGAGCTAACTAGGACTTATAGAGTTCTGGTAATTCATGCGCTTGAGACAGAGTAGTAGTCAATTAATAAGTAAAAAGATGAACAATATTTTAAGAATATTTTTTAATGGCCAAACGAATTAACCTAAAAAATTTACTAACATGCAATACAAATAATCACCTCAAAATTTTAAAAAAATAAAAATAACATATTCTTTATTAAAATAATATAATTTAATATAAATAATATTATTTTTATTATTATAAATTATAAATATATTAAATTTGTTCCTAAAATGTTGTGTTGCACACCTCTAAAAGGTGTTGTTAGGTAAAACGTAGAAATATAATTTTATATATTAAATATTTTTATTATAATTTAATGTATATAATAATTTATATATTATAATTTAATTAATAATTATTAACAAAAACATTTCAATTATTTTTATTTTTATTTTATATTTAATTAATAATTAATATATTATTTAATATATATTATAATTTAATATATATAATATTATTATTTTTTACATCAACAAATAACGAAAAAGTGAATAAAAGAGAGAAGATTATAGTGACATTTGGATAAAAAAAATATTAAAAAAAATATTAAAAATAATACTTTTAAAATTTATAATAATAAAATTAGTATCTTAATAATATAAAAAGTTTAATATTAAAAGTATAATATTGAATAAATCTAAATGACACAATTTAATTTAAACCACGTTAATTAAATGGATGTTTAAAGAAAAATAAAGTAAATATTATTTTTTTAATTATAAAAATATATGATTTAAATATAAGGGTATTATTTTTGTTATTATAAGTTTTGAGGGATATTATTTTTATTATTTTTTTTAAAATATTATATATAATAAATATTAAATAATATATTAGTTATTAATTAATTAAGTAAATTGTTGATATAAAATTATGAATGAATTTTTAGGTTATTTATTAATATAATTTTTATATTATAGGTTGTGATAAAAAAAATTATTACAAAAAGAAAAAGAAAAAGAAAACTGTACTGCCAAATTATTACTTCGTCAGGCTTTTCCTTCCCTTTTTGCTTTATTTCGCTCTCTGATTTATTACTATTTTTTAGATACCGAATGTCAAAGATCTCAATTCAATTTCAGTTGAAATGATGGATCATGTCATAATAGAGAATACAATGACTGGTGAGTGGTGAGTCCAGTGAAAGATCAATTTTGGATATGCATTCCAATTTTTTTTAATTACAATGCATCAATTTATATATGTCATTAAAGATTAAAAAATCGCCAGTATCATTAATATTATTGCTTTTTAGTACACCTTGACATTTTAATGTAATATTAGTATCTTTTCATTAAAATATTCAAAACGTTATAATAATATTGTCAAAATATTGTTTATATTATGAATAATTGTCATAAAATTATCAAAAAAAAAAAAATCATTTTATATTAAAAAAATTATTTTTTATTTTTTTATTTTCTAAAAAATTAATTTAAATTTACATATTTATACATTTTATTTTTGATTAAAAAATTATTTATTTAAATTGAGACAATTTTATATATTTTTTCATATATAATTTTTATTGGGTCTTAATACCAAGTTAACTTATTTGTACCCTTTTTATAAAAAAAATAGTAACTCAAAATTTTGGTTAAAAATAGATGAATAATTTTAACATTTAAAATTATTTTTAAAAAAAAAATATAGGTGATAAATTTTTTTTTAATTTTAAAATAACATTTACACATTAATATATACACACATATATTTATGATTCAAACTCATCTTTTCTCGGTGCTACAAATATCATGTACTATTGCACTACTTAATAATTGATAATTTTTTAAATAATTTTTTTTAAATAAGTACATTACTCACAGACTATAAGATATTTTTTTAATTATTAATAACATAATTCTTAAGGAAAATGGGATGAGAAATTTTTTAATCGTTAAAAAAGAAAAAAGATCGATTAGGGCAACTATAAAATAACATAATTTAAAAAATATTGTTATGTATTTAGAGGAATACTGACTCCTTCCACTAAAACGTCTATTCTTATTTACACAAAATTATTTTATTTATTTTTGTAAAATTATACAAAATCCTTCAAAATATTATTTTTCTTCTGGTCTATTTATGAGTAATTAAATTTTTTTTCTTTTAAATAATCTAAAATTTCAAATTTACTCTTTTTTTAACCAAAATTTTGAGTTATTATTCATTTTTGACGAAAGAAGTACCAATAAGTGAACTTGGCTACTAAATTAACACTATTTAATAATATAGATAAGAATAAGTATCAAAGTAATAATGTGGATACCAATGAAATACAAAATTTGTTTTTATTTATACATTATTTTATATTTATTTTACAAATTTTACCTCTAATTTTTATTATTTTATAATTTAAATTATAATATGTATTGTCAAAATTTATCAATTTTTTTGAGTTATTGTTTGAGTTTGCCATCATGAGGTTTTTTTTTTCCTGCCTAAAAAACCTAGTACATTTTTTTTTATAAATAATTTAAGAAAAATCTTTTACTATCAATTTTTACATAACCTAATAACTCATTTTATTTAACTTTTAAACTTTAAAAAAAAATTATTCTTTCATTATTAAAAAATATATAAAATTAAAAATAATATAATTTGCATGACCTAATTTATATACCGAATAAAATTAAAAATAAAATTATATCTATAAAAAAAAGTTACACTGTACATAACTTAACCAAAATTTTATATTAGTTAAATTATTAATAGATGATTTATCTAGATGATATATTATTTGTACATGAATAATTATGTGCTCCTTATATGTAAATAATTTATTATTAAATAGAATGATTTTCAATATCTATAAAACTGATTCGTATAAATTTTTTTTTTTGGTTTAAGAAATGAGGTATAAGGAGTACTAAATTCAAAACAATGTTTCATTTAAATTAATAATTATAAATGGCACAAGTTCATAATATTTTAAAAAATTAAAAATTTACAAATTTTAGAAGTATGTGGCACTAACATACATGTGTCAATTGTTTTTGAAAGATTTAATCATTTATTTTTAATATATACACATTTATAAAATTGAGAATAAAATTATATATATTTAAAAATTTTGTATTTTTTTAATAAAATAAAAGGAGAACGGATCATTAAGTTAATTGAGTGGACTTTTATAAAAAATAATAAAAATATTATATGTATTAAATTATGATATATATTTATATTAATTATTAATTATATATAAAATTAAATAATAATAAAATAATTGTAAAATTTTTATTAATAATAACTAATTAAATTGACTACTTGTCCTAAAAAAAAAAAATTGACCACTTATTTAACTTGTGGTAAAAATTATTTAAAAAAAATTAAAGTAGTGCATTCGGTGGACCCCACTCTCTTCATAATCTGAAAAATTCCTGTATTAAAATTTGAAGGTCAACACTCAAGTTCCACGAAACTACCGTAGACTCGGACTCTTTCTCTGCACCACTCAAATCTCTCTTCCACTTCAAAAGCTATACTATATTATTGTCGCAGGCAGCAATTGCCGTCAACTTCGGAGGCTCCGGTGACAATCGCTGCAATTGCCTAAATGTTACCGTACCAGACCATAGAAGAGGCAGCATCGGCACTTGGCCGAAACCTCACATTTGCCGAGATCCTATGGTTCAAATATTCAGCTCAAAAGTCCGATTACTTTCTCTACTGCCACAATATTGGCTTTCTCTTCGTCATTTTCTCTCTCGTTCCTCTCCCTTTGGTCTTCATCGAGCTCATGCGATCTGCTGGCTTCGATAAGTACAAGATTCAACCTAAGGTCAGATTCTCCTCTTCTGAGATGTTTCGATGCTACAAGGACGTCATGCACACCTTCTTCTTTATTGTTGGTCCTCTTCAACTTGTGTCTTACCCTTCTATCAAGGTCTGTACATTATATTTTTTTTCCTGAGTTGTGTTAAATTTGTTGGATTTTCGATTATGAGGTTCTTATTTATTTGAATTCTAAACTTAATTTTGGCTTAATGACTAAATGCTAAGGTTTGGCATTCTTTTGAGGGGTTCATCGAGATTTTATTGGTATTAGATTTAGAGAAATGATAAATCGACGCAAATTTGCACGCACCTTTGTACACATGCCATAATTTTCTTGAAAATGAATAGCTTTACTATTTTTAAAGTTATTTTGTATGTGACACACCGATTTGATTTAGCATTTCTCTGTAAGGTATAAAGGGTTTGCATTCTCAAATAAAGTTTTAAGAACTTTCAATTAATGCAACTATGCAAACGAACTTGACTTATGTTTGGACCCCTCTAGTGAGTTGTTGATCCACTAAATTTTTCGAAATACTCATAATTTATAGAGGAATTATTGGTTGATGGAAGAGAGGATTTTACAGGTGAAAAAAAATAAATGTTTTCTCTATTTTTATCTTACTGCTCTTTATTCTCCATTTTACTTGTATTGACTAACATGTCAGCTCGGTACTCGGTACTCGGTACTCGGTACATAACTAATCGATAATTTTTTTTTAATTTCTAATACCAAGTATCCCTAATTTTTACTATTTGTTAACTACTTTGATAATTTGTAATTTAACGACTACCGTTTTCTTTCCTTAATTTAAACAGGAAGATTTCTATAAAGTTTGATTGTAATTTTATTTTTTGTGTGTTTGCAAGCAGATGATAGGGATTAGAACGGGACTGCCATTGCCTTCAGGGTGGGAGATTCTGTCCCAATTGATAGTTTATTTTCTGGTGGAGGACTATACCAACTACTGGATCCATAGGTTCCTGCATAACAAATGGGGTTACGAGAAAATTCATAGAGTTCACCATGAATACAGTGCTCCAATTGGATATGCAGCGCCATATGCACATTGGGCAGAGATTTTGATACTTGGGATCCCATCCTTTCTCGGGCCCGCTATGGTTCCAGGACATATGATCACATTCTGGGCATGGATATCTTTACGGCAAATTGAGGCCATTGAGACGCATTGCGGGTATGCATGCTTGAGCTTTTATTTTTTGTTCAATATTTGGCGGTCCCTTTCTCCCATTAGTAATACTGAACAAATCATGACTCTCTGAGTATTCCTTTTTATCATCATCTTTCTTTCTTCAATAGAGTTTTATATCAAAGTACTTTTGATTTGAAGGATATTCATTAGTACTCTGTTTTGTTGATGGAGACAAGGATCAGTACCATGTCTTTTCTTTTTAGTTTTTATTCTTGAACTTTCCATTGTTTCTTTGTATTTGCTTAGTAACATTCTAATATAATATTATGTAAAGTATCTAAACAATGTTGGAGTTATGGCTTATACCAGGAATCAAGTTAGCTCTATGTTAAACATTTAAGAGGATAGGTTGATATTTGTTGTTATTGGTGGTGCTGGTGGGGGGCTTGTGTCCCATGAATGAGAAGGCCTGTATGATTGTTTGGGCTTTACGGGTCAGGGTTATGATTATGATATGGACAAAGTCATAAGTTTCATTTGCTTTGTCCTCAAGACTAATCATGCTAGTGCATCCTGAGCGGAAGAACATCTGACTGCAATCAGGTTTGCAATGCTATCTTGTCACTTAGCCACAACTGGATGATCTTAACGGCTGATATGTATGAAGTGTTGGCGAATTAAAAAACCAAAGGATTAATTTGCTGATGTTTTGGAAGGGCTAGCTTTTATTCTAAAGGATTGATCAATTTGTTGTATGAGGCTGACGAAAGGTTTTGATTGGCCTTTTGTGCCTTCTAGAATTAAATGAAAAAATGTTTGATGTGAGAGTCTTCAAGGTCTCAAGGGTATGCATGTGTGCGGGCAATATACTAGTTGCATCTCCTAGATGTGTTGTCTAGCAATTTGGGCACTATGTGTTTTCAGAAATTTGTATATTTTGGATAATTAGCTTTGTTTGCTTGTATCTTTCTATCTTCTTTGCTAATCAGCCGCAATATCATGGTATCCCATCATCTCTATATTATTCCCTTCCACTATGGTATCCTTGCTATCTACCTTCTGCGTTGAAGCATTTGGTTGTGGAGACACATTAAGCTGTTGTAACAAATGTGTCGCTGTGCAGATATGATTTTCCCTGGAGTCCCACAAAGTACATCCCATTTTATGGTGGTGCTGAGTATCATGATTACCATCACTATGTTGGAGGACAAAGCCAGAGCAATTTCGCTTCAGTTTTCACTTATTGTGATTATATTTATGGAACTGATAAGGTAAATAAAATGATAGTAATTTACCACTTACTCTTCTTTAGTGAATTCTAGTCTTGATTGCACAATAATATGTTTTGATCAACTTCGCCAGGGGTATCAATATCAGAAGAAAATCCTCTCAAAGGTAAATACTTAAAATATTATATTATATCATTGATAAAGTTTTTTTTTTTTTTTTGAGAAACATTTGATAAATTGTTTCTGCATTTTGCTTGATTGGCGTTGAAAACTTGAAATGTTTGAGGAATCTAGGACTCTTATTTTTGTAGGCAATTTGAAGATTATCAATTTGATCCTGCTAAACGGTAAATTGATTGACTAGAATAGTAGGAAGACAGGTATACTGTCATATAAAGTTGAGTTCCCTTTAAAACATCTTAATGGTAATTAGTCCTTTCTGTTTGTGGTTACTGCGTTGTCAATCTGGTTTCTTCATATAGATGTAGTTAGGATTTTAAACAAGGGTAGTGGGGCTGTGCATCCTCTCCCTGTGTTGAATTATGTCTTCTATTTTTACTTTAAATCCTTGCGCAACATAGGGGAATCACAGCGGGAACGGAGAACCCAAAAGGGAATGGGGTTCTAAGAGAGTTTTTAAAGATATTTTCTAAATTTTTTTATTTTTTGTATTATAAAGACCAAAAAATACTAAAAATAGGTTAATGATAAATATTGTTAAGATTAAGAGGAAAAAGTAAGTTTCAAGCCAATAGATTATTGATAAAAAAAAAACAAGAAGAAATTCTTTGATGTTAAACTACACTTAAAGTATATTGTTACAAATTAATTTTAAATAATATAATTTTTTTGAATTTAAGTAATTAGTTCAAATAACTTTTATAAAAGAAAAATTAGAAAATTGTTATAAAAAAAAAAAGAAGCTCATAGGTATATTTATATATTTTTAAAATTAAGTATATAGTTTTTGTGAGAATGATTGAATGCAATCTATGCATTAAAACGTGAATGATTTTGTTGCCTCCATCATTGCTTTTAATTGGGATTTGGTATTTGTCTTGTTAGAGAAATTGACAACTCTGTATATAATTTAGTGAATGAGCATTCAGTCCTTTTGAACAAAATAAACGGGTTTAGGTCTATATTAATTTTATATTTTGTTTAAAAGATACACTTTAGTTATCATTATATTTTTAGAGTTTAGGGTCTTATAATTCTTCAAAATATACATTTTAGTCATAACTTTTAAGTTATAGCCCTAAGTTCTTATAATTTATCAAAAGTTTCAACCAAATTTAAGTAGTCTTTTTTTTTTTTCAAGATAAATTCGAAATTTTAAAAAATAAAATAAAAATTTAAAATTTTAATTCTTTAATCTTCTCTATTTTTTTAATCCTTTTAAATTTACTTTTTTTATTTACTTGTATTATTTTAAAAATCAAATTTTTAATATTCATTTAAAAACAACATTACTTTTGTATTTTATTTTTCAAAATTTCGAATTTATCTTAAAAAAAAAACATTATTTTTCAAAAAGATATTGGACTAAAATGTATATTTTGAAGAATTATAGGGCTTGTAAGAACTTTAACAAAAAATAAAAATAAATAGCATTCAATTCACATTTCCCTGGATTATGTATACGAAGAACTTTTTATACCGGCTACATGCATTGACTGGGATGGTTCCATTTCCTCCCCTAACTTGCATCTATAACTTGTTAAATTATGTGGATGTGCTAAGTTTGTCTTGATCTCTCTTTCTCTCTCTCCTCCCATTGCATTTTCTAATTATTTTGTGACTATTTCAGTTGAAAGAAGAATCAAAAGGAGCAGATATACAGAGTGGAAGCTCATACGAAATTTCCACTCCAGGTCTTAAATATGATTAGCCATGGACTAGAGAGTATGGATACTGCAATATTGGCCTTTTAGAGTTTGACTCTCCATGGTAGCAATTCCTCAGATGTTCTGATATCTTGTTCACACTATTATGCTAGTCCATAGGAGGCCTACAGGTTCTAGTGAAGATTAACTTGGTATTCTTCCTAAAAATGTTGTGGTGTAGGCTGTGGGGAGATTTTAAGATTTTGTGTAAGGTTCAGAGTCTAGACTTTCTTTTTGATATTTCAATTAAAATTTTTGTATTCTGTTAACTGCTTGCAAGTTGCAACATGTAAACTTGGAAGTCAATATGGTGTTTTTGAAATTTTTTGACAACTTTCAATTATTGTAAATTTTTAAAAACATTATATTTTTGAATTTTTTTGACAATTTTATATTTTTTTTGAAATATTTGAAAACTTCCCATTTTTTAAAATTTTTTTTTGAAAACTTTCTGTTTTGAAAATTTTAATAACTTTCTATTTTTAATAATTTTTAACTTTTTTTTAATAGAAATTTTTGTAAATTTTCTATCTTTACAAACTTTTTACTTTTGAAATTTTTTTTTTTTTTAATTTTAAAGCTTTTTATTTTTATTTTCAAATTTTATACTTTTTAAATTTTCTGCAACATAGAGAGCTTTTTTAATTTTTTTGTTTTTGTTATTTTATTTTAATAATTTCTTATTTTATTCCTCAAAAAATTTTAACTTTTTAAAATTTTGACCGGATTGGTCATTTTTTAAAATTATATGATTAAATTAAATCATATTAAAAATTATAAAATTAATGTGTCACTTATTTAGAATCATTTCAACACAAAATTTAAAGAATAATAATAAAAAATTTAAACTGTTATAACATGCATGATTAATTTTTAATCAAAAATATATTAATTTGGGAACTTCATAACACTTAAAAACTTAGAATAATATTGAATACCGAAAAGGTATCATAAAATACTAATTTTAAATATTATTTAGTAATTAGAGATTATAATAAACTTTTGATAAATATGAGTATATAATATGTAAATATATAAAAAGAAATTGTCGGCATCTATCTGTTATGTTAAGCCAAGGGGGAAAATAAAAGTGCATTGGAAGCTTTGTACTGTCAAGCACCAATTAAAAAATTAAGGTTAAAATAAAAAAATAAAACAAACATTTGGCCAAAAAAATTGGTATGTTATTTAAGAAAATAATAACTTAAAAAAAAAAAAAAAAAAGGTCAAATACATTAATTTATTTTTATGTATAAAAAATATTTTTTAAATTATTTGGCCAAAAGACCTTTTATATATATATATATATATATAAAAGGTCTTTTAGCTAAATAATTTAAAAAATATTTAAAATCTTTTACAACATTTTTATTTTAAATTTTTTTTGCAAATTTTCTATATATATATATTAACTCTTTTTTTTTTTTTTTTGCATTTTATGTATAAAATATAAACATTCTAGTGTATAAATGGTTTAGTTATTTAAGTGGATTCATTTCTAATCCTCTTAGTAGAAAATATATGTTCATTTTTTTTTAACACTAAAAACATATTTTTATTTACGTTAAAAAAAATGAACATATATATATATTGAAAGAAGTTAAAAATAAAATTTTATAAATGAAAGAAGATTATATTATATAATTAAAATATAAATTATGGAGAATTCAAGAAGCCTCTCCCAGAAAGAGAAGAAAAAATATAGAGCTAGCTCCTTTAGAATTTTGCATCCGGAAAAATCCAGATGTACCCTCCCTCCAACTGTGACGCTTTGTGTATAGCAGTCCAGTAAAAGGTTTGAAAACAAAACAACTACGAGAGGCAGCTAACTATAGAAAAGTAGTGTATATTGAAAAGATCCAAAATCTCGATTTCAACGTTTGCTTCGTAAATTTAGAGTTAAAATTGAACGAGTCTGTCATTAACTTTCAAAGGAAGTTTAGATGGGTCTTGGTTTCACATAAGAATACTTCAGAGTTAAAAAGAACTAAATCAATTCAAAAGAACACTTGTACCTACATTATGAGAAAGCTTTGAATATAATGGACGTACTTTGAAAGATTCAATTTCATGAAAAATAAACTAATATTATTATTATTATTATTATTATTTTATGATGAGAGGATCTACCTTTCCAGGCCACCCAAATGAACCGTATCAGTGAAATAATGAGAGATGCAAAATCAATATTTTCCACCAAAACGGCTGGTTCAAGAAGTCAATCATCATGAGATCAATTTTAAAATCTCCTCAAAATTCAAGAATATTATACCTAAACTTTTGAGTCAGTATCTGCAATGCAAGTCTTTGCTTGATATCCCTAGCAATTGAAAAAGAAAATTCCTCCCCATTTAAACTTGTTTTTTGCACTCTGTAATAGACAGCATCTTTCCTTAGCATACAACAAAAGTAACTGTTTTTTACAAGTAATTTATTTCACAATCAGCAATAACTCAGAGTCTCAAAGAACTTAATGCCATATTAATCAGCGCGGAGGTTGTCATCACAGCCTCATGGAACATATTAATGTCTGCTATACAAAGAGAATGATTCAACGAACCCCCATTTGTTTTGGTTTGGTCCATTTCAGCCTTATTACCTAACAGAAGCATGCTGTTCAATGTTAAGAATCCAATTCCTCATGTCCGGTCAGAAGTTAAAAAAATATTAAGATCGCAATTCATCGACAACATGGACGGGCCTAATTAATTAATGTCTGATGGAGGTGGTCCATTTCATTTGTAGCCCATATCACAGAACGGACCGAGTCCAGTTTCGACCCAATTGAACTACTTTCTTAGCTTCCTAGTCTATGTCTTATCCATTGCCATGGTAACTTGTAATTTTTTGTTGTCGTTGCAGTTTTTGTGTTATTCATGTATTTTATTTCTTATGCCCTCTATTGTTCTCAGGTTGTTGTGTGTTACAATTACCCAACCAAAATGTTTTAGTGTATATATTTGTAGGGTGTAAATTAGAGTAACATTATTCTTTGCAAAACGAAAAAAATTCGGTAACAACACTTAAAAAAAAAGGCTGATTAGAAAGAGGAAAAAAAAAAAATTTATATATATATATTTTGTGTGTGTGTGTGTGTGTGTAAGAGAGTGTTAAATTGTTAATTGCGGCCTCAACTGCTTGGTTGCATTAGATAAAATAATTACATGTATATATTTTATGTATAATTTTATATGTTATTTAAATTTGTGAATTATTACATGAGAATTGCACTCTTGTAATAGACTAGTGGTTTATAAATGTTTTTTAATCATGTTTTTGCAGAGTCATTTCCAGCCACCCATATCTGACTATATTAAAAAAAAAAAAAAACCCTAAATAAGACGAGCGAAAAGAAGAATGACAGAATAATGTAAAGAAGGGGAGGGGAATGGGCAAAAAAAAAAAAAGCGGAGTTTGGAGAGAGAATTATGAGACAAAATACTCCAACAAGACTTTGCATTGAAAATGAGATTCCACTTAGACACCAAATTCTGAAAATGACAAGATTAATGTGCCATTTCTGTGTGTCGAACTTGTTGATTGCAGGTTCTAATTACGAATTCAGGACAAAAATTTAAAGAGGAGCACTGGTCAATAATAAATTAATACTACAACATTTACATGAAAAATTTACAAATAAAAGATAATTTAAGCATTAGAGCTCAACAAAAAATTAAAATGGCATTTTTGGAGCTAATAAGTATCACTATTTGAAGTTTATTAGAAATTTCTCCTATTTTAGTTGAAAAATAATCAAATTTATACATATAATTTTATTTTAAAACATTATACACCTAGAAATATGAGCCTAAACTTAAGTTTAGAGTGAGTAGCGCATTACATACTAAATATAATTTAACTTCCAGAAAAATAACAAAATATTACAGATAAATTTTTATTTATTTATTTTACCTTTTTATTTGTATTAAATAGTATAACAGAGAAATTCAATATTTTTGTGTCATTTTTGATGTGTTGATACATTTATATTTAATATGCACTAAATATAAAGGCAAAAAAAAGTTGAAAAAGTGTATAAAATTACATAAAAAGTGAGTTATTTTACATATATTTGTAACTATTAGTGAACATAAAATACAAACAAAAATATTATAGGTGACTTCAAGTCATAAAAGGATTAAGTAAATAGCACACGTAATCAAAATCCATTAAAAAAATTAAAACCCTAATTGCAATGTGCTAAAGAAGTAAATAACCCAAATGGAAAGTTGAAACTTAGTTAATGTTTGTGATGTCCATGTAATTCAATGTCAAATAGTAAACTGATATATAAGAGTTAGAATCTATTTGCGATGGATTCAGTAAGTTGCTTACATCACAAGGTGGATGACAGTTGGAGGATGTGGTTATTGACTCGACTCACGGGACATGGACTGATTAATATTCCATTACTATTGACAACTTTAGTCTGAATGATAGTTATATATGTTAACTATTTATATGGGTTTGCTATATATGGTCAATAACTTCACTTAATCAAAACTGACCCTCCATAAAAAGAAAAATAATAAATCAAAAAATATAATAAATCAAAAATTATCCGTTTACTTGATTCAGCTACTGAGCTTTATTTTCTGTATATATATATATATATGTCCTTTTTTTTTTTTTTTTTTTTGTCTAATGAGTTTATTTTCTTGATAGGAATTAGGAATGTATCTTGTACAAAAGATTCATTAATAGAATTTTTTTTTGCTCAAAATATAATAGACTATTTAGTCCATAATTTCATATCAACATTTAGCTCTGATTTAATTAATTAGGCGACAAAGCGATTAGCAATTAGCGATACAATATGATATTAAAAAGGCACAAAAAAATTACTTTCAAAAATATTTAAGTGAGTGTGTTTTGAAACTAAAAAAAAGAGTGTAAAAGTAGGATTTATTCATTTAAACTCGAAAACATATATAATAGAGATAATCAGAGTATTGATATTCTAAATCTATGCTTTGAACATGCATATGTATGAAAGGTAGGAATAATTATTTCAAAAAACAGAAACGAGTTCAGAAACCGTTCGATGAAATTTGCCATAAAATTGTAATCAGTATGAACAATATCTTTCGAATTGTTTAGGATATAAAGTTCAATTTTAGAAAATATAGCATTATATATTTTTAAAATAAAATTTTATATATAACACACAAAACGAGTTAGATTTGAGTTATTAGTAGTCCAATTGTTTATAAGAGGTATGCATTGAATGGCATGGAAAAACTTTGTAACATATGGGTAAGGATTAATGATATATATATATTTTGGAATGTCTTAAGTAATGCAAGCTTATTTGTTGTTATTTTTATAACCGTAAATATTGTAAAGCCATAATAATTATGCTCAATTTTAAAAGAAATTTTTATAAACTTTATTATAATAATGTATTTAATCAATGTAAAATTTTGAACAATAAATTGATCACCGGACAATATGATATAGCATCTAAGGATATTTAATGCTTTGTTTGCACTATCAAAAATCATTTTCACTTGCATGCCCTTTGGAGTTGTAAGAAAGTGAGAGAAAGTTTGGCGATATTTTATCCTAGGTTTATTCTTCAATGCTTATTAGCATATGGAGGTCATGGCTAACTCATTCTTTAGGCATATATGGTGTCTGCCTTATATCATAACTAAGGGTCTCAAATTTTTGTCAGCATTTATTATAAAAAATTTAAAAGATATTAAAATAAAAAAAATGTATTTAATTCAATGTTATTTTACGTGTTATTAGTTAATTAAACAAATGTTACATGTTACTTAACTCGTAATTTAATTATCTAAAGAAATATAAAATCTTACATGGAACGATTTAAGAATTTTAAGTAATAAATTTAGTGGAATTATTTTTTATTTTGTCTATTCTTTTGTATTATCTCTATTTTTTATAAATTAATTGAGGTGGTAAAAAATAAAAAATCATATTTATTTTTATTTTAACTTTCAAATTTTATATTGTGTGTATATATATATTTTTTATTTAAAAATAAATACATAAAAAAAATTAATTTTTATTTTACTTTATCCTTTTTTCTCCAAAAATAATTAATAAATCGTTATCGAATATTAAAAATCAAAATGAATTGTATTTTATTTTGCGGATTTTCTTATTATATCACTTTATGATAAAATTTAATTGAATAACTTTTATTATTCATCTTTAATTTTTAAAGTTTTTTTTTTTACATTTTTTATTTTATTTTTATTATTTATTCAAATCTTATTTAAATATTTGACAAAAATATATAATATTAATCATCATCTAACACTATAAATATTTTATTTAATACTTTTTAGTCTTATAATTAATTGTATGGTACTAAATAAATTTTTTTCATTTTTTTTATATACTTTATTATAAATGTATATATTTTTTTGCTATTTTTATCATTTGAGAAAAATATTCAATTAGTGATAACAAAGCAAAATATATACTAAATATTTGTTTAGTATGCATTTTAAATGTCTAAATAAATTACTAAAAATAAAAGTAAAAACAAATATTATTATAACATAAAAGTTAAAAATTATTTTAAGCCCTCAATTTCTTATTTGGTCTTACTCCTTGAGTCGCTCTTGATGGAGGTGACAAGTGAGGTGTATAGTTGGTCTAGACAACTTCAAATAGAAGACAATGATGTCTCTGACATATATATGCTTTTTGGCTTTACAATATTTGGAGAGTTTCATCACCATAATCCTAAAGAAATGATGGTGGTATTCAAACATGAAATAATCTCAGCGCTAGCTGGATTTGATAAGGTTGACGTGGACGCAATTGTCTCAGCTGAGAGTGGCAAACTAGGGTTTAGTTGCTTCATATATTCTAAACCCGGCCACATGTGATCTTCTGGCACATCCTATATGTTAGCTGGAATATTTCCTCTACTTGCTGCTGAATTATGGGAGATATTGTATCCGATTATATCAGAGGAGAGATCGAGAGCGCTGAAGAAAACTGAGCTTGAATTAGAAGCCTTGAGAGCTGTTCAATTGGTAACTAACTAAGTAAATCATCGACTTCGCTGTCTGTGGAAGACCAAATAGTTGATGATATTAGAGCGTTAGCTAGAGAAACCCACTCATTAATCACTTGTTATTAGGTTAGACGAGCAGCTCATAGCATAACTAAATTTATTTTCACCATTAATGGGGGTAGACCACCTTGTCTCACCCCATTTCTGTCCAAGGCCATAAGTTCAACAATTTTATCTATTGGGTAAGATAAATTTTTTTTTTTGCATGAATCAATTGAAGATTTTATAGGTTTTTGTATTGAATTATTTAGATCGGTATTAAAATTTTAAAATTTTTACATGTTTAAATAAATTATATATTTATTTATTAATTAAATAAATATAATTATTGGTAATTATCTTTGCTTAATGAATTAAATATTATGTTGTCTCAAAGACAAATTGTGTACAATGTGATAATAGGGTTAAGAAACATAACATATTTTCCATTAAAATTTTATAATAAGCTAGAATAAATCTAGAAGATAAGGGAAAGTAGTCTAAGTGTCTAGTTGAATGCTTTATTGATTAATAGCCTACCAATGAATTCTCATTAAACATTTAAATATGATATAAAAAAAATTAGTCAAGGAAAAAAAATGATAATTTTAGGTAATATTAATTTATACAAAGAAGGAATGGCTTACATACATTGGATTTGTTGAATGTCGCCCTGTAAAAAAATGTTTTGTATAACATATTAGATATAATTATATTGTAATAAATTATATTGAATTATATTATAATTAATTTGTATAATATTTGATGACAATATATATAATATAGTTGAAAAAAATTAATTATAAATATTTTAATAAAATAATTTAAATTTAAAATAATTTTTTATTATAAAATTCATTTAAATCAATATTTAATTATTTTAATAATTTTATTATATTTAAAAATAAAAAATATATTTTAATTTAAGATAAAAAAAATTAAGATACATAATTTATTAATAAAAATTCAAACATATTAAATTAAGTATTCGATACGATCACGACCCACATTCATTAATCATATAATTTTTTATTATATAATTTATATTATTTTTATATTATATAATATAATATAATTTTATAATTAAATATATAATTATATAAAAGTTATATATTTAAGGATTATATGCTGTCATGACCCCCTATTTATTAAAAATCTGATATGACCCCCTCCACTTGATTTTTTTACATATTATGACAAAAATGCCCTTAATAACCCCTCAGTTGGACGACTGTCCAACTCACCTCAACAGAGTTGGACATGTGTCCAACTGAAAATCAGAGGAGTATATTTTAGATGACACATATGTCCACTCGCCGGAGCTCAGTTGGACGACTGTCCAACTGATGAAATTTTGACCGGCCGGCGACCCCACTCGCCGGAGCCGAGTTGGACACATGTCCAACTAGACTGCCCAGAATAACCCCTCAGTTGGACGTATGTCCAACTCACCTCAACAGAGTTGGACATGTGTCCAACTGAAAACCAGAGGAGTATATTTACCGGAGCTCAGTTGGACACATGTCCAACTGATCGAATTTTGATTGGCCGGCGATTCCACTCGCCGGAGCTCAGTTGGACATATGTCCAACTACGTCCAACTTAAAATCAGAGAGCTTATTTCAACAGAGTTGGACGCACGTCCAACTAAAAACAGCTTATTTCAACAGAGTTGGACGTACGTCCAACTAAAAATCAGCAAGCTTACGTCCATCTTTATTTTTAATTTTCAGTAGAATTTTTCTTAGTGTGCTCATAAGTGAAGGTTTGTTTGTCCAAAAAATCAAAGAATGAGCTAAATCTTGATCTTGAATTAAATAGAGCATGTATATTTCAGACCATGAAAACTTAGAAAAATTACATACAAATTTATATGGAGAAATCAAAGAGGAGAAACCACAAATTTTTCCAGAAGAGTGACAAAGGAACAGGGACCCTCGATGTCGCCATCACTAGGTGGAGATGCGTTGATGTCCAAAATCCGCTTGCACTCTCCACAAACCCACTCCTCCAAACTCAACAAGTAATAGCCTCGCATTCCCGCGCAAGAAAGATGAAACCCGCTCTCGCAGCCGTCACAGACAACCACGATTTACCGGACCTCGGGGTTGCAAAAGGAAGAGCAGAGCTATCCAAAAGAAGCTTCTGGAACGCCGGCGGGGTAGGGTCTCGGGAGGAGAAGGGATCAGACCCATTCCACCTATCACATGCTCTGCCATCAGACCCCTCCTTTCGCCTCTTCGAGGAACTGTAATCCTCCGTATATTCCCCATTTCCTGAACCAACAATTATCAGAGAGCGAGAGACAGATAGATGTAATACCTGAGAACTAGAAGATTGAATGCGATGGAGTCGATTAGGGTTTCCTCAATTACAATTTGGGATTTTCGATTCGCCCCTGAGAAATTTTTTTTACAATTATAAAGTTGCTGCAAAAGTGTAAAAGAAAATGAGGAGTGCAATACGACCCGAGATGAAGAGAATTTGATGCTCTTTGGGAAAAAGACTAATAAGAGGGGAGGGGTATATTTGGAAGTTTAGTAATAGGGGGTTAGTGTAGAATAAAATTAATAAAATGGGTCTATTGCAGCCTATTTTCCTATATTTAAATATTTAATATTATGTAATAAATATTCGGTAACTTTCTAGTTTCAAAACATATGTATAGTATATCTTTATCGTTTAAAAGAGGAAAACTAAAGTCTTCATATTTTAATTTTAAGAAGAAAAAAAAAATCTAAACCCTTAATTGCAATTGGATATGGGGAGCTTTTTCAAGGAGATTTTCTTTCTTGTCTTAGGTCAAGCCTCAGAGGGGCTCATTGAATTTATAAAATCTCTTAAGTTATTTGTATTATCTAATTTTTTAAATTATAAATAATATTATTTATATTTTTAGTAAAAAAAATTAATTAAAGATAAAATAAATAATTTTAATAATTTTTAATTAAAATATTATTTTTTAAAAGATTAATTAAAAATAAATTATATTATTTTAATATTAAAATATTAATTTAAAAAAATATTAAATTTATATATTTTATTTTTAATTAATTATTATTTTTAAATTAAGAAACTAAAAATACATAATTTATAATTTAAAAAATTAAATATATAAATAATATAGTTTAAATAACCTCTTTAACTAATTTATTCACACACATTGAATAATAATAATAAACAGAGACATTTTAAAAACCTACCCCACAAGAACCACAAACAAGACACCAACAACACAAAAGAAAAAGAGAAAATTAATAAAGCAACAAACAAGGGGGGGACTGGGGAGGTAAATGTTTAAGCTTTGAGCCATGCAAGGAATGTGTAAGTCACGCTCCAATCGGCAGTTGGTAGTGACCAATATGAGGTAGTGTTTCCGTTCGTGGGCTGTGCCCGTGGTATTATTGTCAGCATCACAGTTTCTATTGATATAACTCATTTTCCCCCACGCTCAGTTGGATAGCTCGTTTAATCGTGTGAACTCTCCCTCTTCCATTGCTGTCTCTTCTTTTTCTTTGAAACTTCTTCTGGAAGCAGCTGAACTGGAGTATCAGTGTCTCTGAAACTCAAACCTGAACCCAACCCACAAACTTCTTCAATCGGCGGGCTCCGGCATGGATACTCGTCCGAATTTCAAGTTCCGGCCACCTCATACCGTTATTCCCGGTTAAATGCAACAAAAACGCCGACTTTCAACTTCACTGTTCAGTTACTCATCTATAACAACTCTGGTGTTTGAGAGACTCGCGTTAAATCATTCAAAAGCTAGAATTCTATATACACACTACAACTTCCACGTATTCTTTCCATTTCGATACCTCTGTAATGGCGACTACTAACACTGGTACAGAGTCCGTGGACGTGGACTCCTCAGCGTTGGGCTCTGTTGATGATCTCACTGCCAAAGCAGTTCATAAACGATACGAAGGATTGATTATGGTTCGGACTAAAGCGATAAAAGGCAAAGGTGCTTGGTATTGGGCACACCTGGAGCCTATGCTGGTTCGCAACACTGAAAACGGTTTGCCGAAGGCTGTAAAGCTTCGTTGTTCTTTATGCGACGCCGTTTTCTCTGCTTCGAATCCATCTCGTACTGCCTCGGAGCATCTCAAGCGAGGAACTTGCCCGAATTTTAACTCTGTAGCAAAACCCATTTCGTCTGTCTCACCCTCAGCCACTATTGCCTCCCATTCTACTGATACTATCCATCATAACCATCGCAAGCGTACTTCTTCTGGTGGTGGGTCGGGTTCGTCATACCATGTCACTCCTCTTACTATTGTGGATCCGTCTCGTTTCGGCGAGCTCACGTACTCGCCGTCAGTGTCAGCGACGCCAACTGCTATGTCTTTGTTGCCTCAGCAGCCGCATTTGATGTTATCAGGCGGTAAAGAGGATTTAGAAGCTTTGGCTATGTTGGAAGACAGTGTTAAGAAGCTGAAAAGTCCTAAAACTTCCCCTGGACCAGCACTTAGAAAGGCCCAGATTGACTGTGCACTTGATTTTCTAGCTGATTGGGTGTATGAGTCTTCTGGGTCAGTTTCTTTTTCGAGTCTTGAGCATCCCAAGTTCAGAGCTTTCCTTAACCAGGTTGGCTTTCCGGTGATTTCTCGCAGGGAGTTCATGGGTTCTAGATTGGATACCAAGTTTGGGGAAGCAAAAGCAGAGTCAGAAGCCAGAATTAGAGATGCCATGTTCTTTCAAATTGCCTCTGATGGATGGAAACCCAACAAGAATTATGGAGTTTATGGGGAAGATAATTTGGTCAATTTGACTGTGAATTTGCCTAATGGGACTAGCGTGTATAGGAGGGCAGTGTTTTTTAGTGGATCGGCCCCCTCAAAGTATGCCGAGGAGGTATTGTGGGAGACAGTCACGGGCATTTGTGGGAATGTTGTGCAACAATGTGTTGGAATAGTAGCTGACAGGTTTAAAGCCAAAGCATTGAAGAATTTGGAGAATCAAAATCAGTGGATGGTTAATCTTTCTTGTCAATTCCAAGGGTTCAATAGGCTAATTAAAGACTTAAACAGAGGACTTGTTTTGTGTAAGACTGTGACTGAGAATTGCTTGAAGCTTGGGACATTTGTTAATAATAAGTCCCAGGTTCGAAATAGCTTCCACAAGTACCAGTTACAAGAATATGGTTATGCAAGTTTATTAAGAGTGCCATTTCATGAAAATGAGAACCTACATTCTGGACCAATCTATACATTGCTTGATGACCTTCTGAATTCATCTCGAGCACTTCAGTTGGTTCTGTTAGATGAGGCTTACAAGCTACAATCTATGGAGGACCCTATTGCTAGGGAAGTTGCTGACATGATTGGTGATGTAGGGTTCTGGAACGAGCTAGAGGCAGTTCATTCTTTGATTAAAATGATAAAAGACATGGCTCAAAATATAGAAACAGAGAGACCACTAGTTGGGCAATGCCTTCCTCTTTGGGATGAACTTAGAGCAAAAGTGAAAGACTGGTGTTCCAAATTTCACATTAGTGAAGAAGCAGTTAATAAAGTGATTGACAGAAGATTCATGAAGAATTATCATCCAGCTTGGGCTGCAGCATTTGTATTAGATCCTCTTTACTTGATCAGGGACACGAGTGGCAAGTACCTCCCACCATTCAAATGCTTAACAACAGAGCAGGAGAAGGATGTGGACAAGTTAATAACACGGCTTGTTACGAGAGAGGAGGCTCACATTGTATTGATGGAACTCATGAAATGGAGAACTGAAGGGCTTGATCCGGTATATGCCCGGGCCGTACAAATGAAAGAGAGGGATCCTATTACTGGAAAGATGAAAATTGTGAACCCCCAAAGCAGTAGGCTTGTGTGGGAAACTTATCTTACTGAATTCAAGTCACTTGGGAAAGTTGCAGTTAGGCTCATCTTCCTTCATGCAACTTCTTGTGGGTTCAAATGTAACTTTTCATTATTGAGATGGGTTTCTTCTGCACATGGACATTCAAGGGTTGCCTTGGAAAGGGCACAGAAGTTGGTATTCATTGCAGCTCATTCAAAACTTGATAGGCGAGATTTTTCAAGTTATGAAGATAAGGATGCTGAGCTACTTGCCCTATCAAATGGTGAGGATTATGTGTTAAATGAGGTTCTTGTTGATACATCCTCAGTGTAATAAAATTAATCCACCCTCTTATTTTCCTTAGTATAAATTAATTTGATAGGATTTATTGAATTCATTCCACTACTATTTCTTTTGTTTTTTTCTTTCTTGGGGTACGGTGCTTGCATATGCTTTAGAAGATTTTGGCATTCAACTTTGTAACCACTTCATGACATCATGACTTAAGCAACTCTTCATCTTTCTCTCTATCATGATTCTAGAGTTTGCAGAAAAAAAAAGGTCTTCTTGTTTGGGAAGATACATGATGCTCTGCATAAACAGAACTTATATTCACAGCCAGGAAGAATCTTGTAAAATTTTGTTCCTCAACTGCTAAATAATATTTTTAAAGGGAAAGGTTTTAACTTTTTCTCCTTTTTATAATGTGAAATTCTTGTACTTACCTTTCCTTTCTTTTGAATTTTAACAAATCAAAAGGAAGCTATTATTTCTTACACGCAAAGTATTAATTTTGATCTTGAATTATGATTATGTATATGAGTTTGAATAATTTGCTATATGCTGCAAGCTATAATTTATTCTTTTCGTACGTTCTTTTTTCCATATATAGTAATTGATATCCATAGGCAAATGGCTATGTCTGGTAAGAATTGTCTACCCCTCGTTCTTTGATTTGTAGGTGACTATGTCAAAAAGTTCATGTATCTCATCTGTTGTTTCTGGCTCCAGTTTACAGGTTTGCCTTTTGGTCTTCTTGATATTACATTTGAGGATTTTTGTTTTTTGTTGTGACATACTTAGGAGATCCCAAATTTACTTTTTCAGGTTATTCATAAAAACTGGTTTTGTTGTTGACATTACTGATCTTGCTGTTAAAATGGATCATTGTCTTCAGATATTCGTACATTTTTCTTGTATTCACTCAAGCTGTATCTCTTGTTAAAGATCCAGTACTTCTTTCTCAGGATTAGGTTTAAATTTAGTTTATCTGTTAAAATACTTCTTAGGTATATGAGTGTTAAAATTGGATAAACCGAATAGTTTTGTATGTCTTGAGACTTTTGGAATGAATAGATTTTGTTGAACTGATCCAGATGCTGAAGAAGATTGTGCTTAATTGATATTTGTGGACAAAGATACGATACAAGTGTAGAGGCCAGGTCACCTTTTAAGATGGTCGGATATATGTAAAGCTTATAACAACAATAATATAAGCGAGTTTAAGGATCCAAGAAGTATTTGACCACAGAGCGGTCGTTTTTCAAAAGGGCAGAGCTTTGCTCACATCGGATTGGGAAATGTGGGTCTGCAATCTCTTAAGGACTCGAGAGCTATAACTAGCTTTCTAGCTGGAGGAGCACTTTTCTACTTTTCTACGTGTAGATAACTGTTTATTTTCTTCTCAATATCTCCTCTCTCTCTCTCTCTCTTTAAATCTTTGGGAGAGTGAAGCCCCACCATGAAAGAAAAGTTGAAGTCTTTTTCTAAAGCTTTGGTTGTCATTGAGAAACTTCAGTGTTATCCATCCAATCAACTTGGGGTGGGATTTACTTCTCTTTTAAACAATATTCTAATCTCATTAAGTTCATGCAGAGTGATTGGTTGATGCTTCTTCATGATTATGAGAAAGGTCTTAGACATGACCCAAAGCAATCACCCCAAAGGAGATGCTTGAGAGCTATTTATTCCATTAGGAATTTGTTGCAGATTTTCCTGCTGCTAATTTCTAAAGGTTTTGCGGTTGGTGCATAATCTATACATGTAATTCTTGTAACTTGTATACAATGATCAAATAAACGAATTATTCAAAATTTTAAACTTTAATTATGAATAATAATGCAAAACTTATATATATATATATATATTCTAGCATTTTCAAACTCTTGTGACAAACCTTTAATGAAATTAATTCTTTGACGAGCATTGCACAAATAAATGATAGTAAATTAATATTAATTTTACTTCATCATAATATATATATTATTAAGCTCTCAAAAAGGTGGATGGGATAATGCTTATTTTTTACATTCATTCAGATTAACATTGATATTGAAAATATTAACAATAATTAACACATGTGGTTATTGTCAAATGAATTTTTGTGCACAATTATAATTTTTTTAACTTTTAAACTCACTATAATAATAAATGATATGAATTATCCACTATTGACGTTATAATAAATAATATGAATAGTGGATTGTAACATTGAATTAGTAAACGCGCCTGCTAAAATATTATTTACTCAATATTCAATTCGTCACTATTGAAATTTGAAAATACTATTGCCCCAAGATGCTCCTAAATAATAACTAATTTACACTATGTTTGTTATGTTATGAGTAATAATAATTAAAACATATGCAGCCTAGTCAGATGGATGTAAGTCGCATGGAGAGAGGCGTGCGTGAGCTTACTAAGTTAATGTTATTGAGCTTGCATTGAAGGTGTAACAGATAAAGACTGATGAGAGTGTGAAAATGGCTACTCACCAACCCGCTGAATTCCAGATAAAGCAGTTTCCCAATTATAGAAAGCTTAATAACTCTTTTTTTTTTTTTAGCAGGTCTGCGTGATAATTAATTGACTATTGTTATAGATGATAAATTTATTATAATTTTAATTCTAGTAATAATATTATATAATTATTTTTATTATTATCAATTTGTCACAACAAGGTCAAGAAGTATATAAATTTACTATTATATTATTTTAATTAATTACATGTTGATGTCATTTTTGTTATTAAAATTTTCATTAATAAAATATAATTATGGCAATAACAATTATGACAATATCACATGATATTTTTTATTAAATACATTTTTAAGAATCTTATTATATTTATTAATAATATATCATCATGTCATTTATAATATATTATTTTTATAATTTATTATCTTACTGTCAGCAATTATTTTTTCAAATAATTGTTACTTTTTAGTGTAAGAAAAACTATTGTAATAGCGAATTATAACTGCATTTTAAGAATTTTGCCTTTAAATCATTCTAAGATAGCCAAGAGAGGAATGCTGCTTATAACCACGCATAACATACAAAACTTACATTCACTTTTTCACACATAACTCTTATATTATAACATTTATTATTTGAAAAAAAAAAAATGAATCATTTATCTAATTTCTAAAATAATTGTAACAATTTGCTTTATATTATAAAAGTATGGGTACTGTTCTTAACATTTATGATTCTAAGGAAAAAAAAACATCTAATATTTGTTTTAGCTGAAATAATATTAGGTACATTGAACTTTGACTTGAAGTTGGAGATCTTGGATTAAGTAAAGCAATTTGAAATTTAAATTTTTGTAATAATCTCTCTCTCTCACCTTTTGAGTTTCGAATTTCACCAAACACCTCTTAAAACAGTGAATAAATGGGATAAAGTTGAAGTGGGTAATTATTATTTTTGTTCTACGCTTCTACCAAGCTTGGGTTTCTTTTTAATTGCTTATTTAGTTAAAGAGACAAATTCTTGTCGGAAAGAAATACATGCTTAACACATGCTCTCACCTACTAAGCTCTCTCTTTCTCTCTTGGGTTAAGTTATATGCACTTATGATTCATTTCAAATGTTATATATTTTTCAGCCTTTTTCTATTTTGTGATAAAGAAAAAGGAAATATAATCATTAGTATAAGACTACTCTTATCTTTTATTTAAGAATCTTTGTCTTTTACAATGCTTTTTCATTATATTTATTTTTCTTTGTCCCCTTCTCGACCCATATCCCATAGTTTGAGCTTCTACCCTAAATTGTTGATTAATTAAGCTGATCTAAATCCATGTACGTTGTTCCAATAGATTGACAAAGGCTAAGCTTTAGTGATATTAATTTATCAACGTTAATGTAAATTTATGTTTACTTCCATGATACAACTGGGTTCGTTTAGCCAAAACAAAAAAATATATATATTTGGGTTCAAAATCAACTCCGAGAATGGACTTGAATAATATATATTTATTAATGTATAAAATATAAATAAATTAAATATATATATATGTATTTAATGTCTTCAAGTTAATATATTATTTTATTGTAAACAGTTTTGACTTGTCCATTCCTATTTAATCATAAATTATGTCAAATTATTATTTTATTTAAAAAAAAAAACATGTTTTTTTAGTCTCATTCTATTATGTATGTAAAAATATACACATTCTATTATTTTAGTCTCACATGTTCATAATATACACATTCAATAAATAAAAATATATTTTTTATCACAATTTAATACATATGTCAATTTACTAGGCACAATTTAATAAACCTTATTAATAAAAGGTCTCACATTTATTTTATTATTTTACATCTTAATCCAATCAATAATTAACACGTAATTTAATATATAATACAACTATATATATATATATATATATATATATATATATATATATCCCTACTCTTGGACATGCATTTATACTTTTCTAATGTATTAATAATACATGTTGATTACCAACATCATAAATAACTAATAAGGAACATCTGCTCAAAATAAAAAAAAAAAAATTAAATAATTAAAAACCTATTTATTTTCCCACAAAAGTTATAAAATTGCATTATTTAAAAATAAAAATAATATATAAAGATAAACTTTAAAAAAAATGGAAAATCTTTTGCAAAAAAGAAAAACTGAACTAGTTGATTTTTTTTAAATGTCTGGAAAAAAAAAAGAATGAGAAGGAGAAGGAGAAGGAGTACATCGTACTATTAAATTTAACATTTTTCGAGATGCTTGGTATAAAGACCACTGGTGTGAATGTGTGACACCAATAGACCCTAATCTACTTAGGGTTAAAGAATTTAATTATATAATTATAATATCATTTAATATAAGTAAAAATATAGGTTTAAATCTATTTCAATATTTAATTTAATTATTTTAATTTTTAATTATAAAATTATATATTTATATTTTTTATTTTTTAAAAAAATAAAAATAATATTCTTTTTATTTTTAAAATATAATAAAATTTTAAACTAAATTAAATATTTATTTAAATAAAAAAATTTAATAAAAAATTATTATTAATTTTATTAAACTATAATTAATGTAATTTAGTTAAATATATACTCGCTATTTAATATGGTAAACTAACATGTAAATAGTCCAGAGTCTAGACAGCTAGCAAGTAGAAACTTCCAGCAAATAGAGTTGACTGTGCGGTCAAGTAGGTTTGACTATCTTGGGACTCACAGTGGGTCCTATTCCTACCTAGAAGAGAGGTCAGTTTTATTATTTTTTAATTAAAAACGACGTTGGTAGATAAAATTGATATTCTAGGGACAAGCTCTAAACTAAAGTAATTAAGAACAGAGCCCTGATATATATATATTGATGTATTAAAATATGTCTTATTATAAAGTTTAAAATAATTTAATGTAAATTAAATTTATTTTGATACATTAGTTAAATTATGTATTTGTGACGATAAAATATGTCATAATTTGTGAAATATCTTCCGTAATGATATGAAACACGTGTGAGGTACAAACCAAAGCAAGGTATCCATCTTGCTGTCAATGAGAAATGAATGTAGTCTATAGGCTATACACTATTGTCAATACTCAATAATAATTAAAGAACAAAATTAAGAGAGAAATGTATACCGTGTACAAAAATAATAATATATTTTATGTTTATTATATATATATATATATTTTTTTTATATTTATATAAATATTTAAATTTAATTATATGATACAATATTTTATTTATTTATAGAATTTTATCTAAAAGAAATATATATTTATTTTTTTATAATATAAATAAACATATTTTTTATTAATAAAATAAATAAGTTATTTATATAAAAAAATAAGTACCGACTACGGTGTAATTTTTTCAATTTTCCTAACATATACAGCATTCTGGTCACGTGATTCACTGGACGTTAGATTGATATTATTAACCATGTCCATACATTCTGCAATGACGCAAAGCTTTCGTGGTTGCTGATGTCACTATGTTTACGTTCTAAAAATGTCTTTCCTAATTGAAAATCTTATTACTAGGTAACACATGCATTTTTATGCACGCATGTTATTATTACTTGCTTGTAAAAATAAATTATTAAACTATTATATATATATATATATATATATATATATATTTTACAATACTTAATTCATCCAACTTCTTATACACTTTATATTTTTATAAAAATAAAATGTTGAAATAAATATGTTCAATCAAGTGTTAATATTTCATGTAAGGATACATTTTTGTTGATAACTGTAGGATTGTAATTCTTATAAATAAGTTTGTTTCTAATACTCAACTTTGGAGATTGATTTTATTTCAACAAGCAGACTTCTCTCACCTGTATTAGAGATATATAAATTTGATGGAGTATTAAATTATTTAAATTAAAATTCTACTTTGCTTAAAAAATGGTTATTAAATTTACCAAAACCAACTTATAAACCTATATAAGTATATGTATATTCAAAAATATATATTTTAAAACGACTGTCAATTTAATAAATGGCGCAGAATTGATTACTTTAGATAAATTGGACATTTAAGTCCACTATTTATAAAGTAATCCCTAAGGACATTTAGTGTTACATTTTTAAAACCTAAAATTAGTTTACTAGTTTTCTATTTTGCAAATTTAATGAATTTTTAAAATACTGTTTATAAATTAATAAACTTAAATATCCAACTTACCAAAACTATTATATCTGCCTTAAAACTTACTCAATTACATTAACTTTCGTTGAAAATTCCACCTCCACCTCTAGAACCAAACTAATATCGACACGTACACGTCCTTAGGAAATTAAGTTAAATGAAAATTATAATTCCTACCAGACTCACGTTCAGATTGAGAAAATTACTCATTTTTTCTTAAATAAATAATGATATAACATTTTAAATTAATATAAATATTTTTAAAAAATATAAATAATTAATAAATAATGAAAAGAAAAAAAATATAATTAATAAAGAGTATATTTTAAGAATAATAAATAACACCTTTATTTAAATATCCACTAAATTAACACTCTTATTAATTTCGGCAAGTAATGTTAGGTAACATGATTTAAATAAGTCATAATTTGTATAATAATTTATATATAAATTAATAATTAATTTAAACATAAATTAAATAATGAATACCACATAAAATTTAATAATATATATCTAATTAATTTTTATCATTTAAGTAGTGATAGAATCATGATAACATTTTTCTAATTTCAGTATATATATATATATATATATATATATATATATGTATATATATACACTGTAATCTTAGTCTTATTTTAAATTTAATAGGATGATTATATTCGAATAATTGTTTACATAACTATTTTTTTAATTATAATAAATTTAAAATTAAAGTAAAACTATTTATAAAGTATAAACTATAATTCATACATAATTATTGTAAATAATAAAAAGTTAGTAACAATATAATGACCTATGTATTAAATATTAGGTAAGACATAACTTTCGTTGTTTTAACTTTCTTAAACAACGAAAGGTATCATTTTGCCACATTATTTTTCCCATCTTTCAACTAATTCATTATTATAATGTAAAAAGGATTATTAGTCTTCTGCCGTGGTCCATATTTACATTATTCTACTACTTTATCAGTTTGGATTGTTAGATGTATGTTTTTATTGGCATTTATATTATTATTATTATTTGAAATTATTTTTATGTTATTATTAAAAATTATTAATTAGTATTCAAATTTATCTATTGATATCATTTTTTTAAGAAGCAATAATAACTACAAGTTTTAGTCAAATAATAAAGAGTAATTTTGATATTTAAAATTACTACCTTAAAATTTTTAATTATTTTTTAATAAATAAAATATTTTTCTAAAGCACTCGGTATAATTTTATAAAATAAGCAAAATATTTTTTTTGTGTGAATAAAAATATACATTTTAGTAGAGGAGCCAGTAATTCTCAAAGCAAATACATTAACATTATTTTTCAAAGTTATGATGCTACCTATAGTTGTCTATCTGTTTTTGATGTTATCAATTAAAAAAATTCATCCAGTTTTTTGTAAGTTAATATGTTGTTAATAATTCAAAAAAATTATCGATTGCTATGAGCACATTAATTTAAAATATTCGGTCATAATCTATCATGTGAGTTGTATTTTCATAATAACTTGTGGTGAAAAAAATAGCTCGATAATTTTTCATTTACACAACAGGGCCCCTCCTTTTTAAATGAAAATATTTAAATATTATATATTTATGATATTAAATAATTTAATATAATTTGATTAGATAGTATTTTTAAGTTTATAAAATTATATTATATAAAATTGTGTTATATTAATTATATTTGTGATATTTTTATGATAATACAGTGATGCTGTTTTTTTGAAAGCAATAGTATAGCTATGTTAGTCGACTAGTCGTTGTCATCGTAGAAATTACCTTGTCGAATCTAAATGTAAGATTTGTTGGGTGTATCATGATGTTCGAGTTCATTGGATTTGCTTAGCACAAAACTATATAATGTGAAGCTCGTCTTCTTTACATTATACAAGTAACTGATATTTTCTGACATGTATATAACCACTTTGAAGACACTTATACAGTATGTTACTCGTGAGTTGTGACGTGGTTCAATAAAAAATAATGATATTTTTTTCTTTCAATAATGATAAAGAAGGAAGTTGTGGGTAATTGTAAAATGCAAAAAGAAACAGTTAAGTCATTAGTATACTATGGTATGTTTTTTAGCAATCCCCTATTTGGATTCTCATGATATTCTCCACTTTTTAACAAATATTACATTTTTGCAAAATGGATAGGAAAGCACTTTTCTGTCTAGCTTAAAGCAACTAACAAACACCTTTGAGTAATTTAACTTAAAAAATAAAAACATTGAGAAATGATTACAGCATTCATATGTTTGTTTGTAATGATGTCTTGTAGTTTGGATAAAATGTATGCGTTGATTGAGGCACTAAATTTGGGTTTTATATTACAAGTAGAGGAAATGCTACTATAACATAAATATCACGTTAATCGTATCATGATACGTGATAAAATTATGTAAAAAATTGAAAAATTTTTAAAATAATTTTGTCACGTGTCACAATATATATAATTAATATAAGTGCAAAAGTGAGTGTTGTTAACACTTCTCATTATAAGTATGATTATGAAATTAAATCTAGAGTTATCGACTATACTTGCAATGGTTTTTTGAGGTTAATATACAAGAAGAGGGGAAGAATGAGAGAATACTATAACAACTTTTGGTTAATAAATAATTGAATATCAATAAGATCAGCATGGTTAATTATTAGTGCCATAGGCCATAACTATCAGAAAATTCAGCGTTGAATATTATATTGCCTACGTAAAGAGGTTCGTGGGTGATATCAAAAGGAAAGCATGCAGAAGGACGAGTTGGCACTTGATGTCTGGAAGTGAATCGATGTCGTAAGCAATTCTTGACAGAGTAAATTTTATGAGAGCCACATACAGTGACAAATTTAGCTTTTAAGTTCAAATGGGTACTAATTAATAATATAAAAATTTGCATAAAAAATTTACAAACTAAAAACTAAATTGAATATTAGAACTAAAAATTTGACAATTAAATTTTTTATACAAATAAGTATCAAAATATAAAATTTGTTATAATTTCATTAGGTTTTGAATAAAAATAATCGATTTTATAACAAAATTTGAGCTTAAAAGATTTTTATATTTAAATGATAATCTTGAAATTTAGGTTGAGATGAGGCATCATATGTTACATGTGATCTTAATTTTATAAAAATTTTAAAATTTTACGTATAAAATTACCCCTAAAGAACATACACATCCACCCTAGCCACATATAAATCGATATGTTGAGTTGCAGGTCCTGAGAAGCAACTATTTATTTGCTGAATAATATTATAGTCACATAAATTTTTACTTATTTTTATACCATTAATTATATTATAATACATGGCAAAATTATCTATAATGTTGAATAATATCTATTTTTTTTAAAATAATTTGTCATATGTAACAATATCAATAGGATACCAAAGTTGGTGGAAATATATTTGTTATTAGTATTTCTCTTGCTTTGCTTGCTTTTGAATATTGTATGTGGGGTTGATATGTTTATGGCCATTTGAAATTTAATACGGTCTTTTTAATTTCATCTTGAAATATTCATGCGTTCAACTGTGAATATAATAGAAGATCAAGGTCTTGAAGTTCTCAATTCAGTCGCACATTAGAAGCTGCTTCATGGCCACAGTTGGTTGACAACTAGAAATACTTGCTATAACCCAGAACCAACAACCATGCCTTTACATTTTAATCTCTTAACTTTTCAATTTGCACAAGTAACCTTTTTAAATTTAACAAATTTAATCTGAAATCTCAATTTTAGTATGCTTCAACCTAATAAAAATCATTTTTACATTGATAACGATTCAGATCAACCTAAACAGATGCACAGCGTGGAGGATCCAATAACAGTGGAGATACCTGTCGTGTCAAGCGTTGGAATTTTCAATTTTGAAAATTCTATTGACAAAAATTATCAAATTAGTTGAACTCACGTAATCATATACAATAAGTGACACTGACATAGTATTATAGTATATCGGTGGGTGCCTTTAAACCACACCCACGCCGTCATGTCAGCTGAAATTATTATCTCAGTTGTGTTTATGAAAACCTTGCGATAAAACTTAGAAGTGCAACTGGGTGACATTTTCTGAATCAGTAGAAAAAAGTAATATTATACACACATGCATCTTATTCACAGGTCATGGCACAAAGCCGCTAATACAAAGCCTAGCAGACAAGATGGACAAGATGCTCCATCCATGCCAGATAAAGCCACTTATAATGTCCAGAAAATTAAATTGCATGTTCAAAAAATGGACATAATGATGTATCTAAAGGCTATGGCTATCAATTGTATTTCCAAACTGAATATTTCTCCTTCCAGTGTCTCTGAATTGCCCACGCTCAGATCTGAAGATCATCCAGTGAGAGCTCTTGTTCTGTCAGCATCTTAAGTTTCTGCAAGTGAAAATCGCAGAGCATTTAATCAAGGCTTTTTTGCTCATAGAAAACCCAAGCAGGCTGCTCCTGGATACTGGGATGTGTTCTATATTATAAGTTAAGTTTCTTACCGTTATAAATTGTGGAGGATCATCAAGACTTGAAGATCCTAAAATAATTTCCCTCCTCAGTTTACTTGAAAGCTTGTGGCAAACACGAAGCTGGAATTTATAACAGTTAAAGACCAAACAAGTCAATAAAGCCATAATCAATTAACATAGTATGAAATGATATAAAATTTTCACACACCTCGGATCTTGTAGCTCCACCAACAATGAATACAAAAATACGTCGTCCCATCTTCTTGAAATCACTAGATGCATGTCTTAATACGGAATCACTAGAGCAACATAAACGAGATCGTTTACAATTTAAGATTTAGATTACAAAGAACAGATATACTCAAGTTACTTGCAGTTTTATCAGTGCATAGTGTTTCCTACAGGCAGTGGTGCAATAAAAATATATTAAAACCACGAAACATGCAGCATTTTTTTAATTTTTATAATAATATTTTACAACAAATTCAAGATGACTAAACGATGGAAAAGGAAAATGTAGGTCGAAGTATAAACAATCCAATCAAAAAACACAAATCGAGCACAAATAATATGAGAAAATAGTACCTTGAGTACCCATCGTCAGAGCCCCGAGGACGAGCCCATGTTGGCGTTCGTCTAGATCTCATTGAATGAGCAACTGGTTGTTGTTGTACTGATGCACCAGGTGACATACCATGAAAAGTTGGACTTGGGTCGTTTAAGCATGGATAATCTTCCTTTGACAGTTCCCCTTTGCTTAGCTTTTCAATGAGATCCTAAAGATGAAGGTTTCAGTTCAGTAGTTCAAAGGACTTAAAAGTGTTGGACGAGAGTGAAAGAACATCCAAACACTGTTTGAGAATAACTATGTGGCATGACAAAGAATTCAATCATCTTCCTCCCAGTTGTACATAATCAAACATGAACGAAACCAATGAATAAATTATACCTTTAAGAAGGTTAAAAAAAAAATGATAAAGGTTAACACTAGCCATGCAAAAGGTTTCTAACTGGCACACAAATACATAATGCCCAAGTCCTCTTCTATGACCTACAAGTTCATCGTTAGTCAGAACTCAACAATAGCATCAACGATGTCCTTTAGTAAATCCCACAGAAAACATAAGGAAAAAAGAGAGCATAAAATCTCATGTTCAAGCCTGATCTAAAAAGGGTTACAATAGTCAAGTCATTTTTCTACTGCTTTAGATACGCTGAAACCCTATAGCCACAGCTGCAGTCTAAAAGCCATTTCTTTAAACACCAGATGACTCATACTCAAACTTCAGAAGCAACTAACTAATATTCACTTAGAACCACAAAAGGACTTGGTAAAAACTAGAAAGGTAACAGTTTAACAGCAGAAGCTCATTGGAGTTCAATATGCTTAATTACACTGAACAATGATATGAGAAGTAAACATGGAAAACTATTATTAGTCACAATATGGAAAAATGATTACCACCATAATTGCATACTCACGTAAATTCATATAATTTTTTCCCTAAAACATAAACCTACATGCTTAAATGTACCTCTATAATAGGATAGAAGCGTGAAAGCTGCCATGTCTCTTGTTCACCTATACGATCTTTCCTCACTGCGCGTTTCTTCTGGAAATAAGAAAACTTTGTTAGACATGAAACTTTAACAATCAGAAGCAGCATTTTGCTAATATATACAAACCTTGTGAAGATCAAATTTAAGAGAGAAAGCACCCATTGAGCCTTTCTTGGCTTCTAATGATCCCCCAAGCAGCCTCAAATTATGCACAGCATTCATATCCTCATGCGGTAACTTCGCCAGCTATAGAAAGGAGAGCAAAAATAAAACCAATGGTCCAATAAAATAATTGCTTTGCAGCTACCATAATTAATTATTGCAATAATTAATATAAAAAATGAGTGTCACACAATCCAGTAAGATATTATCAACACTAGTGATAAGTGCAGAGAGTCTAAGACCTTTTTCTATTCTATGGTTAACAAATGAAGGACCAACCTTCATCAAATTGTGACCCTTCTCACCCTCAAATTTTTCAGGATAAATGGCTGCAAGAATCATCAACAACCGCAACTTATTTTCACGGGTTGTATCCTGCATAAAAATGGTATTTCTATTTTATTAAACACATTGACAACAAGTCGCCACAGACATATACTAGAAAAATATCTTACATCATTCATGGTCAAATATTTTATCACATCTTTCATTCCTGCATCCCCAAAAACAAGATCCTGCTCGAGTTGCCCAAGTTCTTTAAGTCCAAGATCCCTGATCATCCTGTTAATTTTTCCTGCTATCTAAACCAACCAAGCATTCAATTGACAAAAGATATATGGCGTATAACAAAATTAACTTTTTGTGTAGAAATAAAAAGATTCCATAATTATTTAGCTTGATATTGTGAAACATGAAAGCTCTTTCTCCAGTCATAACTAAAGAACTGACCTCCACATGAAGCGAGAGTTTGTCAATTTGTTCACTGTATTGTGGCAGTGCTTGAACCATTCGTTGCAAATCCCGGGTGGATAAATCACCAGAAGCTCTGTAACCAAATGAAACTCTGACGTGAGAAAAATATAACAGTGACTAAAACCAGAAAAACTTACATTGGATCTAAAGTTGGAAAAAGAAACTAAATCTTTTTATTTTATTTTATTTTATTACATTGACAGATCCATAGCCATGCTCAAAAACACTATTATGTTTTCAGAGAAAAAATTAAAGAATATTTAAAAATATCTATGGATGTCCCATCATTAGTTGCATGTAGAGATTAACCATTTTTGAAATACAAACTAACAGATGGAGTTAATATGCATTTAAAATTAACATCTCTTCCCTATTTAAGTACATCTTTTCTTTATTGTTTACAGGTGGACACAGCTTTTATATCATATATGCAAATGAATTAAGACGTTCTCAAGAAGCAGGGAAAAAATAATGGTACAGAGAGGACTGAGGGGGGCAGATATGAGTGTCATATTTAGTCTCTAGACATCTTGGCTGTGCTTGAGAAAACAATAACCCTGATATATTTATATTGAGGCTTACAGAGATATATTCATAGCTATTTATCACCAAAAGCCTTTATTGGCAATAAAAAATATCCTCAAGCTAAACATACATGCATTTTCACAGCTCAAACTGAACATGAAATGTCAGTGATGTTTTCTCAAAAATCATAGAACAAATTTATCGAGCCACTGGTTGGCGAGAAATAATGACAATGATGATTTCTCCAACTTCCTTCTTTTGTATGTTGGAAAGAATAAACTGATATTTCTAATATTTTCTTCCCTTTTCTAAAAATAATGTCAAATTCATAAAAATCTAAATTGTTGCTTTGTATATTGAAAGAGATAGCCCTTACTTGATCATATGCAGCCACTAGACTGTTTGGCGAGAAATTAGACAGATTTTATAAAATATAACCAACCTTGAACCGTGCTGGATTTGTGCTGCTTTATTCTTTGATACAAAGTTGGTCATCTTCTCGTGCAACCGTTCACTAGCCTGACAAGCCATTTGTGATCAAAAGGAAAATATTATTCACTAATAAATATCCTGAAAATAAAGTGTGTAGATCAAGGGCATACATCTGCAATATGTGCATGGCGGAGCTCAAGCCAGACAGGATCATGATCCTCTAAAAGAACTTCTTTCTTCTCAGGTGGACCACCAGTTTTGCTCGGAACCTGAAAGTACAATACCTTAGATACAACAAATAAAACACACAGAGCATAAACTTCAGAAACATGTAATACTTGAGAAATGAAACAGACCTCGTGCACATATTTGTTTCCTTCCATATTTAGTAAGTCATGGCACATGGCATCATAAGTCCATTCATGTATTACAGGAGCAATCTGAAAATACAAATAAAGTATAATCACAATAATATTAATAAGTTGCAGTAAGCGTAATGTGTGTTTTATAACCAACACAAGCACCTAAAAACCTGATCTATAGATCTGTCAATAATAAGCAACTCGCATGTTTCACTCTCTGGGAAGTTAGGAATTGATTTTTTATATTTCGTAAGACAATCCCACACTCCAGCTGCAATCTTTGTAGGAATTAAATCACGAAAAGTCGTCATTGTGGTGGCATCAAGGGACCTTGCAGCTCGGTAGCGCACCAAAGGAAACTCCTAAAATTTAAAAATTATCAACAAAAAAAAAAATCATAGAAGTATGAAATGATTAATCAATATTTAGCAACTGTACCCTTAAAGAAGCAAATACTGTAGCAACACGCGTTGCCATTATGTTCAAACATACAACAGCTTTGCGAGAATCCTCTTCATCCCCAAAAAGTTCCTCTAGAGCACGCTCGTTATTAGTTACAAAACCCTGTGCCAGAAAACCACAGATGAAAACATAATTAAAACAACATTAATTTTAAAAGGACACCATTAGATAGAAGACAGCTAAAGAAAATACGGCGAGGTATGGTAGTTTTAATTACAAACAAGTCAGACATAACTTGAGCACATCCCTATTGGTCGAAATTCTAAACTTAATAATTCAAATTACTTTCCAACTCATAACTAATAGAACACAATTTATTGGACACAATGGATCCAAGGAAAAGTTGTTAAAGAATAATCTTTAAATGACTTGACTTTAAGGGCATGTTTGGTTGACAGTAATCGTAATCGCAATCGTAATGAAAATCATTCAGGATATTACTGTGTTTGATTTGATTGTACTTTATAATGAAATGTAAAGGAATTACAGCAGTAGCAGTAATCCTCATTACGCCTGCAGTCCTCTGTAATCCTCATTACGCCTTCAGCTCTCTCTATTTTTCTCACAATTTGTATAATCATTTATGATTTTTTTTGCTCATTATATCTCTTTTAGTAATAATTTTTTTTTTTTAATTTTACTTCATTTATAATTTTATAATATTTATTTTAATATTATTATTTATTTTGATTACCTTGCTTAAACAAATATTGTGATAGTAATACTGTTTCCTTTACAATCAATTTCATTACAATTACCATTTCCATTATTTTTACATTCAGCGAACCAAACATGAACTAATTATTTATATCCATTCCAGTAATATGTTTCAAATGCATAAAAAAAGCACTAGGACTAGGCATACCAAAATAATAACATATACTGCAAACAGCTTCCAAGAAGTGAATTTAACACATCATCACATACCTGGCTGTCTATAGCAAAATACTCCAAGTTCATCTGCATGTTTCAACCCCCAGTGAGTGTCTACTTGAAAACTTTTCAATAAACATCAAAATAGACAAGTACATTGAACAGTAATATAAGTTGACACACAAGCCAATCTAAAGAAAAATCATTCCATGTAAGAGAACCATAACCTCTCTCAAAGCACTAATGCGAGGTAAAACAGTTGCATCTTTCTTGATGTGAGCAACTAGCTCTTTTGCAATAGGTGAGCTGAAGAAAACGAATGCCCTTCACAAAAAACAAAGAATTAAATTAAAAAGCAGTTAGAAGGTTAAGAAGAATCACAGGAATGATCACAACTAAGAAAAGAAAACAAATCCTCCACATACTTCCTATACAAAGGTTGTCTTCCCGACATGTCTGACAAGAACAAGGTAACACTGCAAATGGAAAATGAGACAGAATAAGAAATTAAGCTGCACTGATTCAGAAGGACAACCACCTAGTGCAAGTTCAGCTAAAATTGAAATCATTAAGAGTCATCAGGCAGTTCTTCATTCTTGGTACAAGATTACAAGGGTGAGTCAATAATTTTCACCAATTTAAGGGAAATAGAACACTAATTTAAAGATTGATTTGTGTATTGAAAGCCAGTGAGACAATAAAATTAGTTAAACCAACATAATGACCAAAAGAAACACGTAAAGTGTTAATGTCACCCAAAAATCCAACTTGAATTATCAACAAAGAAAAGTACTTTTCTTTGGTGGGCTGGATGAAGTATATAGCATCCATGGATGTTAGGGGCTGCCTTCTCTTGTATAGATCTTCTACCACTGCAGGAAAAAGAAATTTGATAAATCACAGCATTAAAACCAATGATTCATGGTTATATTACAGTGCCAACAAAATATCAAAAGGTTAGATCTTTAAAAATTTCCTTCAGATTCTTACATGAAACGCCTTCTTCTGTAATATCAGCCATCTTGCATGAGCAAGACATTATCTTCACAGTAAGTTTATCCATGATAAGTACCTATAAAAATAGACTCATCGGAGTAAATAAATGACAGAAATCAAAAGCATATAAGATATATATAAATGCTATGGAGCTTGTTGGAAGTTAAGAGACAGAGAGAGAACATCAAGCAGGATGACAAAAGTAAAGCCTCACAACATTTTACAGCATTACTAGTTGTTATTAATAAAAAAAAAATATTCTTCAAATTCAACTTTCATACTTGACGTGTTGCAATGGATCACTAGCACAAAGAACGGATTGCTAGCCTGGGGATCATAGGATAACAGTAGTTTCTCACTCCCGTAACCGAACAGCTAGAAGAATTTCATTGGTTCGACTAGAGCCAAGATGAATTTGATACAGAGGAAGGTACCCACCCCTAAGACAAGTTCTTGTTTTTTCTGTTAAAATTATACGACAAAGAACAGTGCCTGCACTCTATTTCATCAAAACCTAAGTGGAAAAAAAGTACTACAGAACTTTTGTAAAACAGTGAACATAGCAACCTATATGCGCCTTGTCTGTTACTAACAGAATACACCAAAAATAGAGATGATAAGAGGCATTTAAAAGTTTGAAGTAATCTCAAATAATACGGGTTCCATATAGCATAATCAACAAAACTACATATACCTTCCAGGTAGATTTCGAGTCTCCCGTTTTGGCTGACCGAAGCATTTCGTGCAGCAATCCTGAAACAGAGTACAACACTAATGGATTCAGGAAAATGCTTTTTAACAGAAATTTTCCAACATCCCAAAAAATAGTTAGATGGAAGTCATAAATATATACAAAACACAATAATGGGAACAAGTCTCAACAATAAAGTGCAAAATAAAATGCAAAAAAGAAGCAATATAGCATCTATGATAAAGCTTCACAGTTTAGTCTTGGCTGGATACAGGTGAAAAAGAAAATCTGACTTCCACTTCAAACTCCTAGAATATTCGCTCTCTGATGCATGTGGTACTAAAAAAGAGAAGTCCCCCAACTTTTTGGAGAGGGAGAATTTGTCAAATCAATCGCAGGCTTGTATATCTTCACAGTTCAGCTAATATGTTCCCATGAATATTTACAGAACGAAAGCCACTTCCAGATTAGCACCTGACATACTGATAAACTTGTTTCATTGTCAGCTCCCTTTCACTTTCCCTCCCAAGAAGAGAGAGAGAATAAAATAATACCAATGAACCTATTTAAAAGGGAATCAACATCAGGATCACCCAATATCTAGATCTTAGCTCTCTAACATGGAAGTAATGACTGCCATTTCTTCCCAGCTATACTCCAATTAACATATTCTCAAATACCTCAAACAAATCAAACATGCAAACAACTCCTCGCCCATCCTTTTATTCTCCAATACATTCAGAATTCCAAATTGAACTCATACATAAACGTAGCCACAGGATATGCGCATTCCAGATACGCTACCAAATTCGTAGCTAATGAAGATGTAGTACCAGAAGTCTTAATGATCGCCCATAAATAAATACGTCGCAATTACCAATCAAGCAACATTGTAGACAAATAGCACAGGTCAAGAACTTCAGCATGAGGAAATTCGAAGAGAATATTGCAAAAGAAAATTAACTTAAATGTATTTAGACCAAGCAAATAGAAACTTTATCTACTTGTAGCTTCCGTAATTAAGTGCATATTAAGAGCAAATATTTAATAATTATAGGCGGAATTATCAGATGGTACAGCTTAGTGAATAAACTGTCAATAGAATCAATCAAACTACGTAAAAAAGGAAAGGAAAAAAAAAAAAAAACAAGAGAGAAATAGAAATGTAACTGACGTTCTCGGCTGACTTGCTTGAAACTCTTGTACTCGCCGCAATATGACGACGAATCTGAATCGGAGAACGACATGGTTCAACTATTCTCTTCCTATTTCTTATCACTTATCCCAATATGACCTACCCTCCGATCCGAATGGAAAAGAAAAACCGAAAGAGAGATCGCGTAGTGATCGAGGACGAGAGAGAGATAGGGAAAAGGACTAGAATTTGGAAAGAAAAGGGAGATGCTTTACTTTTATTTTTCTTAAACACTTTAACATAACAATATTTGTAATACACTTCAAAATTATATTAACAAAAATTCCCATATATATATATATATATATATTTTAAGTTCTCAGCAAATTTTTTTACATCAAATATCATCTACACACTTTTTAAATTGCTAATATATATATATATATATATATATATTTATTTATTTTATATTTTTTTAAGTTCTCAGCAAATTTTTTTACATCAAATATCATCTACACACTTTTTAAATTGCTATCTATTTAAATATCATTTTAATCAAATTTTAATTAAAATCTATTTAATATTTAATTTCAATTAATTAATTTTGTTTTCATGTTATTGGATAATAATTTTATTATTATTATTTAAAAATTATGGAAAAGTATGAAAGAGCGTGACTTGTATTTTCTATATGGATGTGTGGATGATGACGTGTTGACTTTGTCCTAAATGTTGAACCGGCAAATAGAAATTCCGCGTTTCGCCCCCGAATAGTTACAATGAATTAGACCTCGGGTCATTATACAGTACGAAATTAGTCGGAATGAAAATGGGAAAGAAATAAATAAATGTATAACATGAATATATAAAATTTTTTGAAAAAATATATATATATTTATTTTTTTTATAATATAAATAATTATATATTTTTTAGTCTTAAAAAAAATAATATTATTAAAAGATTAAAAATAAAACTAGTTGAATAATTAAATTATTTATTCAACGTATTTTTTTTTTGTATTTATTAAAAAAACTAAATATTAATTTAAATATGTTTTTAAAAATAATAATAAAATATAATATAAAATAATATATTATTTTGTAATTAAATTATAAATTTCAAAAATGAATCAATATAGATGGAAAGTTTGATAAGAATTAATTAAACTCACTCCTAAAATAGTGGAATTTGTATCAGCTTTTTACCGTATTTTTAAAAAGTAAATAAAAGAATAAAAATGACTACATTTATTTGTTAGTAAATACACTCTAAATTTGTCCACCATTGAAGCTTGTTTAGTTTATAAGCAAATGTAATGAGAGTCCTTTAGTTATTTTGGCTAGGGTAGTATAGTTTTTTTTTTTTTCGTTTTTTTTTTTTTTTAATAATTTAGTTTTATTTTTTTTTTTATAGAAAAAAGTGATAATAAAAGACCAAATAACTAATTTTTATTTTTATTTTTTATTAATTTTATAGCCATTATTATTTACGCTAAAACATAATATATAAAATCGATATCTTAATAACAATTTAAAAATGAGAAAAAATAAAAATGTAATGAAAACTTAGATTTTTTTCTTGTGCCATATTTTCTCAAAACAAAATGACAAAATTGTTGGAAAAAATAATAAACTTCCCTTTTTTGACATAGATATGGGAGTTATGCCATAGCCCACCGTTAGCTCTTTGAACTTTTTATTTTTTTTTTTTATCTCAAAAAAAATTAATAAAAAAAATTATATATATATATATATCATTAACTTTATATACAATCAATAATTAACATGATATTTAATACATATTATAATTTGATGAATATAATACTACTCCTTTCTAATAATTTTGTAGTTTTTTTTTTTTTGGTAATTGGACACCCTTCCATTAGGAAAAAAAAAAAGATAATTGGACACCCTTCAGTATTGAGAGTTGTTACATTCTTTGTCCCGCACTCATACTGGTTGATTATTTGCTTATCTGTAAAACTCAATTTTTGTTTTTTTGGGGGTTGTGGGAAAAATGGCATTTTGCTTGGCATCTTGTTCACAAGTTACTCAGTCGTTTGCTGGGATCATTGGATTTAATAATACACAGAGTTACTATAATTTTACTATCTGCTATTAAATATTTAAGGGTAAATCACACATTTCTCTTTTCAAATTGTACTGTGAAATTGGGAAAGAAAGACAAAACGAGAAACAACTATTGTATTGTAATTCGTGAAAGAGGCATACTGCCATGGACGTTACTCGAGAGAAAAATTCAAATAAAAATAAAAATGTTTCAACTGGTTATACCAAAAGTGGGCTATTTACCATGGGCCGGGCGTGTAAGAAATAACAAAGAAAAGTTGAAATTGTGGTAATTAGAGAAGCCATAAAATTATAAAGTTTTGTGAAATCTTAACAAGAAAGGACTCAAATTACAACCAGAAACAACATTGATATTTATACCTTATTTTTACGACTATTCAAACTTTAGTTAAAAATCAAAACAGCCAAAACGTATCCTTTGCGGATGGTGAGAAAAAGAAAATGCATTAATTTATATATTATAATATAATTATTTTATTATTAATAAATGATCTCATAATTACTTCAATAATTTATATTTTTAATTTAATGTTCAATACAATAATAACCATAAATATACCACTAAAGTCGAATGCATATGTTGAATTTTTAATTTCAATTTGTGTAAATTGTATTTTATAAACCTAATCTATTGGATCAGTTCCCAAAATTTCCTCAACCATTGGTTTGTTAAAAATATTCTCAATCTAATAGTCTTTGCTGCATTTAAGAACTCTAGTGTAAGTTTTATTCATTATGTTAATAAATATAACAAACAATGACATGTATTATATGAAATTAAAGGTAATATTTTATTTTAATTTAATTAAATGACATAATCTTTATTTATATATAAAATTTTATTTATAACTCATCAGGGAAAAAATATAAATATTTATTTTTTTACAATATAAATGAACATGTATTTTTAACATATTAATTTATTATATTTATATATATATAATATATATATATATATATATATATATATATATTATGATAGTTAAAAGTAAAACAAGTATAATAATTGAGTTATCTGAAATGTTTTATTTTCTATTAGATTTTTTAACAAAATGATTAGAAGTCGTAAAATGTACTAAGTTCATTAGGTTAGAAATATTCTGTACAAATCAAAAATTGTGTGCAAATTAATTGCAACCATCCAATAAATTATTAACATAAAATATGTTGCACTCTATCTATTTTAAGTTTTCAAATAAAATAGTTTTATGACTAATTTTTAGTTTTTATTTTATAAATTTTAAATTTACTTTTAGAATTTGCTAAATTTTGATTTTTAAAAAGTTAATTTTGCTTAGTTAGACGCTTTAAAACGTGTCACCATGGTTTAATAATTTAAAAAGACAATATAAAAAATGATCATTTTATAGGACAAACTCATGAAGGCCATAATATAAGAATAAATATACAATATGGTTCAAAGTATATTTAGAACATAGTCGTTCTAGCATAGCTACGAAAAACAAGTTACACATATGTTACTAGTTTCTCGTCACTACAATGGCAAGTTCGTATAATTTAAATTAGATTATAAATTTCTTCAGATGTTGCTACCTTAAGCAATTATTGTTTTTTCACATTAGCAAAAAGAAATTATCATTTTTTATTTTTTATACCAAGGAATAAAAGTCTATTACTAAATAACCGAATTGTCATGGAGTCATGGACTAATGGTCGAGCCCTATCATGCAAACATTTAAATGTTACTGTTTATCAAAATATTCACAATTTTATAATAGTATTGAAGCAGTGCAAAGCTATTAAAAAACAAAAAAAATATATCATAATATATAATTAGTATGAGCTATGGTAAACTTTTTTCAATTTAATATTGAATTTTAGTAAAGACATAAAGTTAGCACACAAAAAATATAAAATTTTAACACATTATTATAAATCTATAACGAAAAATTAAATAAAAATATAATAAATTAAATGTATTAATATCAAATATGTATAAAAAGTATTAATTAAAAAAATTTAAGTAAATGAAAAATTCAATCAAATACATTAAAAATTAAAATTAAAATAAAAAATGCAAATGCAAAAAATAAAATAAAACATAATTAGAATTCTAAACTCAATATTATATTTGAAAATATATGTTGATAAATAATATAAAATTAATTAACAAAAATAAACAAATGAAAACTAAGGAAAAAAATATGAAATTTAAAATTTATTCAAGTAAAATGTCAAATAATATTATATCGGATAAAATTAAAATTTGGGCTGAAATAAAATATAAGAAACTTTAAAGGCATAAATATGAATTATAGAAACTTAAAAAATTTAGTCTAAAGCTTATTTTATGCTTCTTTTTTAAAATTTTAACTTTTTTATATTGAGTCTAAAATTACATATTTGAATTTTTTTTTATTATCACATATAATTTTTTTATGTAATCTACTACTATAAATTTATTTTTTTCACTAATTTGTTATCAAATACATAAAAAAAATGTTTATATTTAATCATTTTATTCATAGTTCATGTTATTTTTATTTACATATTTGTTAAATATTATTAATATATATCAAAATATATACATAAAAATTAGACACAATATATTACTATAAATAAAATATTTATTTAATACTAAACATATATATAATTAATTTTTTGTAAAAAAAATAAGCAAAAATTATAACCTCGCCCACTAAATGTTCCGCCTAAGCGATTATCACTATTGAAATAATTTCCAAAAACTATAAACAATCCAAGAAAATGCGGCAGAAATATCAAGTATACTATCGCTATTTTGATTCGTGCTTTCATGTTATTATTAAAAAAAAATTATTACACGTTGCTCAATCCAAAGTAGAAGCGGTAAGTCTCTAACTTGATATAATTACAACTTCACAAGATCCATATGCAATATCTCCTACGCAATTACTTCCCCAAATCTTTGCAAATCTACTCCCTCTATTATCCATACGCCCCATTTACAAATAAAAATATTTTTTATTACAAAATATATATATATATATATATACACACACAATCCCTTTATATAATTTAATTAATCTTCTATTAATAATAAATCTTATAATTATTATTTTATTTTACATCCCAATTTTAAATCAAATTATCACAACATGATTTACACTATTCATAAAAATATTAAAATAACTGAGAAAATCATAGTTACGTCCGTCTCCATAACACCAACTTCAGTACTCCCTCCGTAGCCTGTACAACTCCCAACTTCCATAAACATTCTATTTTATAAACATCTAATTATTTGGTAAATTTTGCGAACAAATTAGCCCAAATTTGGTATTAATATTATTTCAGGCAAGATTCAAGTTAAATTCTGTAGCCGAATTTCTCTACTACACATCTAGAAACATTAGATTTAGATCCATTAACTCATTAGGCCTATAAATTTTATGCTGATCAGCTCATGGGCTGAGCTTCGCTTAACAAAAATTAATTATATATATATTTTTTAATATTAAATAAATATTATATTTATAATAATATATTATATTTAATTTTTATGTTAATATTTTAATATATATTAACATCTAACAAATAAGTAAATAAAAATTATATAAAGTATAAGTAAAATGATTCAATATATTTCTTATGTATTTAATATTTATTAATAATATAAATAAAATTTTATTTATTTATTATGTAAAAATTAATTTTAAAAAAATTTAAATTAACTTTAAACTCAATATTATACAAATAAAATAAAAATATATACCAAACCTCATATTAAAACTTTAAATTTATAATTATCATATTTTATTTTAATTTAAATTTAAATTTTATTTAATATTATATTTTTAAAAATTTTATATAAATTCTTTTATTATTATTAATTAATCTATTTATTAACGTATATTTTTAAATGTAATTCAAAGTTAAAATTTTAAATCATATTATACTTTTTATATTTTAATATATTTTTTTTAATTTTAAATCATATTATACTTTTTATATTTTTATATATATTTTTTAATTTTAATTTTATCAACTATAAATTTTAATTTTAATGTATTTAATTAAACTTTTTCGTTTAAATTTTTTAATTAATAAATCTATTTTATATATATAATATTAATATTTATTAAATTGTAACATTTTTATTTAATTTTTGTTACAAGATTATTATCAAATGTTAATTATATATTTTTTTTTAGTATTAACTTTAATTTTTTAATATAATATAACATAAAAAATTGAATATTATATTGAATATAATCTCCTATAATTTATATTAATTTTTATTTTATATATAAAAAAAATTAAATTTTGGCCGCACTAAAATTTTTTTTCTTTTCTTTTTGCACTGGTAAGACAATTTGTTTGGCATTAGTAATACTAATGGAACTCATATATTAATAAGAATGAAATTCATGTTTTCCAACAAATTCATTCTCAAGTGAAGCATTTCGTTCACATGGGCATCTTCTTCATCTTTGCCTTACACACATACGTACACCCGAGCTCAACGTACGAAGAAAGCCCTTTTTTCTGGTAAAAATAGCTAGTATCCAAAACCCTCAAATACCAACAAATGAAAATGATAAAACTAGAATTGACCATACAAAGAACAGAAACAAAAATTTCAATAGAAAAGCCAATTCTTTCACCCCCAGAATTCTTCTATCTACAGCCCAAAAATAACACCCTCAAACAACAAAAACGACATAATCAGCACAATCACCACCTTACGACAATAGCAGCAAACAAGTAAAAACAATATATCTAAGAACTTATAAATACGTCCCAACTTCAAAAGGGCTAACAAATGATAACCTATATATTATATAAAAAAGGAGATGAAGAGGTTAAATTAAGAAGCTAAACTCTGGCTATTACCAATATTGCTGTCGTGATTGCTGTACCTGCAAAGGATCTTGCACTTGACGACACTGCCATAGACATAGAACCCAGGTGCCACCATAATTCGAACCAAGGATGGAACCAGCTTCCTTGCCTTGTCACCACCCATATCCTCCATGTAAACCGAATCAAAACCAACCCCATTGTCCACCCTAAAGATTGGTAAGCTTGGGTGGACCGAGTTGGCTAAAAGGTGAACCAACCATACATTCTTTGAGGCCCCAAAGAAGGCCTGCAACAATGGTTCTGGCCACGCTCTGTTCCAACCCAACATGGCCACAATTTCACTCATTTTCCTATCGCAAAATCTGCTGAACTCCTCACTGAAATGCCTCGTCCCTTTATTCAAAACCATTTCCCACGTCAAACCTTTTAGCTCGCTAAACGACGCGTAGTTTGCCTCGCATCTTTCATTGGGATTCAAAATTTGGATGGGTGCGTTCTTCTGAAATCCATTAGACTCGAAGTCCTCAAAAAAGGTCTTATTCAAAAGGGATTCTAGATAGAAAACCAAGGATCTTGGGTTCTTAGAGTGAGAGATTTTTATGTCGTAAGGTTGAAGAAGTAATGATATCCTCTCGATTACTTTAGCTCCCATGTGCCTTAGCTGCATAATAAGAGACCTGCTCAAAAGCCTTATTGAGGACCTGGCTTCGGAAACTGAACCCAAAAAATTTTCCACAACTTCCTTCTCGTCGTTATGCCCGTAAAAACTTTGTTGCAGATTTGGCTGATATAAATTAGGGGATTTGCCCATTTGGTAAGGAGAGTTCATATTGCATTCGTCGAGACCAGACTTCAAGTTATGGCAGTAGATTTCAAGTTTGTTAAGCTTCTTTTCTAGTTCAACCATGGAGTATTTAAGCCTTGAAGCTTCTATTAGAGCCTCGTCTCTCTTTCTTGTAGCTTGAATTAGTTTTTGAGAGAGCTCAGCCACCGCTATTTTCCACTGTTCCTCCTTCGCCATCGATACTTCCATGGGTTTCGGACTTTTCCTTGTTAAGGAGGAAATGATGGACTTGAAAAGACCATTTGGGCTGGCCATGAAGGAGCCAATATGTTTGTTGACGCCATTATTATCTATTGGGACAACAGAGATCTTCTCGCGGGAGTGTGGACGACACTTGTTGCACGAGACCGAACCATCGTCTCTGGCATCGCTATGATTAACAGACTCCGAGCGGTTTTTCTTGGAGGTGGATTTTCCATTTTTGTGAGATATATGGAGGGGCGTAGGGTGGTGCTTTGGAGTAGCTCCCTTGTCTGAACAAGAAGAAGGTATTTCATCCTCTTGCTCTTCTCTGTCGCATTCTTGAATCTGCAACATAGATAAATTTTATCAAACAAACAAAACGGAAGACAAAATATAGAAAAAACAGAAGGGCTGAAAGCACAGTCTTACAGGAGTAAAATGGGTGGATTTGTGGGATGGAGGAGGAAGAGGAGAAGAGGGAGATCTTGAAGATGAGGAAGGAGCCATGTTATGTACTCTATCTTGATTTCTCTTTACTCTGTCATATGACCATAGAGCTATATACGTGTGGCTATTTAGCCCAGAGATGATGTGTGATTTCTGCGCCATAGGCCCATTGTGCACCGTTTCTGTCTCCGTTTGTTTTCTACTTTTCTTGGCATAATTTTAAGTTAGAAAACAAGCAGCAAGAGCGTCTGTTGGATGATAACATCTGTTGGGTCAACTTGGATGGTGATCATTAATTAATATCACATGTACAGTGTTTGATTCGAGACATGTGTCAATATGATTATTTCTCTTTTTTTTTTTTTCCATGAATTATTATGAATAATAACACTTCTTTTTAATTTAAATGGTAACAAAATTGTAATTATGTTGCCAAAATTTTATCGATTTGTAAAAATAGGACCCACTTTTTTTAATTCAAATTATTATAAAATTATAACTAAATTGTTAAAGTGAGATATTGTGGGGAAGAACATACTGTAGTCAATAACTACACTTTTTTTTGTGTGTGGATAATATATTCGGTAATGGGAAGTAAATAGATAATAAAATAATTATTTTTATTTATTTTTTATTTGAGCATTTAAGATAATAAATTGTAATTTAATTACAATTTTTTTTTTTTCATTTTTTAATGAATTAGAATTAGGACATAATTTTTTAATACACACACTTTCATTTTTAATTCTCATTATGCTGTATACATATATATTTTTAACTTTTTTTTTTTTTTTTTTTTGCATGCAACACATAATTTTGTTAGGAATTAAAAGTAAAGTCATATAAAAAAACAGAAAGAATAGTTATTAATTCTCTTAAATGAATACAATTTTAATATGTTTTACCGAAAATATCTCACAATTACTACTAAAAATGTTTGGATAATATTTTTAGAAAATTAAATAAAATTAATTAAATACTTTTCTATAATAATTATTGAATAAAATTGCAGAAATTATAATTCTCAAATTTTTTTTTTTATTATTATTAACTGTTATTCTTTAATCAACTAATAATATTATGTGTGAATCTAAAGGTGTTTAGAAATGTCAGGCGTTTGTAACAAAATTGGATTCACAGACAACATTAAAAGATTTTTAATTATTTATAAATTTTATCCACAAGAATGTTATGATCAGTGGAGAAGAGGTATTGAACTTAAAAATTGACATAAATTTCATGTACCGTGTCTTCTAATTTAAAATTTTGTGTCCTTTTTATATTAGTTTAATTTAATATTATAAAATAAAAACTTTTTTATAGAAAATTTTACATTTAATTTTCTCCAATATATATGTTTTCTATAACATTAAAAAAAATTGTAAAAAATATATTAATTTTTAAGAGTCAAAAATTAAATCAATTAAATCAAATAACTCATACTTTCTTTATAACGTTGGAATGTGTGAAACTGAAATTCGACTTATTTGTTAGTCTTGCTCCTCAGGCTTCGGTTTCAGACGTGAGGGATTTGCACTTAATTAAATCGTTGATTAATTTTGCAACCATATAAAGGTCAGATGAAAATAAAGGAAACGCCCACATATTTGCATAAAAATTTCTTTAAATTTCTAGTTAAAATTTTCACTACTAATACAAATTAGCTAATATTAAGGATTATACATATTTTATTACTTTCAAGTTAAATATAATGTATTATGTAACATAATAATTTTTAAAATGATAAAATAATTTATTTAAAAGAAAAAAGTTATGTAATGTCAATGTGACGCATTATGTAAACATACATATTTGAACCAACAATTGTAGTTGCATATATTAATTATTATTACTTCACTACTTTTTTTTTTTTTTTTTTTGTTGATGTTACTTCACTACTTCAAAACACAACACATTTGGGCTTAAAAGCAAATGCATTGATTGACATTTTTTAATTGACATTCATTTTCTATATACTCTTTCAAAATAAAAAGGTAATTTTGAAAATATATTTTACACTAATAATTAATTATGTTGTAGTACATTAAAAAAAAAACATTGATTCAATCTCTATTTAATGTAAAAAAGATACGAAATTATTTTATATTTGTAAAGAATATTAAAAAAAAAGGTACCTTATAATATTTTATTTTATTTTATCAAAGAGCCTTATAATACTGGCAAATCTTCTTATTTTTCATTTTCTTTTCCTTAACAACGTTTTGGTAATACCTAATTACCCATTATTAATTATTGTTATTATTTAAATTTTTTCTGTAATAATATTAATTTATTAATAATTACTTTATCTAATAATAATATTAAAGTATAATTAATTATAAAAATATAATAAATAATTAATAAATTTTTGTTATTGTTAAAACAAAAATAGTTATAATAATAATATTATTAAAAATAAATTATAAGAACTAAAATGAATGGTAAAAATAAAATTAAACACGGAGAAATACTAATCATATAAAAATTATATTTAGATTTAAATTCATATAAATTATTATATTTTATGTGGTAAAATATTTAATTTTAAGATGATAAAATTATTTATTTTCAATAAAATTTTGTCATGATATATTATAATTAATGTAGTATAAATCTGTATTTATTTAATATTACGTCGAATATGTAGTAGGCAATATTTCTTCAAATCAAAAAGTAATTTGAACATCTCACTTAAAATTCCCATTGACTTCTTAGAAACGACGTAGCAACAAAACGTACAACTTAATGACTTCCACCTACAATATTAATATTAAGATGATTTTGGAAGGGAGGGAAAAAAACTTCAATACTAAGACGATGAAAACAATTTTCTGGTGGTGGATAATTCAAAATTTTAGACGGTAACTCTAGTAAAAAACCGTATAGGGATAGCCATTGGTGGTGATTTAAAGGGAAGTTTGCTTGAAATTTTTTTTTTCTTTTCTTTTCTTTTAATGGGAAGAGAAATAGAATATAACATAAATTAATATATATTTTTGAACTTAAATTAATTTTATTGAATAATTTTATTATTTTTTAAAATAATTTTATCATATATTACAATATGATTAATATTAGGATAAAAATATATGTAAATTTATAAAAAAAAAATACTATTTAGTAGATTAATAATTTTGTTAAAACTTATATGATAAATAATGATTAAATATGTATTACTAAAATTTGTTACATATTTATTGTTTGATATATGTATTGATTAATTATAAATTTATACTTGAATGGTGTTGTACATCACTACACATTCAAACAATTTTACTTTGCTTAAAACTATTTATTTTGTGATTTTAGCATTTTTCAGCAAATTTACTTGAAAGTTGAAACTGTAAAAGGTGTGTAGAAAAATGCAGGAAATTAAAAGGTTAGGTCCATCCTCATCTCAGAGTAAATAAATGCGAGGATCCAAATCAGAGACTCAATCAGACTCGTAGTTAATAAGAACGTATTTGAGGAAAGTAGTCTCATTTATGACCATCATTAATTTCCCATCCTAAAATCTGAGAGCCCCAACTACTTTGATTAATAGCTGGGGTGATAGACTGTGCCAGAGAAAGATAAAGATGGCTTGGGAGTGAGGCATGTGAAATTAATTAAACAGGACAAATGAAATGACGTTGAAGAGCTGAGAGTCATCTACCAAGTGGTCCGTTGATGTTTGCAAATTACTATTTGTGCCACAAAAGCTTTAACCGTGCAAGTGTCCTAAGCTCTCTCTCTCTCTCTCTCTCTCTCCACTCACCACAGGTCCACCCTGGCTTGGACAATGGTGCAGGCCATGGAGCATCCATCCCTTTAACATTTAGTTTTGCATGCGATGACCATATACTACTTGTTTAATAAATTATTTTGATTATCCGACTTAATAAAGTTTATAAATTAACAATTATTTAACATATCAGTTAATCATTTGAACAAATTAACCTTTTTGTTTTTAAAAAAAATTAAAAAATCGAAGTTTTTATTGTGAAGGAAAGTGAATCATATAGCATAATTTGAAAAAGTTACCATCTGCCATTTCAAACGTTTATGTGTTATCAATGGAGATTGTAGTATACTGCAGGCATATCTGGCAAATATTTTTTACTAACTGTAAGTATCATCTTATTAAGTATTAATTTTTGGGACATGATCCAGATATTAATATTATTAATCAATAAATTTAATTAATTTCATATTTATAAATATAAATATAAATGATAGTTATTCTAATATATATATATGTACCATTTATAATTATATTTACAAATATGAGATTAATTAAATTTATTTGATTAATAATATTTACTTAAAAGTAGAGTTCAAAAGTGAAATAACAATAATATATATATATATATATAATTCAAAAGTGAAATAATATTTACACAAAAGAATTATTCTCTACGGTAACTGCTGAGGAATAGAGATACACGATTATCATAACTAGAATCCTCTGCGTATCATTATTTTTACTTGTTAATTTTAAAACATATATATTAATTCAATGAGTTAAATATTACATTCTCAAATTTATAATAGTTTGACTTTTACTTTGCTTATAAATATTTTTTCAGTATTTGAGATCGCATGTACGGTGCCACAAATTTTAATAATAAAATTCTGTCATTTTTATTCTTTTCCAATAAGAAATGTGCAGAAAATAAAATTCAATATATTTATCATAATAATTTAATGTATGTGCTACAAAGTGGGGTACTGCAAATATTTTCTTTGTTGAACAAATGAACCAAAAAATAAAAAGGAAGTTGGAAATGTTTAAGGCAATTATACATTGCAAAGGCTATACGTGGTAATGATATTATTTAAAACTCCCAATTCTAAGTGTTCCTAACTAGTTCATGTAATATCATTATCTGTTAACCCTATAATATCTTACTCTCTTGAAATCCAGACATCTTTTAAAGAAATTCAGTGGCTCTCACCCACCTTCCTTGAACCAGCGGCAAGGCAAGGGGGTGAGAGGTCCTTTTTTTTTGTTTTCTTCTGCATTTTTGGTTTGCTTTTGCAGTTACGATAAACATTCAGAAATGTTTACAAAGAGGAACAACTTTGTGTGGGAGATCCTACATGAAGGAATTCTGTTGTTTTACCTCTGGTTAGGGGTTGATGTGCGCTTTTGTTCATAAATGTTCATGTGAAATGATGTTAGGTGTTTTACCTATACGAGCATTTCATTTTTTTAGCTTAAAGTTTCTCAATGGAGTATTCAAAACTACTTTGTTATTCATATCACAAGTATTTATGATTGACGTTTTTCTTGTTACCGCAAAACTTTATGGTCCAACTTGGAAGGGATGAATTTTATGGTTTCTTTGTATACTTTATTAAGAGATTCTGATAGCTTAGTTGTTATATTTTAACATTATTGTTATGTATTGTTTTCCTCCTAGGAGCCTGATGTTTAGTGCTTTATTGTTGTTAAAGAATCACACCTGGATTGTTTGTGTAAGAGAGACTTTCAAATATAATGTTACGTTAGTTGTTTTTATTATCTCTAGAATTTTTAATTGTGACGTTTTCTTTTTAATAATATACTTTTATTCGTAGTGAAAAAAATATCATTATCTGTTGTTTTTGTTCAGATTTCAACACCCAAGTAGCGATTCATCAAACGAATGGATTTTCTTATGCTTTTTGTTGAAATGTGTAGACACTAAAATATAATTAATTAGGGACGTTAATTAGAACTTGCATGGTAAAAAATAAATAGAAATAAGAAAAACTCACAACTTAAAATATGAGTAAAAAATCATGTTAATTTTTACAAATATTTCGCCAGCCCACTAATTGAAATATTTTATTGTGTTGTGTATTTTAGATTTAGATTGTTTCAAGTTGTCATTAGTTAAATGAATAATAAGAATACTTTACTTTAATTAAATATAATTTATTAAATTTATATAAATCGTACTGCATAAATAAAATAATATTAAAATATTAATTTAAATAATTAATTTTAGATTATTGCATTGTATCGAGTTTGTGTATCACTTTAGGTTTAAATCATTTTTATATCGTATTTGTTAGAAGATTTTGATTATTAATTATTTTAAAAATTTAAGTAATCAATAAAATAATAAACATTACTTTTATATAATTATTATTAACTTATAAGTAAGAGTGTTAAATGGGTCGCACGACCCATTAAACACTTAGCTAGTTAGCCTATTAAGTCAACATTTCACAATATAGCCTATTAAATATTATGTAGGGTTCAGCCGAGTTTTGAATTGATATAGCTTATATATACAGAAAATATTTAAATAGACAAAACTAGCAGGTTCTTTAACCAAAACACGGAGTTTAAACAAAATATATAATAAGATTTACTAAAAATACCCTTAAATTTATTTACAGCCGAAAAAAAAAAAAAAACAAACAACAAATGCTATTAAAAAAAGACAATATTGTAAATATACATCATATAAACAACAAAAATTGGAAAAAATGAGAAAGGAGTCTTTAAGCCTTTATTACGAGTCTTTAGCCTATCAATTAAAAAGAGCAATGGCAAGGCCCATAACCCTTAATGGGTTGGACCGGGCAGCATTTGAAGTTTTATTATTTTAAAAATTAATTTTAAAAAATATTAATAAATAAATAATTTTTTTACATTTAATAAAAATTAGATATAATTTTAACAATCTATCAAATGAAAGATTGAGAGTTCAACTTTCATTTTTAACTTTTTAAAATATTATTAATAATTTTTAATTAAATAAATATAAAAAAAATTAAAAATAAAATAAATGAGTAATGGGTTATGCCCGCCAGTTAAGCATAGCCCAACGGGTCAACTATAACACAACACGTCAAAGCCCAAGGTCAAATAATGGAGGCATGATACGACTCATATACGAGCCAAGGGCTTCACAACATGCTAACTAACTAGTCACAAGCAAGCACAACACACTAATTTGACAAGCACGACCTTTTTGACACCTCTACTCACAAGTGTTGGATTTGTGTATCATACAAGCTAAATACTTGCAATTTAATAATTGAGATTGCTAAGCTTTGAACATAAGACTTTCAACTCTAATACTATATTAGAAGTTATTGGTCACTAACTTTCCTAAAAGTTTTTTTCAACAATTGTAAGAGAGTGATAAATGTATAAAGTAATGTTGAGCCTCCTACAAACAACTTAAGCTTTTAAAAGAGTTGGTATCCCAAAACTTATAATATGATAGAGATTTTGTGTTTAAGATTCACAACTTCAATTGTTGAATTATAAATGCTTGGTCATATTGTGCATAGAGTCAACACTTATAGAAAATGATAAATATATAAAAATAATATTGATCATTACAATTTAAACTTTTTTAAAGAGTTAGTATCTTATTAACTTTTAATAGTATTATCATAAAGTGCGATAAATTATTACCTCTAATGAAGAATGTTAAAGATATAAAATTTTAAACTTATATTAATTATTGTATAATATGTTACAAAATAATTTTAAAAGTTAGGAATTTATTTATTATTTAAAAAAAAAAATTGACACATAATATATAATAAGTTGAAAATGTGTAAGTTTATGTACATTTTTTTATTAATATATAGGTTAATTATAATATATTTTTTTAATAAAAAAATTATAATATAATTTAATATAATATATTTATATCTAATGTATTTAATATGGTATAAAAGTACACGTAAGCATAAAAATAAAATATTTGATTTCAAAATTAAATGTAGTTTCTTTTAATAATAAGCCAATTTCATCGTATACTTTAAAAATTAACTAAAATTAACGATATACTAAAAATAGAAGTACCGATTATCTCCTGGAATATGAGCTCCTGTCAGTTGGAGTCTATTAAAGACCTGTAGGCTATAGCTGAAACCATAAACCCTTTCGTATCATTACATTCGTCTCCGCTTCAACGTAGGGTTCTCTGATTGCTTTGATCGCTCCGTCTATCGCACAATCTGGGTTTATTTTCTTTTATGTTCTTACAAGGTATTTCAGTCTATATCATGCTTCTCGGGTTTCGGTTTTTGGATATGAAAATTTTCAATGTTTTTTTCTCCGTGGCTTATGTTGTATTATTATTTTTTTCTCCCGTTAACAATCGGTGAATAGCATGATTTTGTTGAGTATGCTAGTTGATGAAACATGTGTAAGTATGATCAGATGTTTTTTTAGTTTTCTTATCGCTTTGCCATTTTTTATTCTTCGATGCCAATGGTGAATTGTGTTTTCATTAATAGCTCTTATCAAGTTATCATGCAATAAGAAAATTGCGTTGCATACTATTGTCAGATTGCTTTCTTCTTTTTTGGGAGTGGCTAGTGTATTAATATTTCTCCTGCTTTTCAAATTTTTTTTGGTAGATTGAATATCTTTGCTTGATAATCGTTGCTTCTTCCTTTTGCATTCATCAATATCTTTTACATTTATTCTGAAGCCCGTATTATGTGTATGTCCGTTATTCGTGTATCATTTGTTGAGACTAAGGCTTGTATTTAGCAGATGTTATAGTTATCTGTTGTGAGCATTTCTTTTATTATCTATTTTTTATTTTTTTTGGCTAATAATTCGGGATACTATGGCTTGTTTTTGTTGTTATATGAGAGCCTAAGACTTCCTTTTTACATGGTAAGGCATAATGTTTGTCAGTGTTTTTCAGGGCTTATAGCGTCTAAAAATGCGGAGGGGCAGAGGTGGCAGGAATTCTTTATTCGATTTTGGTGACCCTTTCTCTGGTTTTGGGGGTTTTGGCAGTGTTGGAAGGCGTGGAAGTTTAATATCCAGCTTCTTTGGTGGAAGGGATCCTTTTGATGACCCTTTTTTCACTCGACCTTTTGGAGGCATGTTAGATTCAAGCTTCGTTGGTCCAAGTGGAAATCCTTTTGTACAAATGCACCCTTCTGAACCGTCTGAGCCTAAAAGGTCAAGGAGGCCAATCATTGAGGAAATAAACTCCAATGATGAAAAGGAAGATGATGATAAAGAGAAAAGATAATCCTAGGAAACATGGAAGGTCTGGAGATGAACCATATGTTGAGGATCCTGATGATGGAGGTAGAGCGTGTCTCTTCAGTTGGTTGCTATTATTTGTTTTATACGTAGATTTTGTAAAGCAAGTTTGTTATGCTTTCATATTGCAGATAGAAAGACTGAGAATTTGCAGAATAGGGGTGATTGTAGCAAGTTCAGTGATTTGTAGTTCCAGCCTCAAACACGCCACTTCACATTTAAGAACGCCTCTGTGACTTATGGTGGATCCAATGGAGCTTATTATACAGCATCAAAGACAAGGAGGACTGGAAGTGATGGAGTAAGTCGGTGAAAATAGTTTTACATTTTTTTGCTGTGTTGCCTTACATTCCTGTGATTCATTAACAGCTTACAATTGATGAAAGCAATGAAGCTGACACTGCTACTCGCCAAGCAACCCACAAGTTATCTCGTGGTCTCCACAACAAGGTATGCAGTTGGAAGTACTTCTCTATTATGGTGTTCTTAATACTTATGCATGTATTTAGTTGAATCTTGAATCATTTTTTGTTTTCATAATTGTGGCATACCTCTAGCATAATTAAGAATTTTGCGGGGTCATACTGTTACTAGGAAGCTTAGCTCAGATGGTAGGGTGAATTCGATGCGGACCCTGCACAATCTTAATGAAGATATGTCATTTGAAGAGCCTATGCATTATTTTTCCAGCTAATGCATCGCTAATTCTCTAATAGAATGTTTGGATTTTGGATATTTTAGATGAGCTGTCTGGTTTTGAGGAAGCATGGAAGTGGAATGCTCAGAAGCATTTGCCTGGTTGAATTGGTAATATCGGTAATGGTCAGTGGACCTTTGCCCTAATAATTTTTTATCGGGAAACATCAATCGTAATCCTGTTAATGGTCAATTGGTGCCTAGATGCTTTTAGATATTTATTTATATTTGTTGCAATCGAACTCCAAATTTGGCAATCAAAATTTTATCGACTCATGTACTGTTACTTGGCTACATTAAGTTGCCGGGTTATATGATCCATTCAATAGTTTTTGGTTTGTTTTAATATGTTATTGTTTCCTTTATATGTCATGATGTTTCATGCGTGCTTAACTGCTTATTGCTTGTTAGATGATAGTGAGTACTCTATCATGTTGGGGGAATTTTATTGTGTTGCTTGGATGATGTTTTCCCCTGTATCCGTTCTTTGTTGAAATTTCAACACACAAGGCTGCAGTCATTCATACAAACGAATGGAGTCTCTTATGCTGTTTTGTTGAGACATGTAGAAAAATAAAGTTAGCAAGTCCTGTTTGCTTGTTCGTGATTAGAACTGTATGAGATCTGCACCATGCTAGGGCATTTGATTTGCTGGAAATCTTTCTGCTTGCTGGCTTTGATATATTATTCTGTGAAAAATTCACTTGTAATCTTTGTCCAAGCAGCTGAAGCAACAATTCTTGGGAATAACTTTTGCAGTATCTTTTATTTTGGCCCTGTGTTAGAGGTTTCAAATACGTCCTTAAATATGTTAAACTGTAATATTACCTTACATTGTTAGAAGTGATTCAGATATTCTGATTATGCTTGTGTGCTTGGTGTACTGACTGACAGAGCATTAGCCCTGAAGAAACTTTCTTGGCAGTATTTTAAAAGTGATTTAGTGGTGGGTATGTTGCTGGAATTCTAATCCTTTGATTTTGGGTTTGGTATCAGGAACTAGCAGCAGTGGACATGATAGGCAGGTTAGTCGAGGTGGTGGCTGGGTTCTTCCTTCTACACATTTCTCGCAACATTCTGGGAAAGTGGTTCCTGATACTGAAGTAAGAGCTGGGTCTTCTCGTTTGCAGCATGCTGGTAGGATGAAAGCAGGTATTAGATACAGGAGTGGTTATGCTGGTGGGAGAGCTAGAGATAAAAACTTCATGAAGGAGCTTGTTTTGTTCCTTGTAATCTCTACGTTCCCATATACATGCTATAACAGTGGTATTTTCTCTGGTTTAATGGCATGTTTTGAATGCTTGATGACAGGGATCTAATGTTCTAACAAAGAACTCTTTTTGCCTTTTGATGTCCACAATCTTGAAATTTTTTCTAAGTATAGAAATTTTGGGTACATGAGATATATTTAAATTACTTTGACTCCTTAATTTTTAGGTGTCTATACTTTTTTCTCACAATTTGTATACAACTGTAGAAAAAAATCTCCACAATCTCGAGTTAAATGAGAAATGCTACAATATACACAAATCTAGTGGGTTTAGGATTAATTTGATTTTATAACTTTGTTCAATTGAAACTTTAATTCTATAACTATTAAAGTAAATTATTTTAAGTTTGAGTTATTTAAGGATAATTTTTTTAAAAATGTATTAAATTTTATTATTAAATAAATATGTGTATCTTATATATGTTATTTTGTAGAAGTATTATTGAGTTATCATTAAAATACTTTCATAATTGAAAGAAAAAAAAAAAAACCAATTTAGATCTTTTGGATTATATAGGCCATAGTGATCAATGGAGAATACGGCGTAGCTTGAGGAGCGGTTTGGCTAGTGTCGTCTTCCAAGTGTTTGACGAAATTACTGTTCGGAATTTTAGAAGAGAAGAAGAGCAAAGATAATATTTTTTTTTGGAGCAAAAAAGATGTCAATTTCTGAAGGTGAAAAGCTCAAAATGAGCTTTTCGAATTAATGGTAGACGTTCTTTTTTTTCCCTTTCAATTAGGTAGATATTTTAATAATTTAATAATATTTTTGAAAAATAATATACGTATGTACATGTTTATTTAACATTTTTAAAAAAATTTACCACTATAAATTAAAATTTTTCGACTAAATAAATTTATTTTAATAATTAAAAAATTAAAATATTAATTGAATAAATTATTTGACCAAATTAAGTCAAAATCCCGAATTTAGTTGTGATTCAAGTTCTAGGCATCGGTTCGTGGCCTGCAAACAGAAAGAACTCAACTTTAAGAATTATCGTTACAAATTAGCGATGACCTGATGCTGAGGTAAAGCGAATAATTCCTCTGTAAGGGTCAGCTCTACATTTCTCCCAGTGAATGTTTGGACTGTGTTTTTTTTTTTTTTTTATAGCTATTTTGTAAAAAATTTAGTTTTCATTGCTAAACAACATTATATTTTTCTCCAACAACTTTTCATGTTCTGGACAAGTAATAATATAATATAAAGTGAACGTGAACGTGAAATTTAGATCGTTTGGAAGGGTATGATTCTCTTTTCGCTATGTCATAATTTGAATTTCTTAAAGAGATACCAGTTTTAAACATAGCAACTCAATATTTATTGATGTTGCTTGTTTTAATTTTTTTTTTTTGAAATTTAAAAAAAAAAAAAACTTAACACTTATAATAATAAAATTAATACTTCTGTAATATTGAATATTCAATATTAAATATGTAAAATTGAATAAATTTAAATTACTGTAATTTAATTTAAACAACGTGTAATTAAATAAATGTTTAAAAAAATAATATAAAAATTATTTTTTAATTATTATTTTGGAGATCACTACTCGGTATATTGTATTACAGTTTTGATCACCTTGCAGTAGTGTTTTGGAGATCACTACTCGGTATATTGTATTAAAGTTTTGATCACCTTGCAGTAGTGCTTCATACATATATATATATATATATATATATATATATAAAATGTACTCGTGTTATAAAATGAGTATTTTATTAAGTATTGATGTGACCTTAAGAAAATAAATTATTATAATTTAAAATAATCGTTATGTCAAATCTAAATATCATATATCACTTACAAAAATAACAAAATGATTCATACAAATAATAAATAAATATATAAATTATATAAAAGGTTACAGGTAATAAGGTCGTGTGAGTCCACATCCTGCATCCTATTATTAAAACATATATTGTATAGTAACTCTATAAGAGAAAAAGAGGTTAAGTTTATTTATAAGTTAAGGTCTTACGAGTTAATAATTTGGGCTTTTAGGTAGGTATATATAGATAATTTCGTAGTACTAGTGATTTTATTTATTGTTTAATTAAATAATTATAAAAATATATAATTTAAACATAAAAATATTATTTTTATTATTATAAATTTTAAAATGTACTATTTTATTGTTTTTCTTTTCTTTCTTTGTACTTTTTTACATAAAACAGAAAAAAAAAAATATTCAGCAAATAATCTATGTTTTTCCTTTTAGCTACCAAAACATTTGTTTTAGTGACAAATAAATAATTACGTGCTTAGCCTGAGATAAATCACGATAACTTATATAACATTGTAATATAAACAAATATAAAATTTATAAATTATAAGTGCAATATATATATATATATATATTTGATAAGAATTATAAGTGCAATATAACATGTATCGTCTAACCATATATATTTTTTTTAACATAATTATATTGTCTATTCACTCCATTGTGTGTAAAAACTTTAAAGTTTTGCAAAGAAATACTTCAGTAAGAATATTTAAGAGCGCATTACATGTTAACAAAACTTCTATTATTACAAATGATCATTAAACTTTCACATTTTATTCTTTAATCTATATATATATATATATTTGGTCTTTTTAATTTTCAAACTTTATTTATCTTACTTTTTTCATATGAGTTTAATTCTTAATACAAAATTTGAGACCATTTCAAAATTGAATTTCAGTCCTCAAAATTGACAAGGGGTCCGTCACTGATTAGTCTATGTATTGGTTAAATTGATCCAAATTAAATCAATTACATAATTCCATTTTATTTTCTAAATAGAATAACATATTAAAAAATAATTATTCATGTAATTTCTTAACCTCTTTGTACTACAAATTGGCGCCAACTTCATTTTAATATAGAATTATTTTAACATTTATTCAAAAAAAAAAAAAAAAAAGTAGGACGAAAGGTGTAAATTAATAAATAAATAGAATCAATTATAACACAAACAAAAAAGAGAGAGTAAGGAATTAAAATATATAAAAATTAAAATTTAGAAATTAATTGTCTTGAGGTGTGCATAGTCGGTTTTGTCTGTTATTATTTTATTGAGCTATTATACAATCCTATTTTTATCTCGATAGTTTTGGAAGAAGGAAAAAAAAAAAAAAAACCCTTAATATATCTATGATCCCAAAAAAAAAAAAAAAACCTTCAAGGCACAGGTTTGAATATAGTTAAATTTGTAATTTTAGACCTCTAAATTTTTTTTTTTTTATTATCAAAAATTAGATCATAATATAACTTATTTATATGGGAACTAAAAATTTACACCGGATCAAGTTTCAAACAACCTATAATAGCAATTATACCTTAACAAAGATGAAAAATGATAAAGTGTAATATATATATATATATATATATATTATAAAACTAAAATAAATATTTTCAACCTGTTCAATGAAAATTAGTTCGATACATAATTATTCTCTATATAAGAATCAAATGCTTATACTCGAACAACTAATTCATAATAAAAGTAATAATTTAAAAAAAAAAAAAGAAATAATAAAATATAATAAAAATTATGATATTTGTATAAATATTAAAAAATTAAAAAATGTATATAAATTAAGTAGACTAGTTCAATTTTTGTAAGTTTTGTAACATTAAAATCTGTAACCTATATTAGACCAAGTTACCTATAAAAGGTTTACGCTAGATTCGATCTTAAAATCGATTGGTTAGATGATTTTTGAAGGGGGTGGGGGGAAAAAAGCCCAACCTAATTATGCCTCTTTATCATATTATTATTATTATTATTTCCTTATTCCCACTCGGAAACAAACGGATAGAATGGTCATGGATGAATGGGAGCCACACTAGACTAGTGCTATAAAACATAAACTCAATTCTTCGAAAAATTGTACTGTATCTTTCATCTTTCGGACTTCAACGGAAGGAAATTGAAAGCATAGAGGACTAGAGCAAACACAAAGTAAAAGAAGCTACCAGAATAAACGGTCAGATTAGCGCTATCTGTATTCATTTCTCAACACATATGGCGGTTCTCAATACCACCACCAACACAATACTCCATAGATTTGCTCAAGCACAATTGCCCCTTCCTTTATTAACTTCGGGTTGTACAGTATTGATTTTCCCTAATGTGCCCATTGGAACCATACGGCGTGGAATCATCGGGGGCAGAATTCGATGCTTCGCATCGGATTCAAATGCTAGTGCTGGGCAGAAGGTCTCATCTCGGATGTCACAAATGCAACAACTTATGCAAGATGCAGAAGAGCGCTCTCTCTCCGCTGACAACCAGCCTCCTCCTATAATCACGTTGGGTATGCTATGTTAAGTTTGAATTTCTATTGTTTTTGCTTAGATTTATGGATTTTCCTCTGTCTCTGTAGTAATTCTTCTGTAGTCTAATGAAAGCTCTTTCTGTTGGATGGTGGTGGATGAGTGAATTGCTCTTCAAATTCATTTAGAGACTGAAACTGTTTTCATTGTTTTTCTTCGTATTTTCTAAGTTTTATAATTCGCTCGTGGCAGTAACCTATCAGTGATGTTAGAGTAGCTCTCACTCATGGTTTCCTCCCTGCATTAGGGATTCGTTTCCTTTTGATTACTTTTCAAAACTCAAAAAGTCCTACTTTTTGATTTAGATCTTTTTGTTCAGACAAGGTAACTGTGAGCTTTGCTAGAAGTGGTGGTCCTGGAGGTCAGAATGTTAACAAAGGTATGTTTTCCTTTTTCTTCTTTCCCATTTATATGGTTTTTATTGAATTGGCATTTGCATTTGTATCCCTCAATGCCAATTTCTTTAGCTGTTATAATGTTTATGTATGATTTGGCACCCTCCTCCTATGAGCCAGCTTTTGGAAGTGATGTCACTTTTCTTTGTTATATTTCATGATATTGGTTTTTGTTACTTATTATTGCTTGTTTCTGTTATTGAGTTCAGTGAATACCAAGGTGGATATGCGCTTCAATGTTCAAAATGCTACATGGCTGAGTGACAGTATCAAAGAGAAGATCCTGCAAACGGTTTGCTGATGCCACCTATTTTTATTTGTTAATTAATACAGATGATTGAAAGGAACTAATAGCATTTGAGAATGCTACTTTATCCATCTTTGTTGCCTTAGTTATGTTTTTGGTATGCTCCTAAAATATAAGATGTCCCTCGAGAACATTGGACCTATCTGCTTTACCTTTAGAGTTTAGGGTTTAAAATGCACACCTGGGAACCATACGAAGTTATATTGTTGGAGACCAGGACTGCAATCTGATTCGAATTGTTCTACTGTCCGTATATGAAAAAAGAGAATTGAATTATTTTTTATTTCTCATTTTACGGGATAGCATGATTGTCAATGTCATGATTCTCATGAATTCATTATACTTCAAGATAGGATATCTCGAGAAATTAACTGAAAATTTTGAAATGTATGAATCTGACATGTGCGTTACTTCCATGCTTGCTAACTTGCTATATTTATCACTTTACTTCTTTTGCATTTAGCCATTTACCATTTGTTGGAATTTCCATTATGAATTTTTTTTTTTTGCTTGATACTACTTGTAATCCATTCACAAGATATTGTTCTGTTACTAGTTCTATAATCTTTTGTCCATTTCCCTGGTTATGAGCAGGAGAAAAAGCGAATAAACAAAGATGGTGAACTGGTGATTTCTTCGACGAGAACTCGTACACAGAAGTTAACATCTTATCCTTTCCTTTTATATCTTCTTGATTTCACATGTATCTTCACAAAGTCTCTAGTTTGATTCTTGCGATCTTCTTCAGGGGTAACATCGAAGATGCTTTGGAAAAACTCCAGGTACTAATAAATGGGGGTTCTGTTTCTCAAGTTATTGCTTCTGTCTCCTGTTTCAAATAATAAAAAATCTTAATTTTTTTTTTTTGGAAAATGCATTTTCCATGTTAGTTATTAGGCATTTAGCCCATTAACATCACATGCAAGATTTTTTTCTTTCTTTTTTCCCTAGTCTGGTTTCCTTTTTGTTCATGACGACAGGTTTCTGTTAAATAACTAATGATACAGGAAATTATTGATGCTGCTTCTTATGTGCCACCACCTCCCTCAGAAGAGCAAAAGAAGAAAATCACAAAGATGTAAGACCCTTTATCATCTTTTTTTTATTTTATAAGAAAGACCCTTTATCGTCTTTGTTTACCAAATTATTGCCTTAGTCTTGGTACAGCTTGTTTATAGTTTGTATGCTTACTTGGTCCATGAATAGCTCTAAATTGGTTTTCATTGTCGTTTGTGTTGTCCAAGGGCTGCAATTGGCGAACAGAGACGCCTTAAAAGCAAGAAGGAGCAATCAGAAAAAAAGTCATTCAGGAGAAGTAAAGACAGTTGGGATTGATCCCCATTACCATGAAGTGGAGTCTCGCTATCTTTAGGTCCGACATGTCAATTCACTATCTGTGTTGCCACACTTTGTGATTTTATTGATGTGTTTTGTAGTTTGACTTGAGTATATTCTTTATGTTCTTATACTTCATCACAAATATTATTTATGCAGGATCTGAGGGGAAGCATTTACATTCTTGGTATTAATGGATATTTTTTAAATCCCCTCATCCTTCAAACCATACCATTAAGCTCTCTGTCAATGCAAATTCATGTTGAAATCACTGAATGAAGTTCTCTGGTTGATACATTACTGCCTTTATTTGTAGGATTTGAAGAGATGTGATCCTTGGAAAATTTATTGACTTTTAGCAGATCCATTGAACTCTCCAGAAGCTTAGATTTACTTTTCTTGAAGTTACGTCCAACTCTGACTGTTTTCAGAGTGTTTAATTAATTTTGCATACTTTGAGATGAACGCTCGTAATCAATTTTTTAGGATTTAGAATTGAATGACATGGTCCTCTGAATTAACCAAGCAGAGTAATTTTGGTTTCACAAACCGAAAGTGTGAGAGAATCATATTTATGAACAGAACGTTTAGTCACATATATATTTCTGATTAGTAGTGACTAGTGAATGATACAAACAAAGCTTACCATTGAAATAATGATTAATATTTACATTTATGTCCAAATACATCTTTAATTTAATAAAAGTTTGAGCATAAATGATAAGATTACATAAATTTGTGTCTATTTTTTTATTTATTTAAAAAAAAAAAATTCATATAACCTGTTTTGGTATTCATATTCTTTGATAACTCTCTTTATTATATAAAAATATAAATGCATTATTAATATTAAATTAAAACTAATGAGGAGAATATGTTAGATTATTTACCACATTTTTTTTTTTATGTTGTGATGCATTTCAAAATCTAGAAAAATTGATTACTTTTTTAATTTTTTAAAATAATTTTGATATATAACATAAAATAAAAGATTTAGGCGAAAAAATGAGCATAAATCTGTGTATGATATTTATAATACTAGGTAATTAATGAGATGACGAGATCATTTGAACCACGTACCGGAAAAGATTCGTGCTACCAAGATAAGCCACATATTTTTGGAAATCTATCAAGTCTTTGTTCTTGGCACATATGACTCTCTTTTGGTTCGTTAAATATGAAATGCTAAATTATGATTTTATTGATAAACTAGTACCCTGTCATCTTGTACTATTTTGATCTCATTCAAATGCTTCTCCGATCTATGAGATAATGTATGAATTTAATTGTAAAATATAATTTTTTTTTACATATATTTTTATTTTTAATGACTTAATAAAAATATATCTATTTATTTTTTAACAATATAAATAAACATATATTTTTTAATATATATATATATATATATATTAAAGGAGTGAATTATTTATGTTACATTTTAACAATTTAACCTTCTGTACATGTCGCTTTGAATTTGGAAAAATTCTTTTTATTAACGATTTACAGGCCCATACACACACATTAGGAGAGAGTAGTAAAGCTGCGAAATATAAATTTTAAATTTTATTTGGCTCATATAGTTATTGGAAAGAAAAAAAAAAAAAACTCATATTCCTTTCATGCTAGCAAATAATATCCATGATGATCTCTCTATGTAGCCGAGAGTAAAAAAGAAAAGAGATCTGTATGTTTGATATATAAAATTATTTAAGTATAAATAATTGAAAAGTAAATTAATTCAGGGAAGCGTAAAATCCATGAATTAAATGTCGATTGTGTTAAATCTATAAAAATCATGAATTTTTTAACCTTAAAAGATTAATTTAATCAATAAATATACTTATTATTTTTATCAACACTTTTATAGTATTATCTTTTATCAATATTAGATAATTTCTTTAACATTTTCTCAAAATGTAAGTGTTTATCTCTTATAAAATTCATCATTTTATATTTTTAATTTATTTATTGCATTATATTATATTTATGTAACTCTTTTTTTTTCCTTTGATAAGGTTCATTTATCATTTCTTTTGAGGTGGGATTTGATATTTTTGGCTTAATGACATAACGAAGTTTTAATACCACATAAAATTAAGAGTTTTATAATTTTAAAAGATTAATTTAATATTTTTTATAAATTTTTTTATAATATTATTTTTTATTAATATAAAATAATTTCTATGTACTGATCGGACCTACAAAATGTAGTGGAGAAGGAATATATTTAAGAACAAGAATAAAGGAGCTAATCTAATGTGACATAAAAGGAGAGATACATATGAATACGGAAACACAAGATTTTTTGTTTGGAGCATCGTATAATTCCAATTCTATTTTGTTATTTTATTAATTAAGAATGTAAATAAAAGTAGTTGATAAGTTGGAAAAAATTGCATAAAAAATTAAATATTTTATATAATAAACTGCCAACCATTGATAATATATTGGAAAATAATGACAAGTCAGCAGGTCCAATGAAAACTGTGTGCTCCGAAACCGACGTTTGCATAAAACTAAATATGTATATCACCAAAGTACATGCTTAGAATTAAATTAAGAGAAACAGAGGGAGAGGGAGATGAAGAAGGAAAGAAAAATAGAAATAATTTGTGTGTTATGTACATATTAAAAGGAAAATTAAGCAATTTTTGTTATTAGTTACATACACAATTTAAATTTTTGAAGGGAGCGAAAAGTAAGTAAGAAATGAAATAAGTAAATTCCAAAACAGGGGAAGCAAAATCAAATACGGATAACGTACTCCTCTCCAGATTGTTGATCAAAATGCTTAATCCATCTTCCCTCATGACCAAGAGTCTTTGTTGACGATTCACCACTGCAACCAACATGTGCTATATCTAATCCCTTACCAACAGGCAAATACACCGACCTAACCAATCGCCTCGATCCTCCATTAACATTAACACTTTTCCATTTAAAATCATGACAAACATTTTTCATCAAGCTTGCGTTCTTGCAAATCAATACTGCTCCTCTGTGGCTTAGATTAGCCAGTCTCAAAAATCTCAAAAAGTCCCTTCGCTTACAATCGACCACCAAGAAATCTATCCCCAAATCAAGCTTATCTAATACCTCTTCTGCCTCCCCAATAATAACTTGTTCTGATGGTTTTGACATTCCTGCGTTGGTCATGGCCTTGAGATATTCAAACTTGGATCTCTCGTCAGGGACAATACATACATGTCTTCCATCTGCGTGTCGACTCGCTACCTCTAAACCAATGCTTGTGCCAATTACTCCACCATGTGACCATGTTTCCACTATGAATTGAGCTTTCCACCCTGCTGCCATGGCTGAAATCAGCTCTGCTACTCCGAATTCTTCAACAATCTCGCACTATATAAAGACCAATTAATTTTTTACACAAACAAAAGATTAAAACCCATAAATTAATTTCTTACTGATTTAACGGTGTCGATGTAGGCTTTGGATGCTGTTTCTGGAGACCAAACTAACTTCATTTCCTTCCCTTTTGTTTCTGGGGCTTGCTTTTTTCTTAAATGTAAAGCGACAAGGTTGGTTTATATAGATAGATGGTTTTAGTTGCTTTTTTATTTGAGAGAAATAAGGCCCTCTATCGATATATAAAAGGATACATTCGATTTTTTTATAAATAAAATACATGGGTCATTAGTGGACCGTTGACATTTCTCCACTCATATCTGACCGTGGTTTACACATTGGATTTATATTTACAATCAATTGGTATTTTTATGCCTTATTTCTACCAGATAACATTCTACTGATGTGCATGATCAATGTGGATAATTTTGTATCTTGAATATTTACTATTATTTTTAGTTTTGCTAACTTTTTTTTGGGGTCAGTTTTTGTTAACTTGTCTAACAAGTTGTTTTTTTTAGTAATGATATTGTCACTATATGAATTTTTAATTTTATTTTTATAATTAATTATATTTTAATGTTATTAATATTAAATAAAGTTGTTACTTTTGACAATACTATCAATTTAAAGCTAAACCCCACATTCCTGTAATTTAACCAATTAATTTTCCATACGTTATATTAAAATTGTGCTCATTTGAAACGTACATCACAGCTCAAAAATGAAAATACCCTCGTAACAAAAAGTCATGGTTATGTAAAACGAGCCATAATCATGATTACATGCAGTACATTTAATTAATAGAAAATTAACTCCAAGGACGGAGCAATAGTTATAAGAAACTTGAGTTATTCTATTCATCTCGAGCATCACAGTAGGGGGTGCACACGGGCGTCTCAGGCTCCAAAATTTGTGAAATCAACAAATAAATAAGTGACAAATCAACCCGATAAAAGATAGGGATGACAATTTGACCTAACGGTTCGAGTATTCGTGGGTATTCGATCCATTCGGATCAAATTGAATCAGGATGAAACGATTTGAAAATGGATCGGGACAAAAAAAAATCGTTCTGTTCAAGACACCATTCGAGTACCCACTTATTTACTATAAACTTTAATTACATAAAAAAAAATAGGTCAACTATTCAATTTTTTTACCATTGGATATTATCCGAATAGAACCAAATCCACTTTATTTGAAATAATTCAGTTCAATTTGAACCGTATCTCAAAACGGATCGAATTTGACCCGAATTGACATGTTGCTATCTCTAATAAAAGATTGATGAGCCAAAAAATTCCTTATTGAAGGGACCAGGATCCTCTGCTGCGTTAATTTGATGCTGGATTCTTCTTGATTTTTTTTTTTTTTTATATATATAAACCGTGCATCTGATTTAAAAAAGATTCAAGATTGGTTGCCCATTCCTGCATTTAGTTGTATTACATGGAAGTTAACTCTTCTTGGGCTTAGTTTCCTCATAAAGATTTGACTTTTCAGTACTCATTTTTATTTCTCTCACACTCACTTTCTTAGCGGTTCCCCTTTTGCACATTTCCTCCATTTTTATGACTTTTCTCTTTCATAAGTATTAAATAAATGAAAATTTTTGCCTCAATTTTCCAATCTATAGTAAAAATATAATTTTGGTATTAATTTTATGAATTTATATAATTCATTAAAAAATTATGAAATTTATACAATTTAATTGTATAAACTACATGAACTCTGTTATTCATCATTCTTTATATTACGACCAACATTAGTTAAAATAACGAGAAAATAAACGAAAAAGGCTATGGATGCAAGTAAGTACGTGCTGATGAATAGTGGAGTTAGCATGGTATTCCACGCTAATTAGTATTTAAGAAATGATAGTGAAAGTTCAAAAAGTATACCTATTTTTGATAGGTAGGTGATAGGTGATCACTGATCAAGATTGATGTGTATTTTTTCACCGTGGGTCTTTCTGCATGAAAGTGATTACTACCACCAATAGCTACGGACTACGGTCCTCGAATTTCTCCGTTAATTTATATATTCATATCATATATACCTAGCTGATAATTCTTAATTCATGCTATTGCTAATGCATTAATTATAAACTAAAATTTCTGGAACTTAGACTATATTTCATTATGATTTTTTGACTCAGATAATCTCAAATTTAAGGATGTGTTTGTGATGTTGGTTGATTATAAATAGCTTTAATCTGTCCAAAGTTTGCACACTTTTTTTACGTGTAATAAATTAAATTTTGTTCCATAATTTTTTTTTTTTTAAATTTTGGCTAGTTATTAAACAATTGTGCAGTTATACAATAAATTTTGGAAACTTCCTATCCTAACTGTATTGGGAGAAGATAAATTAAATTTTCTTTTTTACCGTTGTTACAATAATTGCTAATATAACTATAATATCAATTTTAATTGTAATTTACACAAAAGCATAAACTTTACAATTATTAATATTTTATTTTACAGCATAACTTTTTTCAGTTTTCATTTGACCGACGACCTTTCCAATATTATTGATATATATTGTATAGGACAACAACAAAAACAATAACCAAACAATCTTGTGTCAGGTACGCATATTTAAAAGTAATGATGTATTATAAATTAATATAATCATATTTTAAAAAATAATTATTTAATACTTAATAAATAAAATAATTAATAGAATTAAGAAGAATATATTCTAATAGTACATCTTTTGCAAACGTCGGTATGAGAGTTAACCTAATTACATGTCTAAAACAGTGTAAAAAAATTAACATGTTAGATATTATTATTATTCTTAGCCAGGGGCGGAGACGATGTGAATGCATATTTCGTCGAATACTGTTCACGAATATTGGGAGTGCCCCCGCCCTTGTTTTAATTGATGAATGAGAATATTTCTTATTTAAAAAATTATAAATTTAAGTATTGATAGATGCAATAATAGCACTCTCTTGTAACTAAAATGATTGTTTATTAATTGATGAATAATAATAAAAATTATTAAAAATAAAACTTATAAAATTTATAATAATAAAATTAACATCCTAATAATATTAAATGTATGCTATTGAATGTTTAACATTAAACGAGTCTAAATTGTAGTCGTTTAATTCTCATTGAATGAGTGTTAAAAAAAATTGATATATCAATCATTTTTTTAATTATAAAATTATAAGTTTGAATAAAATAAATATTATTTTTGTTATTCTAAGTTTTAAAAAGTGTTATTTTTATTATTTTTTTTATAAAAAAAATACTGAAAGTTTCATATAGATGCCAATTAAGAATATATTTATAAATATATCATTGAATTAATCATGAAGCTTTTTCTGTCTCGTGTTAATTAAAAGGCAAGCATGATAAAATACAGAATACTAGTGAAAAATAAAGTATGCATATATATATATTTTTTTTAGTTCAAAAGAAAGCATGTATTTTTAGTTGGCGTATAAATTAACGTAAAATTTGAATTTAAAGGGGAGCCTGAGTCTGTAGGTTGGAGTTCCACTTTTGATCCTAAAGTTGAAGACTCGAAGATTGAAAATTTCGAGAAGGGTGAAATGTCAAATATAGAGACTAGAAGTAATACGATCAAAAGAAGTCAACCACCGCGTCCGTAATCCTAAATAGGCACACGCGGTATTGATATGGCAAGTTAGAGTTTCTACATTTTTTTTAAACTGGAACTTATTTATTCCCTGTACCAAGAAATCCAACACATTGGATCGGTTTCAAAGTTTGATCCAATTAGATTGAAAAATATACATTAAATTTATATTAAAAAAATATAAAATTAAGTTCCAATTTAATTTAAATCAAGATTAATAAATTTTATAATTCACTATAATGATAAATTTATTATTAAAATTATAAATAAATACATTTTTTTTATAATTTATTATATTTAAATATTATATATATAACAATGACATTAAATTATAATTATAATTTAAATAAAAAAATATAAATTTATAATTTTATAATAATTTAATAAATTTTCAAGCATGTTTATAATTATAAATACTAAATATTTCTAAAAATATATCAATTTAAAACTAAATTTTTTGCATATATTATATTTTATTTTATATATGATAACAATTTATAAGTTTAATCAAACTTTGTTTGATAAAAAAAAAATTCAAATTAATTATTTTATTTTATCAATTTGAAATTAAATTGTTCAAATTAAATTCATTTTTTGAACACTTATTGATAAGAATGTAAATTCAGGTGGGTACAGCTAGCCTAAGTACAAAATTTTGGGTTAGCATTAGACTCGTGCCGTGTATTTTCATGTTGTATATATTTTTAGGTAGGGCTGCATTGGATTTTTCAAACTTAATGAGAGTCCACTAAATCATTCGGACAAATTCAGGTCTAATTTTTTAAGCTTTAGATTAATTTAAATTAGTGATATAGTTTAAATAATACAACAAATTATAAAATAATAATATATTATATTTAAATATATATATATATTTTATAAAATTTAAATTTCAAGTTAAATTTGTAATATAAATATTTAGACTTAAATCTGACTTTAAAATTATTCGGATAGGTTCAGGCCTAACTTACTATTGCTTAACCAAATTTCAAGTATATTGGAATCAAACTGAATCATTCTCTGTTTGTATTGGGCTTATAATGCTATGATAACATTTTACTTGGGCTTTAGGGCATTTTTTAGTCCTTGGTCCAAGTCCCCTTATGGAACGGAGTCCGTAAGGCCCTCTTCACGTATAAAGAAACAGGTACTCCGCCAAATTCTGAACACATGGCTAAACCATCTCAGGACATTCATCGAGCACATTGCCGGTTTTACCTTCATTTTCGTTTCAAAATAAACGCCATTCCAGCATACGTGGCAAGTACGCAGAACACTCCACTCCCACGTGTTGCGGATCCAACTGTTTGCTTAACACCACCATAGCTAATTGCCTAATTCTTCTTTTTCTTCTCTTTATCTTCAAGCTCTCACAAGTCCAAACTCGCTTTTCTCTGTTGTAGAAGATGCAGCGTTTCAAACTTTCCCGCAATTTCCCGAAACCGATCTTGTATAATTTTAGTTCTAGAACCATCCACCATAAAACGGACCTCGAGAACGCCGGCCCGGTAGCCTCACTTCTCAAGTCTAGGTCCGTCGTTAGATTTCGGGGCCCAGACAGCGTGAAGTTTCTTCAAGGATTATTGACCAACGATGTCCGAAGGTTCGCTGAAGCTAGCGATGAGAAAAAATCGACATTGGCCACTCCGAATTTGGGCACCGTATCGTTTCAACCTATGTACGCCGCATTGTTAACACCTCAAGGAAGGTTTATGTATGACCTGTTTCTGTATAGGCAGGCGAGCGCAAAAGAGAAGCTTAATATAACCGGGTCAGCACCCGGGTCTGACCCGGACGAATCATTGGAACTATTCGCGGACGTAGATGCTTCGGTCTTGGATGAGCTTTTGGACACCTTCAAGAAGTGAGTTCTTTTGTTAATCTCTAGGAGTTGTGTTTGATACGTTTGGTTTAATATCTTAAAAATGGTTTTACATGCAATTAAAAACATGTTCAAGATGGGTGCCTGTGGACGTGTTGGCTGAGCCCATTTGAAATTAGTATCTCTTGATGTGTTATTTGTATTTTCTTTCAGTTACTTCTTCAAACTCCATTTGAAATTAGTTATATTTGTTATGAATCTCTGTCTTCCACTGTTTTTATTTATTTATTTATTATTATTATTATTATTATTATTATTATTATTATTATTTTTTTAATTTATTTATCTACGTAGTATATATCGTGCAAATTTATCGTAGTATATATCGTGCAAATTTATCGTAGTATATATCTTGCAAATTTATTGATGTATGACATTTAGAGATAACCCTCCACGTAAATTCTGCATCTCATATACCAAAGAGCAAAGACCTAGCAGCTGGTACACAGGCAACGAGGGGCCTATCATTTCATTTTTATGCACATGTGGACAATATTATTTGCAATTAGCATTCCTCTTTAAAGTGATCATGCCTTATTTATTTATTTATTTTCTTTTTCTACATTGTATTGAGGAGGCTAATCATGTTCTGTTCCACGGCCTTTCCTTGGGACAATTTTTTTTGCATTTGGTACTCATTTTTCTTTTATTGCCTCCTCAGATATCGTCTGAGGTCTAAGGTTGAAATTGAAAATTTGGCGGAAGACTTCTCATGTTGGCAGCGTTATGGCGGTGGCCTTGCTAGGACTTCTTCATCTAAAGAAGATCCCGAGTCCAACAGTCTTGGCTGGGGTGGTAGTATTGACCTTTCAGGCATGACAGCGTCCACTGGAAGTGATCTTGGTTGGCAATGGTTTAGGGATCCTAGATTGGATTGCCTTGGTTATAGGGGAATCTTTCAATCTAATACAACACGTTAGTTTCTTTTCAAGCCTTTGCTGTGTTTGATTTTTTGTACGTAGGATTACAGAGTCTTGTAACACGACCTTCTGATTGACTGATCTACACTTTTCTTGGCCTGCTACAGCACCTTTGGTTGAGGCTGACAAAGAAACAGATGAAGGAAACTACCTCCTCTGGAGAGTTGAGAATGGAGTTGCTGAAGGCTCAACTGAGATCCCAAAGGGTACATCTTTCTTTCTTATGGCTTCATCGTATGAGGCTTCTATTATTTATCTTCAACTTGGCCAGTCATTTATCACAAGATATGTTGAATAAACTTAGCATTAATTTCTAGCTTTCAAATTCTACTAGTGCTGATTCAACTTCTAATTTCATGTCCAGGTGAGGCAATTCCTCTCGAATACAACTTGGCTGGTTTAAATGCAATAAGCTTCGACAAAGGTTGTTATGTGGGTCAAGAGCTTATAGCTCGTACACACCACCGTGGCACCATTCGTAAACGCTTGCTTCCTTTAAGATTTGTTGACGACAGTGGAAAAGGTAACCTTCCTTGCCTTCACTTTTATAAATTGGGTTTTACTAATTGGCTCCAAATAGTTAAATATGACTGATTACCTTTGGTTGTTTCAGATTTAGAGCAGAAAGTTTCCCCTGGCTCGGAAGTGGTTGATTCTGCCTCTGGCAAGAAAGTTGGTAATGTGACGACTGCACTTGGATGTCGTGGTCTTGGTCTCTTGCGATTGGAGGAAGGCTTTAAACATTCGAGTGCATTGACAATACTGGGACAGGATGATGTAAAGGTTCAGGTAACAAGACCTGATTGGTGGCCTCCTGAATGGTCTCAAGAAAGTCAACAGCACAGAGCAGCTGTTTAAAATGTTAATATTACCAGTCAGGACTTGTTCGTCTTGAACATCTTTGCTTTTAATGCGATCAGATATATATGCTTGCTTCTGATCTGGGGTTGTTGAATGTTGAGGGAAATACGATGATTCTAATTTCTTTGCATTTACCAATTTTCTTTAAGTTGAAGGGAAATAAAGTGAGAGTTGAGACTGAGAAGACTTCTCAATCTTATTGAAGCTAATAGTCCAAGATGATAGACCATTGTTTTAACTACATTACCTTAAACACCGCAGATTATATCCTTTGTAACTTAGATTATATACTATTGTTGTATTGTGAAACTTGTTTGCTGAAGACTCTAGGGATAAAATGGAGAGAAAATGTCTACTTCTAGAAAAGAGAAGAAATAAATGAATGTCGAATTTCCCTTCTTAGCATCTCAAATTTTAGACTTGCGTTAGAGAGAGAGAGAGGGGGGTGGGGAACTGTCATCAGAGTGCAAAAGACGAACCAAATAAAAGTATCTATGCCACAGAACCGTTCAAAAGTTAAGAGAAATTATGAGAGCTCACAAGAGGTTGAACGAGTTTCCACAAGGCTAATTGGTAAAGACATGTTATTACAAGTGATGGCTCCCAAGAATTTTCCTCATTACATCTGTAATTTACAGAATAACATAGTTCACGAACTGGTGGTGCTAAGACTACTCAGCTCCTTGATGATTGCTTCAATGTTTGGTCTATGATCCGGAAGCTCATTAGTGCAGGCTATAGAAAGTTGTGCCAGCTTACTTGCTTCAGTTTCAGAAAAACTTCCCTTGAGATTAGCATCAATGAACCCTTTAAAGCTGCAAGATTTTGCAGCTAATCTCATGGAGCTTGTGAACTTCCGCTTCCCAGAGATAACTTGAAGGACAATAACTCCAAAAGCATATACGTCACTCTTTTGGGTGAAACGACCAGTGTTAATGTATTCAGGAGCTAGATATCCCATAGCAGCACTGGTTTTCAGAGCTGAGAACACCATGTCATCAGCTAGAAGCTTAGGAAGTCCAGAGTCTGAGATTAGTGGGTTGAAGTGCTGATCAATAAGAACTTTCTCAATTGATATGTTTTGGTGCACTATGGCAGGTTTATCTTCTTCACTGCTGTGCAAGTATCCAATACCTGAAAGGAACAAATAAATTTGATACTCAAGTTCCACGATTAGATTCAATTTATTATCTTAGTCATAAAAACAGCTAGGGTAGTAAGTTGAGCATTAAATGAAATCTTAATCCAAAACAATAACATTATCTGACTTACCTTTTGCAATGCCAACAATAATGAAGACCCTCTTGGACCAATCAAGAACTTGGTTTCTTCCTTCTTCTACATCAAGATACTGAGAGAGGCTTCCTTTTGGAGCAAAATCATAGATAAGGAAACATTCACCTCTGCTCCTTGAACAACAGAACCCTCTCAGTTTAACAAGGTTTTCATGCCTTAACGAGAATAACAGGTCCAATCCCTTCACAAACTCTGCTTCTTCTGACTTACAGTTAGCGACATTAATGCTCCTAATAGCTACAAGAGAACCATCTCTTAGTACCCCTTTATAGACAGCAGAGAATTTGCTCCTCTCCAATAAATTTACTTCAGAGAAGTAAAGAGTTGCAGACTCAACCTCTTCCATGTTGAACCGGAAGTTGTTTAAATGTTCCTCAGAGAAACCAATACCATTCCTGCCTTCACCTAAGGGATCCCATCCACTACAGTATTCAACAGTTACAAGTGGAGAGGCACTTCTGCTGTGCAAGTCCTTAGTATGGTCATTGGTAAACTGACCACCATCCGAGGCATCCGACATAGTCCCGATTTTCTGTTTCCTCCTCCTGTATCTGACAATGATCAGAAACAGGGCTCCTATGAATGTGATAGTGGCTGTAACAACCACTGCAGCAACTGCAGCCTGTGGGAATGGTTTTGATTTTGCGCAGCGTGTTTGGTTACAATGTGCTCGAAAATTTGCAGACTCTGGGTTATGATTTGAAGAAGCATTGTTTGTGTTTGGTCCAAAGGGTCCAGCTCCATCCACATTCACTCGATTCATGTCAAAAGGGGTGCAAACTCTCAATACAGTAAACCCGACTCCACATAAGTTTGGATTGTTCCCACACTTGAATCCCTCGTTTAACCTTCTCAAACCTTCATTTCACAATCAAAAAAGGTAATCAGTAAGTTTGAACATACAAAATAGGAAACCATATGAGAGGAAGTTAGCGGTTTCTAAATTAGAGAGAGATTACCGGAAGGAACAACACCAGAAAGAGCATTGTTTCTGACATCTAGGATTTCCAATGGCTGAATATAAGCTAGTGTTGAGGGAATAGAGCCAAAGAAGCTATTGAAGCTTAAATCAAGCCTTCTAAGCAATCTTAGGTTCCCTAAGGTAGACGGAATTTGACCAGTCAGCCTGTTATACTGTAAAGCAAGCACACTTAGCCTCTTTGAAGACCCCATCTCTGATGGTATATTTCCAGTCAGTTGGTTACGACATAGCTGTAGGACTACAAAAATAAAAAGGATTAATGGTTTTTTTTTTTTTGAATCCTACGAATAAAGAGTTTCTATTTGAACTGTAAAAAGATACATAATCCTAATGTGGTATTTAGATACCTTTGCTAGATAATTAGAGAAAATAAAAGAAAATCAAATGAATAAAGATTTCAGTTGAGTAGATAATTAGAGAAAATAAAAGAAAATCAAATGAATAAAGATTTCAGTTTAGTAAATTTAATTCTTCTGCAGAAATTTAAAGCAAACACTGACCTTGAAGGCTAGCCATATTATTGATCTCAGGAGGTATACCTCCAGAAAGGTTATTGAAGTTGAGATAGAGATCAGTCAGCTCATTAAGACTCGAAATTTCTCTGGGTATTTCTCCAGACAAGTTGTTGTAGTGCAAGTACAGACCAGACAAGCACTTGAGTCTCGCAACCGCAGGTGATAACTTCCCGGAGAGACCTTTTCCCTGCAGCGAAATATTGGCTACTTTCAGGTATTCATTGCAAGCCACACCCTCAAAATTGCCACTACATGGATCACCATCATTGGTCCATGACCTTAGGAGCTTGTTTTCTGGGTCCAAAGAGGATTTTAATTCCATGAGAGCTCCAAGTTCCACATTTCCACGAACAGGGTGTACTAAACCAGAAATTTCATGCAAAAGAAACAGAGAAATGATGAAATGGAGCAAACCCATCTGAGATTTCCGCTCAAATTTTTCAATCCCCTAATATTTATGCTCTTTTTTTTTTTAATATCAGTAACCCATGTCAATTAAGAGTGTTTCTTTGGTTTTTTTTTTTTTCCTTTTTCTTTTTCTGTTACAAGTTCTTGTGTCGGTCCATGACGGTGTCCTTGTCAAGTCTTGTAGTAGTCATATTTCTTTATGTAGAAACAGAGTAATTATATGCGGAGAATGAGAAGGAAAGAGGAAGACAAGTAGCATTTTTCAAAATACAAAGCGCAATTAGTTTTACTTTTATGAGTTGCTGACAGACATTTTCACACTTGGATCTAAATTAAAAGATTCAAAGCTAATACATCACAAATCCATTCAAATTTCAATTATGTCGTCATTTTTTCTTAAATAATTTTTAAAATTAAATTATACTTATTAATAATACTATTACATCAATCAATGGGACCCGTGAAATTGCTTTTAAATCTAATAAAAGGAAAGGAGAGTGATAAGTATTTTATATTTAAAATGTGTTCTAAATAATATTAGCTTAAGAACATAACAGATATATTTTTTTGAAAATAATTTAATATAATCATTTTTATTTTTATTGATCTTATTTTAATAAATATATTTTATTTATATTTTTTTATACATATTAGAGTTATCTTATAATAAAAAAAATTAAAAAGATTTAAGTTAGTGTGTGTATATATATATATATATTTAATAAATAGAAAAGAAATCCTAATATATTTTTATTTTTTTTTATAATGAAATGAATATATCTTTATATATGTTTAATTTTTGTAATATTTTACATATATGTGCGTTGCAAGTTCTAAATTTTATTTTATAATCCGATTGAATAGCATTGACGGATTGACCATCCTGCTACTCGTTCAAATGGGAATTGGGCTCCAGTGTATGACAAATCTTTATTGCATTGTTTCTACGCTCTGTTTTTTCGTTTTTTTAAATAACTTCTAATTCTCAACTTGCATCTAAAAGTTCAATCGCTCTACCTAATAAAATGATGAATGAGGGGAGTATGAAATATGAACCTGGAATATGCATTCATAAGTTAAGTTGGAGGCTTAAAGCATGTGGTTCAGTCGGATTAAACCAGGAAACGATTGCTAATAAAACAATTTTCTCTTTTCTATTTTCAACCAATGTCAAATCACATGGAATAAAGCCATTATGTAGTAACGATTCTTCTTAATACTCCGTATCATATTAGTAGTAGTCCAGTCTGAAAAGTCTTAAAGTGTGATTAAGTCAATGGTAGGAAACCTAACTTTGTCTCGCTGAACATGTTCTTCCACATGGGTTGACTATATCTATGTTCATTGTGTTTTTCTATTGGGAGCTAGTAAGCCACCAAGCACTAACTTTAGTTTTGGGTTATTCACTAAAAAGAAAAGCAAAGAAAATTAATATAAAGGATTTGGTTTGTTTGATTAGCAGTAAAATTTCCTTCCTTTTTATTTCAAATCACAAGTTAAAATACACCAAAACATCGTTCATTTAAAAAAAATAATAAATTACTGGAATAGTAGCAATCAGACATTTTGTTTAGTTCAAAAAACTATTTAATACGGATAACAGAATTGGATAGTATAGGGAAGAGGGTTTGGGTCTGTTTAATAACAATTTCATTTTTTTCAATTATTTTGTGACAGTTGTTTTTTAGTAGTATACAAGACTTGCTATTTTCAAATGGAAAAATACTGAAAAATTAATTATAAATAACAACAACAACAACAAAAATTCTTAGGTTTTTTTTTTTTTTTAGACGAATGCATGATTATCTTTCTTTCTTTTTTAAATATATACATATATTTTTTCAAGTTTGTATATATATTTCACGTAGTGCATGAAGGGGGGAAAAATATTTTTTAACCTTGGATTCCATTTTTGTTGTTTAAAATATAGTAAATAATAAAGTGTAAAAGGTCTGTCTAATAGTAATCATGATTCAAATAACTCAGCTAATCATGATTAAAAGTTAGGGCAGTATAATTATTATCAATCTAAAACCATAGTTAATTATAAGGTTTAATTGAATCACATGATTTATTTTATGTATATAATTTTGTTGAAAAGTTATCAAAAATAACGCCCCTAAAATTTATAATAATAAAATTAGCACTCCAATAACATTGAACGTAAAACGTTGAGCGGTCAACATTGAATAAATATAAATTAACACAATTTAATTTAAACGACGTTTAAAGAAAAATTATGTAAAATTTATTTTTTAATTGTGAAAAATATATGATTTGAATATAAAAGTGCTATTTTTTTTATTATAAATTTGGAGAGATGTTGTTTTTTCAATTTTATTTTTAACTTCCTTAAAAAATATATAAATATATTCATTTTTTTTATTTAGTATTATAAGAAAATAAATTTATATTTTTTTTTGCAGTTAAAAAATTTAAAAATATAATCAATTAAATAATTAAATTATTTATACATAAAAAATTTATTATAAATGGTTAATCTTTTTAAATTTGTGCCAACCTTCCGACCAATGCGAGCCTAGTCGTCTAATAATTAAAACTAAGATGGTCTATAAATTATTTAAAAATAATTAAATTATTTATTGACTTAAAGAATCATATCAATATTGATCCATAAATAATTAATAATTTCTTTTACCCAAAACTAAATAATCTTGTTTATAAAAAAAAAAAAAAAAAAAGGAATCGTCCAATTCAGAATAGAGACATTATGATATGGTGCTTAATGGGATTCCAACACATTCCACCAATCAAGATATGTAATTTAAGAAAACAATATAATAAAATATATTGAGATAAATAGGAAGGTTGGTTTAATTATATAAATATATTGGCATAACATCATTTAATTAGTATGGGACAAACAAAACTTCAATGGATGAATTTGTTCCTTTATAATTTGTTTTCATTTTTTAGCTTTTTATGGTTTTGTTTAACATGTATCAATTTTTAGTATAAATTGATTGGAAAATCAAAATAATAAGTTTATTAAAAATATATGTTTTTCATATCATGGAAAAATATATATGCACAGCACACACAAAAATTATGCTTTTTTATAACATGTGCACCTTTTAAAGATAGTTAAAAATTAAATTATGTATATAAAAATTAATTATTCTATGCAATTAAACCAAAAATTATATATATATATATATATATATATATATAAAACTGCCCTAAAACTAATTGTTCCAAAATTCCCCAATAGTTGTAAATATAAAATCTTAATTTTGGAATGGAGGAGAAAAAAAGGGAGACAAGTGGACAGCAGATATTTTCCCAAATAAATTATGGACAATAGATAATAGATTATTTGTAATGTATTAAAGAAATGGTTCAAATTTAATCGTTAATTATCTTTCTTTCCAAAACTATATATATATATATATAATTAAGCAAGAATATAACTGATATGTTTTAAAAGTAACATTTTTTTATAGTAAAAACTAATAAGATAACCCAATATTTAAGGATACTAGCCAACAAGTACGTGCATTGCATGTGTAAGACATAAAAAAATATTATTAATTTATAAATTAATTTTACATATAATTTAAATTAAATAATTTGAATTTGTATGATACATATAATTGATATATGTTTATTTTTAGAATTTAGTAAAATTTAAGAGTAAAAGCATACATTTTTATATTTGAAAGAGATATTATGATTTTATAAGAGAATTTTAAAATTATTATTTTTAAGTTGAAACTAATTAAGCAGGTTAGCAATAGTGATGTATACGTAAAAATTCTTAGTCCATAACTATAATTATATACCATAAATAAGAAAAGGTAAAAGTGTATCCTTAAATTTCTGTATAATCATACAACTTAAATTTCTAAAATAAGAAAAGGCAAATATTCTCTATTTTATTATAACAATAAATATATAATACATACAAATCCTTGTCCATACATAAATTAATATTTAAAAGTTAATCATATGTGTAAAAAATTCAAGAATTCAAACTCATATATGATCAATATTTAAATTAGTAGTTTACTATTAAAAGTGATAAAATCATATAATAATAATAATAATAATAATAATAAAAGAAACAGAATCAACAAGCTTGTAGACGAAAAAAGAAAATGACATCAAATGATGTAGATGACTTTTTTCTAAAGATTTATTTAGCTAAACATGAACACTTTTAAGAAGTAATTCAAAATTTGCACCATCAAATTAAAAAAAAAAAAATAGTGCACTCTAAAAAAATAACTAAAATTAAACCTAAATAATTCAAAACAAATGCTTTGTAAGAAAATATAATTTTTTCCCTTTTTTTTTTTTTGTCGAAAAAAATTATTATATAGATATATTCTAGTATTGGCTAAATAGTAAATAGGTGTTTGAAAAGCAATAAGCCAATTTGTAAATTTGTACCGGTGAAAGAATAATTATAGTGGCAATCAGTTCATACATTTACTACTAAATTAGCAAGATATTTAACTTTTAAACGTAAATTATTGTAAATTGAGCAAGTTAATTATTATAAAATTAATTAATTGTTTCATAATGAGTTGAAGTTAACGTTACAAACTTATGGTATTCAAATCTAGCAAATGACTATTTATTAAAATTAGACATTAATACTAAATAATTTTATTAGTCCAAATTAGTGTTAGCTCATGCCAACAAAGTATAAACATCTAATCAATTATGTATTAATTTTTTTAATGAATATCAAATGAATTAATATAATAGTTAGAAAAATGAATTATTATTATTCAATTAAAAAAAATCTAAAAAGTGATGGTAATAAATTGATAATAAATATATTAGTAAACGAATAAACGTTCTCTCCTTAAAATAAAAAATAAATTTAACAATACTCATTAAATTGAATTTAAAATTAAAAAAATGTGTCAAATAAAATAATAGCATGCATTATTTTTTAGAAGTAAAATTTACATTTAGCTTTTTTTTTTTTTGAAAGATTTTATTAAAATATTCAATTATAATAGTCACCTATAATATAATGAATTAATTTTTCAGTTCATATAATAATAATGATTGTTTTTCAACAAATGATTTTTCTTATAAATTTTTGTTGTTAAAAAGATTACATTTGAAGTTTGAATGATATTTATTTTTCTATAAAAATTTAAAAATGAATGGGAATTCATTGTCGTTATTTATTGTAATTAAGTTCTGTAAAAAAAGTAATTAGGTTAAATAAATTGTAACGTAAAGGATAAAAATAGTAGATTGTAACTAAATTTGTTGAAATATTATTTCATTTTTAATAGATTGAACATATAATTACAGAAATTTAAAGGGATGGTACAAATGAAATATATTCAAAAAAAAAAAATAAGGGTAATATGGTATTTTATTCATAAACTCATTTTTTTATAGTGACAATAATATAATAAATAAATTAAATGGTACAAAATACATTATTAAATAATTTTAATTGTGCTTCCATTAAATATATTTATATCATATATGTGTGTAAAATATCATCTTGCCTAAGATATTTTTTTTTTTTACACAAACATGAATAATTAAAAGATTATTATTGCTTATTTTTAGCATATACGATACTGCTATTTAAAATAATTTCAATTGTTAGTAAATAAAACTCATAATCACATGAAAGTAAAGGAAAAAAGCAATATTATATAAATAAATGTAAGTATAGAAATTAGCAACTTTCATAATGACAAAACAAAAATAATACTTAGAGGATAGAAGAAAGATCTAATAACAATTTAATCATCAAAATTGAAAAAATTAGGAGGAAGAGAGCTATGTCAAAAATTTAAGTATACAATTGCTTGAAAGCTTTAACTTTATAATTAAAAATGAAAAAAAAATTAAATAATTTTATTATCAGTTTCAATAAAAAATTTAACTTTTAATTGACAAAATAAAACTCTATAATATAGTCACAATGTTTACAATATAAAATAAATTATAATTAATTTCATTATATAAACTGATTTTTAATATAGTAGATACTATTAGTAGTTATATATATATATATATATATATATATCAATTACATTTGACAAAAAAAAAAAAGTTATTATATTTGAAGTACGAGAATATTAATATGTAATTAAAATATAGCTGTTATATTTAGAATATAATAATTTAAATATTATATTTGAAGTATAATAATAATAAGGGTTATATGCTGTAATGACCCTTTATTTATTAAAAATTTGATAGGACTCCCTCCACTTGATTTTTTTACATATTATGACAAAAATGCCCTTAATAACCCCTCAGTTGGACGACTGTCCAACTCACCTCAACAGAGTTGGACATGTGTCCAACTGAAAACCAGAGGAGTATATTTTAGAGGACACATATGTCCACTCGCCGGAGCTCAGTTGGACGACTGTCCAACTGATGAAATTTTGACCGGCCGGCGACCCCACTCGTCGGAGCCGAGTTGGACACATGTCCAACTAGACTGCCCAGAATAACCCCTCAGTTGGACGTATGTCCAACTCACCTCAACAGAGTTGGACATGTGTCCAACTGAAAACCAGAGGAGTATATTTTAGAGGATACATATGTCCACTCGTCGGAGCTCAGTTGGACACATGTTCAACTGATCGAATTTTGATTGGCTGGCGATTCCACTCGCCGGAGCTCAGTTGGACATATGTCCAACTACGTCCAATTTAAAATCAGAGAGCTTATTTCAACAGAGTTGGACATACGTCCAACTAAAAACAACTTATTTCAACAGAGTTGGACGTACGTCCAACTAAAAACCAGCGAATTTATTTCAACATAGTTTTCTATGTTTCTAGTTTTACTCTGTTCTACTTTGTTTTACTCCATCTTTATTTTTAATTTTCAGTAGAATTTTTCTTAGTGTGCTCATAAGTGAAGGTTTGTTTGTCCAAAAAATCAAAGAATGAGCTAAATCTTGATCTTGAATTAAACAGAGCATGTATATTTCGGACCATGAAAACTTAGAAAAATTACATACAAATTTATATGGAGAAATCAAAGAGGAGAAACCACAAATTTTTCCAGAAGAGTGACAAAGGAACAGGGACGTGAATAATTAGGGGGCTCTAAATAAATAAATAATTAATTGAAAACTTACCAATTGGAACGTTGGGCTGACTAATAGCAACCTTGAATAATTCATTTAGCTTCTCTTCTTCCTTCTTCTTCTGTTAATCATGAAAGCTCATCAATATAATCATTACGGGGAAATGCCAAATTGATTGCATCTCAATCTTGTCTCCCAATGAAAACGAAACGTGAAAAATAACAAATTATATCCTAGAAAACAAAATATAAACTTATTATGAAAATCTGAATCCTAATTTTTGAAAATTGAATCATCCAAATTTTTGCCTATTTATAGATCACTAAAATTCAAAGGTCATTTAGAAAAAAAAATCAAAAACTTAATTCTGGCAAAATTTGAACCTCCCTGCGTCCATGGAGAAGTCTGAACCTCCCTGCGTTGTGGCTGGTTGCTGGAAGTCGTGGCTGCTGGAGATGCTGAAAAGAACGGTAGAGCAGGGAACAACGCTGGTCAGAAGCAAGAAGAAGGTGAATATAATGAGTAAAGGGGTATATTTGAAAGTTTAGTAATAGGGGTTAATTCAGAATAAAATTAATAAAAAGGGTCTAATCTAACCTATTTCCCTAATAATAATAATAAAAATTTGGAGGAAGATATCTATGTCAGTAACTCACCTACTTAATTCAAGAGAGCTTTATATTTACTGGATGAAAATACGTGCATTAGCACGTAATGTTATTTTTTTTAATAAATTATTTTATTAATTTTATTTTATATTAATAATTTTAATTTTTTTCATGATAAAAATTAAGTTTTATTTTTAATAATTTATTATAATCACTTATTAAAAAATAAAATTTTATTAATAATAAGTGTAAAAATAAAGAGTGAGTTTATTATATTATATTTTAGTAATAATGGTAATAATAATAATAATAATAATAAATATATATTTATAAATTTTAAAATTAAGATAGTGTTCGTAAATTTTATTTAATTTTGGTATTAGACATACATCAAAGTTTGTCAATCTTTTTCTATATTATACACTATCAAACTTACTTTACAATTTGAATATTTTAATTGTAATTTTTTTAAAATCAAGTATAATTTGAATATTTGTATTGTAATTTTCTAGTTTATAAAAAATAAATGGTGCATGCTTCTATCATTAAAATTTTTGTTGTGAAATAAATTCTCCCTCTTTAAAAAATATTATAATATCTTATTTAAAAAAATAATCATCTTCTTTAAGATAATCGTATTTATATTTTATTTAAAATTTTATAAAATTAAAATAAAAATTAAAAATTTTAATAAATCACTATTATCATTAAACTAAAAGTATATAATAAAATTATTTATTTGGTGGTTTTTTTAATTCAATGAAATCATTATATATAGAATTATTTTGTAAGTTTTTTAATTCACAAAATAAAACCATTATATATGAAATTTATTATTATTAGAATAATTAGAATTAATATTGTCTTTCATATTTTATTAATCTATTTTAAGATTAATAAAATAAAATAAAAAAATTTATTTTATTTAACACTTTTAAACTACTTCATATGAAGTAAATTTAATAAATTTATTATTAGTAAAAATAAAAGTAAATGTTAAAAAATTTAGTAAATTAAGTAAGATAATTATTTTGTACATGAAAATAAATATATATTTAAATAAATACTTTATATTCTTAAAAATGTACTTGATGTCCAAAAGATATATTATTAATAAGAAAAATCATTTTTCTAAATGAATAACATTTTAAAAAATTTTACAAATTAAATTAAATTTTAAATTTTATTTAGTTGTATAAAATAGGCAAAATTATATCAATAATATCTAAATTTTAACCAAATTTATAATTAGATCAACAGTTATCTCCCAATAATTATTAATTCATGTAACTTATTACGTGTAACTTATTAATATTTAATTATTTTTTTTTACTTTTTATTAAGTGTGAGTCTTTGACTTTTATAAATAAAAAATTAATTTTATAACCATAGAAAACAAAATATAAACCTAAAACAAATATATATATATAAAATATAGAATTAATAAGTGATTTTTTTTGTGGGAATTTTTTATGAATCTAGTAGGTAGAACAACTTTTATTCTTAAATTACTTATCACTTGTAAACTAATTATGTATACTTATGTGACTCTAAGTATGTCAATAATAGAGAATAAGACTCATATGAAATTCATTATAATTGTAAAATAAGCATAGAGAGTTTAGAGCATAAAATTAAAAAAAGAAAAAAAAAAAAAAAAAGATAGAGTAAATAATATTGATAAAATTAAGAAAAAATTCATTGTCATTATAAATTAGTAATGACTATTAAATTTATTTAATTTAATGTTATTATTTATGTCATAATAATTTATAATCATTGTAACTTATAAATTTTTTTTTTTATAAAATAACATATAAATCTATTAAAAAAAATATCTGTGAAACATAACAATTATCAATAATATTATAATAAATAGACAACAATTAATAAATAATAACTTTTATAAAATTTAATGTCATAATAAATTAGTAATGTCTAGTAAATTCAGTTATTTAATAATATTATTAATGTCATAATAATTCATAATAATTATTAATTCATGTTATTAATATTTTTTTTACTTTTTATTAATTTAATATCATAATAAATTAGTAACGTCTAATATGTTATTTTAATATTGAATCATACAATTTAACTCATATAAAATACAATTATTTAATTCTTTCATTAAAAAAATATTTTTTTTTTGGCTTTACATACTATTCCTTATATCTTATAAGCAATAATAAATAAATATTATCTTTTATATCATATTTAAATGTTAATTAAATAATTAATATATGTCATATATTAATACTTGCAAAAAAGAAAAAAAAAGAAAAGAAAAGGAATAAGTATTTATAACAATTGATAATTTTATTTCTATAAAAAAAAATTCATTGTTTTATAAAAAATAAAAATAATTATAATTTAGTCCTTAACTATTAAATTTTGTTCATAATTTAATCACAATTTTTTAAAAAATTTATAAATTAGTTAAATTTGCTAATTTTGTTACTCATTTTACATGTTAAAGTTGAAAATGTTCGATCACTTTTATTAAAATTATACTCTAAATCATTTTTAGGTATTAAAAAAATGATATAAATCATTTTCCTACTTGTGATTTGGCCTAAATACTAAAATATTCATTTATTGTGTGTATTTTAATATAATTTATATTTTATTTTTATGTGAATTTATTTATTTACTTTTATAATTTTTATTATTTTATATTGTCTTCAAAACAATATATTTACTTTTTTAGAGCAAACCACTCAACCATAAAAACAGCAAATAAAAATACAAGAAGAGCAAGCTGCAAGAGGAGAAAATGAAACTTAGACTTTCAAAATAATAGATGAAACTAAACGTAATCCAAAAATTAAAGAATAACATTTTTTCGCTAATAAAATACAAGAAAGAAACATGAAAACACTACCAGCACATAAATAGTGGCCAATCTTACAAATATGTCAAATTAAACCAAAAATTTGTTTTTATTAATTAACTATACTGCATTAATAATCAAAAGAAAAATTATCTGAATTTTAGGCCTAAGAGAATAATTTAACAAATGAACGCATGCACCAAGCTCATATATGGATGAACTAAACAATATCATATGAACGAATAAATATAGATGAAATTTTTTAACAATAATCATCATAATAATAATAATAATCTAGTAAAAAATAATAATAATAATAATAACAATAATAATAATTGTAATAATCGTTATAAAGTTAATTATAATAATTTAAAAAACCATAAGTATTATATTAATTTAATAAATTTTTAATTTTAATAAATAATTATTTTTAATAAATTATTAATTTTTAATTGAAAATATTAATAACATTTTAAATTTATAGGAGTCACAAAGATAATTATTAGATAATAAAAACTATCTTTATACACATTCTTACTAATTTTATTAATAATAATAGATTTTTAAAATGAAATTAACTATATATGTTACAACTTGTAATTATAATTTGAAGAATTATAATCATTAATTTATATATAAAAATTAATTATGATTATTCTTGTAATAAACATAATAATACAACCTATATAATTTAAATATGTTAATAAATAGAAAAAATATTTTTTAAATAATTATAATTAATATTATTTTTTATATTTTATTATGGCTTATGTTATGATTGGTTGTAAAAAATATTAAATTAATATATAATATAATAGTGTGTTAAATTAGATTATATTAAAAATATTAGATAAATATATATGATATTTTTTTAACAATAATCTTAATCATAATAATAATAATATATGATGTGTAATAATAATAATAATTGTAATAACTATTTTAAAGTTAATTGTAATAATTTAAAAAATTGTTTTCTATTTATTGGGAGATACATTAGATTTAAGAGAGAGTAGAGAAAACAATAAATGATGTGTTTGATATGTTTAATGTTGATGGCTTAATGACCTTTTATTGGTATTTATAGGTAGTACATTTTAATTGGAGTATATATATAATTTACACATATATAAAAATATATATAACATCAAATATAATCTATAATATGGCCGATCTTGTTCTCGATTTAGTCGAGCAAAACGTAATCGTATCGAATGATGTCTGTTGAGGTTAACTAATTGAGCTTGAGGTCCACATGTTAAACGTAAAAGATGATCACTAGGTCGGTGACTAAACACTATTAATTTAATAAATTATCATTTTTTAATTTTAATAGATGATTATTTTTAATAACTTATCAGTTTAATAACAATAATAATAATTATAATAGCCGTTACAAAATTAATTGTAATAATTTTAAAAAATGTTTGTATTATATTAATTTAATAAATTATCAAGTTTTAATACTAATAGATGATTATTTTTAATAAATTATTTGTTCATAATTTTTAATTGAAAACATAATAATATTAAACTATTACAAACTTAATTATAATTAAAGTATTTAAAATAAATGTTTATAATAAATATTTATGTATTTTATTTTTATAAATATTTTTAATATCATTTTAGAAGAATATTTTAGTCATTTTTTGTGCTAGCTATATAAGATATTAAGGATAATATTATCCAAATATTAATACGAGAGATATTTTAATTTTTTTTCTATTCAAAGTTAAACTCCCTTGTTTAAAATAGATATAGATATTTGAAAATAAAAAATAATATCAAATAATTTTATTATCAATTATAATAAAAGTGTTAATTTTTAATATAATATATTACAATTTTAAAAAATAATAATTAATTTTATCGTATAATGTAATTTCAATGTAGAGACAGTTAACTATTACTTTTTTATTTTATTTTATATATATATCAAAATTTTGTGTAAAAAATATTATATATCATAAAAATACGGTGGTTACATTTAGAGTATAATAATCTAAATAAAAGGATAATAATATTTATTTAATTAATTTTTTTCTCATCAATTCATTTAATATATATTTTTAAAAATGTTAGCATTTTTATATTTACCTTTAATTTTAAATTAAAAATTACAATTATAATAATTAAAAAATAAAGGTATTAATGGATAGAGTAATAAATACCTTGTAGCAATTACGTTAAGCTACATAACAAAAAGAATTAATGTTTATTTATTTATTCTTAACGTCAATTTATTTAATGAATATAAATAATATTAGTTTTTTTTTTATCTTTAATTTATTTTAATATATAATAGCAAGTAACATGCCAATAAGAAAATAAAAAATTAATTTTTTTATTTTAATGTCGATTCATTTAATGAATTTTTTTTTTAAATGTTTGCATTTTATTTTTAATTTTTAATTTTATTAATTTATTTTAACATAAAATAATAAGTAATTAATAAGAGAATGATATATAAAGTTGTAAAAGCGTTGAAACTGTCAAATATAAAAAAAAATTATTTCTTTTCTTAACATCGATTCATTTATAATTTTTTTTAATTTTTTTTTTTAATTTATCTATCTCTAATTTTAATTTATTTTAATATAAGATAATAAGTAACTAATAAGATAATGATACGTGAGGTTGTAAAAATGTTTAAATTATTAAATAAATAAATAAAGAAGAAGAAGAAGAAGAAGAGGAGGAGGAGGAGGGTAATATAGTACTTTTATTTTAAAAAGAAGAACTTACTTATTTAAAGTAAATATAGATTTTTGTGAGATTTAGAAAAATAAAATAGTTTTCATCATTTTTAGAGTATATTTTATAGTAATTTTATTAATTATTTTTATTCATTAAATATTAAATAATTATATATATTTTTAAATAATTATATTAATTTTATATTTTATTGAATTAAAATACTAAATCACTGTTTATTATTTAATTTGTATCACCGAAAAGGAATTATTGATGGACCACTTGATCACTTGAATCCTCTTAAACAGCACTTTTTTTTCTCTCTTTCACAAATGAATCACGACTGTTTTTTTTTTTTTTTTGTTGTTATTGTTTAATTATTATATCTCAAAAAAATAAAATTATATACTTGGTTGATAAAACTAGAATTATTATAATCACTTAAAGCTTGAGTGCATAACAGCCAAAATGCAAACTCTTCACACTCTGCCACCTCAGTTTCAACTATCAATAAGCCCTTACACCTTGTGGTTTGTGAATCACTCTCAGAGTCACTCGAAGCTTTATCTCTGGATTTAGCTCACTCACCTCAGCTCCATCCAAAATTCCAAAGCCATGGAAGCAAGAAACTTCGTTCACTTCCTCTTTCTACTCCTGTGCGTTACACTTGTCCTCCTCTTCACTTGGCTTCACCTCCCTTACAGTCCACTTATCTCCCGTGATCTCCTCGACTGCACGACCAACTTACCATGGTGCACCTCCAAGAACCGCTTCCAACCAAAACCTGTAATCAACAACCGACCCCATCCCACCGGCCACCACCACAACCATGCCTCCGACACCCCTCACCACCCTCTAGACCCCCTCACCATCCAAGAGCTCAATAAGGTCAGAACCATCGTTTCCTCCCACTCTCTCTTCAAGTCATCTTCACCCTACGCGTTCCACTCTGTCGAGCTCGAAGAGCCCGATAAGCCCCTCGTCCTCAAATGGAAAAAGGGCGATCCACTTCTGCCACGAAAAGCCTCCGTCATTGCACGTGTTAACGGAAACACGCACGTGCTAACCGTTGACTTGAGTACCAACGAGGTTACTGTAAATCACATGGGTTCTCACTCGGGTCACCCGACTATGACGGTGGAGGATATGGTTATGGCGACGTGGGCTCCTCTGTCTAGCGCCGAGTTTAACCGTACGATTCTCGAGCGTGGAGTTGATCTGACGGACTTGGCTTGCTTGCCACTTTCTACAGGGTGGTATGGTGAATCTGAAGAGAAAAAGAGATTGATTAAAGTGCAGTGCTTTACCATGAAAGGCACTGCTAATTTTTATATGAGACCAATCGAAGGGTTGACTGTACTCGTTGATTTGGACAATAAAAAAGTCTTAAAGATTTCCGATGAGGGTCGAAACATTCCCATACCAAAGGCTGCCAATACAGAATATCGCTACTCTGCTCAACAACTCAATCATAAAGTAATTAAGTTAGTAAACCCGATATCTATTGAACAACCGAAAGGCCCGAGTTTTACAGTGGAGGATGGACATCTTGTTAAATGGGCAAACTGGGAGTTTCATCTAAAACCCGACGCTAGGGCTGGTGTGATTATTTCTCGGGCCAAGTTCAGAGACCCGGATACAGGGGAGCTAAGGAATGTGATGTACAAAGGATTTACTTCGGAACTGTTTGTGCCTTACATGGACCCTACTGATGCATGGTATTTCAAGAGTTATATGGATGCAGGCGAATACGGGTTTGGTTTACAGTCCATGCCTCTTGACCCGCTTAATGATTGTCCTAGGAACGCTTATTATATGGACGGTATTTTCACAGCGGCGGACGGAATACCGTATGTAAGATCTAACATGGTTTGTGTTTTCGAGAGCTATGCCGGAGATATTGGATGGCGGCATGCTGAAAGTCCCATAACGGGTTTGAAGGTAAAGAAATATTGGATCCGAGAACTTGACTACTTCGGTCCGGTCATTAGCAATATTTTATTGGATTTTTGACGTATATATATTGATAGCCTGGAAATTTTCATAGACTTTGTTGGTTTGTACTGCTTGTTTTTGGATCTTTTATGGCAGATTAAGGAAGTAAGGCCAAAGGTGACGCTAGTGGTCAGAATGGTAGCATCAGTAGCTAACTATGACTATATTGTGGATTGGGAATTTCAAACGGACGGTCTAATCCGAATTAAGGTTGGTAATAATTAATTTAATACTTGGTTTGTGAAATCAATAAGGAATCAAAATTAAAGAATCAAATTGTACTAGCTAGAATGCTAGATTCTAAATTTTTTTTTTTTTAAATGGTAATTAATAGTTGGATATATTTTGCAACAACAGGTTGGACTTAGTGGTATATTGATGGTAAAAGGAACACCTTATGAGAACATGAATGAGGTATCTGAGCAAGAAAATCTATATGGTACCCTTTTGTCCGAGAACGTAATTGGAGTTATTCATGATCATTACATAACTTTTCATCTTGATATGGACGTGGATGGCTCTGATAATTCCTTTGTCAAAGTGAATATTCAAAGGCAACAAACCACAGAAGGAGAATCACCAAGGAAGAGCTATTTGAAAGCAATCAGAAATGTGGCTAAAACTGAGAAAGATGCACAAATCAAGCTCAAACTTTATGATCCGTCCGAATTCCATGTGATCAACCCAACAAAAAAGACACGGGTCGGGAACCCAGTTGGGTATAAAGTGGTTCCGGGTGGTACTGCTGCTAGCTTGCTCGATCTTGAAGACCCACCACAGAAGAGGGGTGCTTTTACTAACAACCAAATATGGGTTACCCCTTATAACAGGAGTGAACAGTGGGCTGGTGGGTTGTTTGTCAGCCAAAGCAAAGGTGAAGACACTCTCGCAGTATGGTCCCAAAGGTAATTTTACTACTTTGTTTGGACTTTGGGCCAATCAATTTTAAAGAAATATCTTAAACTAATCAGTAGTTATTTTATTTTATTGGTGACTAAATAATATGGTTATGCAGAGACCGGGAGATTGAAAATAAGGACATAGTGCTTTGGTACACCTTGGGATTTCATCACATCCCATGTCAAGAGGACTTTCCAATAATGCCAACAGTTTCATCAAGCTTTGATCTAAAGCCAGTCAATTTCTTTGAGAGCAATCCAATTCTTCGGATCCCACCCAACCTTGAAAAAGACCTTCCAGTTTGTCATCCTGCTGCTTCTGCTTAAATGAATTACTTTTACTTCAGTATGTAATTCATTCCAAGCACTTTAGTTTCTTTGTGGCATGTGTATATTAGGATCATGTGGTTCTGACTGGTTGGGGGTACTAAAACATTGATAGTCAAGTACTTATTTTCAAAACTTCAATAAGACTAACTTCTCTAATTAGATGCAAAATATTTCAAATGTCTTGTGTGTTTTTTGGAATCCTATTCAAATACCAGTCTCTCCTGTGCATTTTAATAGCAATAGTTGGATTTGCTGCTATGAATTGTACTCCCACAAACGATTAATAAAAGGTTAAGCTTCTAATGAAACAATAAATGACCAAACTTAAGTAGATACCCATTATGCGCACCAAGGTACTTTAACGCTCGCTAGACATGTACTGAATCTAAAATATAGAACCAAATGGTGCACACTGCACAGAATCTAATCCGATGGGCTTCTCGCTCTCATCGTGCGTTTCCAAAATCAATACCGTCGCTACATTCGCTGTTCCTAGGAGTCGGATTTGTTTCTGTGGATTGGTTCAATACTTGCAGTTGTCTAAAGGGCTTTTTGCATTGGGACATGGACTGTTTGATTTTTGGACTTCTCATGATTTTGCAGTACAAATACAATTAGTAAACAAATCTTCTAGTTATCGTATTGACCCAATACAAGTAAACAAATTTGCTCATAATTTATTTATTTTTTAAATTAAATAATATTTGGTGTAATTTTAATACGTAATTTGAAAAGGGTGGCATTATTTCTTCACTAAAAAAGGTTGGAGCCACGCAAATATTAAAATTATTTTGTTACTCTTCCAACTTTGCCCCAGTAATTCATTTTGCATGACGTATTAGCCATCGTCACAACTCAACATCGTTTCTAGAAACTTTCATTTTTTTTTTTGTATCCCATCCCTTTCTGTGACTTCATTCTATGTTTTCTCTGTCAACATTCAGACTCAACCAGGTGTTAAAGCGCTTCTCTCTTATTTCTGTTTTTTTTTTCGATTATGAAAGTTTTTTTTATTTTTTATGGATTAGAAAGCCCTGTCTCCCCTGCTAGAAATGATTTGATATTTTGTTTTAAAACACTCTATCTCTCCTATTCTTTGACTCTAATCTTGGGTATCAAAGTTCAATCAAATGGATGAAGGTGCTGTTGTGCTGAGAATTTGAACCAAAGTCGAGGCTTGAAAGCTCCTTGACCTTCTTTGGCTCTTCCCTCTGGCTTTCAAAAGCTGGAAGTTTATATTTTTCTTTTGCTTTCAAAATTGACTCAAGTCTAACCCAATATTTTTTTTCCAAGATCTAAACCCAACTTTGAAGAAGCTAGCTAGATGAATGAGTAATCATTCAGTATATTAATTAATTTAAAGCTTCTATTTTAATTGTATATATCAAAACAAGGTATTATAACTCATCATCCACCCTTTTAAAAATATTCAAGCTGCTCTAAAAAGCTATGAATTGTAATTTGACTTTTTCATAGTAGTGTTCGTTTGTTCCAGTTCCATGGAGAAAATTAATGTTTGTTGTTTAGGTGGTGATATTCATTTCTTGACATTATCAACGTCTTAATTGAAGGAAAAAAAGATGCAGTAAAGAGGGCAAAAAAAGTCAAAGATGATAATTGATTTGATTATTATCGTGGCTCCTAACTTGTTTTTTTTTTTTTTTTTTTGAGGTTTGGTATTTTTTTGGGTACTCATATTTTCAAATAATTTTAGATTAATAATTCATAATAGTTAAAAACTTTTAATTTAGTTATTTTTAATATTATTGATAAAAAAGATAATATTTTGACATATTGGCAAGAAATAAGCAAGAGTAAAATAGTAAAAAAAAAAATATTATATATTTTAATTAAATTTTTAAGTAAAAGTCCTATCTAACGCAAATTTTTTCTTTCATATTTTATATTTTGGTTCTACTTCTCTCCCGCGGATCAAAACAATAAAAAAAAAATTTAATTTAAATATATAATATTTTTTTTTACTATTTTATTCCTATTTAGATGCCAAAATATATATATTTTTACTAGTAATAGTAAAAATGATAAAAATATTTTTTTTTAATTATCATAAATATTAATATAAAATTATTTAAAAATATGTGTATTGAAAAAATACAAAACCTTTTTTTCTTTTTGCGTGAAAATAATGTCATCCATTAAAAAAAAAAAGTATTTTATGTGAAACTACAACGCGTATCACTCAATACTTTAGGATTTTTCTCTCCTCGTTTAATTCAATAATGCCACCCTTTGAAAAAAAAATAAGTATTTTATGTGAAACTACAACGCATATCACTCAATACTCTTGGACTTTTCTCTCCTCGTTTAATTCAATTTCCATTTCAAAATTATATTTCATATTCAGTGTTTGGTTATATTAATTACTATAATATATTTCTGAAATATTTCAATAATAATTTGAATAACCTAATGGCTAACATGAAATATATATCTTTAAATTAGTCAAGTAAAAACAATTAGAAAATCCTAAATCCATAATTCTACAAGTTACTAGGTTGAATATATAACTTACAAGCCATTATTCGAGTTCAATTCCCATTATTATTTTGATGTGTTAGTTTATTTGATACTAATACACAACAAATATATAAAATACACTAAAATGGATAATTTTTGTTATAGGTACTTAGGAGAGAAAATGACATAAGATTAATTAATATATAAGAGAGAAAAGTGTGAAAAATCTACAAAATATATGGGTTAGAAAAAATTGAGTTTATATTATCATAAGATATATACACTTCTTCTGTACTACCGCTATATAGGAAACAAAAATTTAAAGATGATAGAGGTTATTTGAATCCGTATTACTCGATTATTATTTTTTTAATAAACTTTTTATAGATTTTTTGTTGTTGCATATGTAATGTAATAAGGTTATTTCAAATATATTATATATTTTTTTGTTGTTTAATGTTGTTAATTTATGTTTAATTGCATATTATAATACGTTTATTTATAAATAAAATTTTATTTTTAACTCACTTTATGTAATATATGTACATATGTATATATTTTTTTTCTATAACATAAAAAAAAATGTGTTTAATATATATTTAAAATATAATATATATATAACTTTTTTATTAAAAGTAAAAATAATTGAACATAAGAGTCATGTAAAAATTGAATAGTTAAAGTTATTCCACTTCTCTATTAGAAAAAAAAAATTAAGAAATAGTTACTTATACCATAAGCTTTTTAAAGGGAGTGGTACTTAGTGGTACCAATTATTATTCTAATTTTTAAGTTATATTTTCAAAGTAATTAAGTTATCAAATTAATATTTGATAAAAATTTAATTGTATATATGTCATACAATTAAAAATAAAAATAATTTAAACATTTTAAATTTATTAATATTATTTTTTAGGTTTTGAATTTAAATAATCTAATAATTTTAAGTAATTAATATATTGATATTGTAACTTTAGAAGGTAGTCAATCTAAGTCTTAATCTTAAAAATTTGATATTTTTTAGATGTAAAATAAGAAATTATTAAAAAGATAAAAAAAAAATTAATAAAAAAAAACTCATTATCTTCGTTATCTTTCAATTTTTAATTATCTAATTTTTTTTAATAAATTATATAGTTTTATTATTTCAATTATATAGATAAAATTTAGTATTTTACTTATTTTATGGACAAGAATGAACTGGATACAATATATCTAGAAAGGGTTGAATAAATTATTTTTAATTTTAATAGATTGTAATTATGTAACTTAAACACAACAGTTAGATATGCAATCTCGTGTAAAAATAAAATGCTAAATTAAAAAATAACACAAGAGATTTTTAAGAGAAAATAACCTAGGCCACAATAATGACCTAAGAGAAAAATCATCAGTCCATCGGACCAACCACTATGAAAATTAATGTTCAACTACAAGCTCAGGTCTTAGACTACCCTTCATAGATAAATTTTCCTTATGTAATTTACTTATGAGTCGTTGCTCCTTTTACAGCCTCCATAAGTTACGTGTTTGGATCCTGACCAACGTTTCAATCTACTTGAATCTCACAAGATAAATCGAATCCGTCAACTACAATAATTTTGAGTCACACGAAATACCGAACATGTCATCTTTTGTACCTAAAATATTAGCAAAAATAACACAAGTGTAAAGTGTGTCCTATAACATATTTAATAACAAAAAATCTTAACTAACAAATTCAAGAGCATATAATATAAAAACTAAATCAGCTAGCAAACTCTAGGATAATCATGTAAAGCTCAATATAATAAAAAATAATTAGGCATATGAATTATTCAAATATAACCGCACAATATGTTTAAACAATTAAATTAAGAAAATGCTGAAGATTAATAGATGAAGAGAAGGAAATTTTTCTTTTAAAAACTCAATCAGATATAAAAAATATTATGTTCAATGTGGTTAAGTTTTTCTAAAATAAAAGTTGTTTATACAAAGTCCAATTTTACTTAAATAAGAATTAATATTAAAGTACAATTATACTCATGCAATGATTCAACTTTTTTAATTAAATAGGATCAAATTGATAAAAATAACATATGGGCCGAATTTAAAAAAGAGTAGTTGTAAAATTGAAAGACTAGCTCGATCGATCTACCAACGATTAAGGACCCTCTATCAATCGACCCAATCCTCGATCGATCTAATCATGCATTTTTCAAATTCGAGAGCAACTAGATTAAAGTCGATTAATCCTCGATAAATTTAGGCTCGGTCGATCTAACTTCAATCTATCTAACTATGTGCACAAAATTCTTCTAAGTGTGCTTGCATTATTGTATGACGGTGTATGCATGAAACATATATTTTTACCTAATACATATGTATTGAGAGCTAATTAGTTTCTTCAACTTTGATTAATTAACTTAATAATGAGTTAATATACTAGATTATAATCAAACATTTTATCCACAAAAATTACCGACACTTATAAACTTTACCATTTATCTTCCAATGATTTGTTATTTATTCCCTTTCTTATTCATTTAAATCTTTAATCCTAATTTATCTATCGTTTCTCTCTCGTGTTCTACATAAATTTGGTATCAGAATTAGAGTCAACAAGATTTATTTTGTTAAACAAAATTCCTATCTAAATTTTTAAAAAAAAAAAAAAATTTTGAACTCAATAAAATGAGGAGAGAAGAAATGGTGAGAGTTTTTTTTTTTTTTTAATTTTTTTTGTTTAATGATTCCTATTTTACTTATTAAAAGATATTAATTTTTTAAAATTTTGACTTCATTGAATATTTTGTTTTAAATTATAAAACTAAATTAATCAATTTTTATAATTATAGAATTAATATATTACTTAATAAAAATTATAAGATTATTTCAACCCAAAATCTAAAAAAAAATAAATTAAAATCATCAAATTATTTTTTATTTTTGTTATATGACAATATTTTATTACTTTTTAATTAAAAATATTAATTTAAAATTTAAATATTTTTAAAATATTATTTAAAAATTTAAATAATAATGAGTATCAATAAAGTGAACTGAAGTGTAAATTCTAAGAGAAAATTGAAACTGAAATGTTAAAGAATTTATAATCGGCTACGACCGTGAGGCGCACAAGCCATACATATATAGGGGCAACAACTCACATGCTGATAAGAGATGATACTTTTTTTTTTTTTTTTTTATAATGAAAAAAAAACCTCACCAGGATAGGGATAAATAGGGCTATTGTCACACAACACCACACACCTGGATCATCGAAATTGTTGGTATGCCACAAATACGGTAAAGAGCCAGGGCACCAGCGGACTGCAGTCCTGACTCAGCAGAGCGCGGAGGTTCGAAGAGGCAGAAATAGCAACATGCCCGGAGGCCGAACCATAACACCCTTACCAAGCTTCGAACCCGCGCCCTGCCTTGTGAGGACAGAGGACTGGTGCTTAGCACAGGCACCCAACCAACTGGGCTATTCCGTGAAAAGAGATGATACTTGAGATCTTTGTTGTTGTTTTCTTATGGTGATTCTGATTTGGGTGCAATAATGTGTGTGTATATATATATGGCCCACAACTCACATGCTGATAAGAGATGTGTTGACTTTTATGAATGATTCTGATTTGGGTACAATAATATGTGTGTATATATATATATATATGGCCCACAACTCACATGCTGATAAGAGATGTGTTGACTTTTATGAATGATTCTGATTTGGGTGTAATAATGGAGGGGTTATAATTTTTGATACGATATAATATAATTATACGATTTAATTATGATATGATATAAATTTTTTTAGTAAGAATTAATTAATAATTTTTTTATGTTTTTAAAGATTTTATTATTTCTTACTATTATAAATAATTAACACAAAAAGAATTGAAGTAAATTTTTTAATGTGTCACAAATACGAAAATACGATACAAATAACACGAAAAAATACGACACAAATATAAATACGATTAATACGATACGATTGATATCCTACAATAATACGTGCGTATATTATATTTTTTTTCAAAGATTTGTGGGCATTATCTGTAAAAAGCACTCGGAAAGTCGGAATCGCTGTTCTTGTCTGGTGATATTTTTCATATATTTAATTTAAAAGACAAATATTGTATAGTTTATTTTGCAGTTAAAATATTTAAGTTTAATAACTTTTTTTCTTTAAAATTTTATCCTATCAGTATAAGTTGAAATGGTTAAATTTTAGGTTTTTAAAAATTATTTTTTTATTTTTTCAATTGTATTAGAAAAGAAATTTTTTGACATAAATAATTACTGAAATTTTTTTTTAAATAAAATTTTTTATGAATAGAAAAATATAAAAATTGAGGTTTCCAATTTAAAATTGTGATGTAACTTTTTAAAAACTAAATTATCACTGATTCTAAATGGTCTATTTCACAAAAAGCTAATAAACCAGCTGGTAACCCATCATACTTAATTTAAAACTTTTTGTAAGAGTTCAAGTCGGCGATTGGGGTATGATATTCAATTAATACTTTATTTTTTAAAAATTTATATTTTAATTTATTTTTTTAAGTAATATATCTTAAATTTTTTAGCTTTTTAAAATATACATTTTAAATTAATTTTTTCAAAAAAAATTATCAATATCTTACATAGTTTTCTATGTGACTTTTCAAAAGAATAATTTTGAAATTTTAATTTTTTTTGCTAAACAAATTTTAAAAAATAATTAATTAAATTAGAGACAGGAAAAAAATAAATTAAAAATTGTCTAAATAAAAAAATATTATTATTTTGTTATTTTTTATAAAAAACTATGTTTTTTAAAATTATTTTAATAAAAAAAATTAAAATTTTAAAAATTCCGAATTTGATTTACTGACCGATAAAATGTACAATCTAACGAAGAGAATCCAAAAACTTACTATTTTTTTTTTTTTTAACACTTGTTTAATGGACTATATTAAATATAATAATGTTAAATTAATTTTTATTAAATTATACTATAGTTAATTTGTAAAATATTTATATAAATAATTTATATAATATAATAAGATAAAATTGATAGAAAATAATTTAATATAATAATTTATATTTAAACTAATACATAATTTATGTTTATATTGTTTTCTTGCTTATAAAATAATTATATTATAAATTTTATTTTAATATTTTATTACATTATAAAAAATTAAAATATATAAAAATTTACTTGAGATGAAAAAAAAAGTTATGAGGCAAATTTTATAATTAAAAATTTAGATATATTAATTTAGGTGTTCAATATAACTAATTTATATATATATATATATATTTTATTGAGAGAGAGATTCTATAATAATGTCAAACATGCCAATTTTCTTTTTTAATTAAAATTACACATAGCATAGTGCTAACATTTATGTCACTCAAAACTAAAATACAGATGTTCGTGCATATGAGAATAAAACTTTACAAAATATTAAGATTATTAAAGAGTTCATGTAAGAAATGCAAAAATTTAAAAATATTAAAATTTAATTTAATTATAAAAGATATAATAAATTAAATAATATATAGCATATGATAAAATAATTCTCATAATAAACTATTGTGAGAATTATTTTATTATATGCTATATATTATTTAGTTTAAAATATCTTTTATAATTAACTTAAATAAAATTAATATACTCTAAGTTTAAGAAGTTAAAAATTATGCAAAAATCATAGTTAAAAGTTTAAAACGATTATCTAGAAAGTTTAAAGCATATGCTAAATAATTTGTCATTTGGTCTAAAATGTTTATACAACAAACTAAAATAATTAAAATTAGTAAAAACTGCAAACATCTCACAAACTCGACTACATTGCGCAGATTGTTTTTGTAACATGTTAGTCTTTTGAACTTTGTTGAGCAGAAAAATAATAGTAATTCCATTAGTACGGACATCAAAATTATTTAGATTAATTATTTTTTATAAGTTTTATGTCCAAATATTAATATTTGGATGGCTTTCAAAGATACGGACGGTGACAGCGAAAAAGTTGAGGACAGTTTAAGAAATAAAAAATAACAAAATTAATATTTTTTAAAATTTATAATAATAAAATTAATAATTTTTTATTTAAATTTATATTTTTATAATTAAAAAAATAATTAATATATCATTTTTTTTTAATATTCATTCAATTAAAATTAAATAAAAATAATTTAAAATCGTTTAATATTTTATATTTAAATAAAATATTTAATATTATTAAAATATTAATTTATTATTATAAATTTTATACATATTATTTTTAATAATTTTTTAAAATTAATGCTAACAAAAAATTAAATATTGATGGAAGGTGTCAGCTAAAATAATGTTCACTCTTCCGTGAATAGTCTGTTTATCAATTAAGAAAAAAATCAATTGTACTAAAGGTGTCAGCTAAAATAATAATTGAGCACACAGGATTGTTAGACTGAAAAATAATTTTTTAAAATCAATGCTAACTAAAAATTAAATATTGATGGAAGGTGTCAGCTAAAATAATGTTCAGTCTTCCGTGAATAGTCTGTTTATCAATTAAGAAAAAAATCAATTGTACTAAAGTTGTCAGCTAAAATAATAATTGAGCACATCTAGACAGAATCACTGGTTTCCGATGCATGATATAATTTACTTGTTTTTATATTAATAAGTGTCCTTATCAATCCCTTCTTTGTTATATATATTTAATTTTATATTTAATTAATAATTAATATATTATTTAATAAATATTATAAAAATTAAATAAAAAAATAACATTTTTACTGATAAAAAACTAAATAGAAAAACAACATTTTGTTACATCTTCATGACTGTTGCAGCACAGTCGTTATTCTTCTAAGCAGCAAAATATGAAATAGTAAATAGGCAGTTGTAGTAGTTAAGGTTGCAATTTCACAAGAGAAAGTTGTTCGTTCCTACATGATGACAGAAGGATTGAAATAGAAGATCTCTCTATTCCTTCAATAATGTATTATTTGAAACATAAAGTTGTGAATCAGCCAATCTTGGTTTTGGAATGACAATAAGAGAATTCTTTTTCTTTGTAACAATTCCAAATTTGTCCGACAAATCAACTTGAACACCAACAGGCAATTCCCAGTCGAACGAATGTAAAAATGAAGCTAATGTATAAAATAAACTTCTCTCAGCAAGAGGGAGTCCTGCACAAATTCTCCTCCCAGACCCAAATGGAAGATATTGAAAATTATTGCCTGTGAAGTCAAACTTGTTAGAAATAAACCTTTGTGGTATAAATTCCAGTGGCTTCTCCCAGATGCTAGAATCTCTATATATTGCCCACATATTCAGAAAAACCTTTGTACCTTTAGGCACCATATACCCCCCTACTATACTATTTTGGCTTGGACAGTGAGGTGATAAAAGAGGCAATGCTGGGTGTAAACGAAGTGTCTCTTTAACGACAACATCTAAATAACTCAGTTTGGGTAAATGAGATTCTTGTACCAAAGTTGTCCATACCCACAACTTGAGCTAGTTCTTCTTGTACCTTTTTCATTTCTTCAGGATGATTCATTAATTCTGTCATTACCCATTCGATCACTGTTATTGTGGTGTCTGTTCCACCCACTACAATATCCTGCATGATTTTCAAAATAAAATTAAGAAAAGAAAACAAAAAAAAGGAAAAATTATCAAATTAAAGAAACAATATAATGTGCGGGAATTGTATATATGTACCATAAGTATGGCCTTGAGTTGGTTTGTTTCAATTGAGATTTCAGTATCTTCATTCTCAAGACGCTGCAGAAGAAACTGAAGAAAGTCTGTTCTTTGTTTTTTATTATCAATTAATGATGACGATCCTTCATCAACTTTAGGATTCCTTCGTTGTTCAATGATAGAATCAAGCATCGAATCAAATTCATGCAACACCTTCTTCATCGCCTTTTCTATTCCTTGTATATCAAATCTTGCAAGGGCTGGGAAAACATCAGAAATATTGAGCTTCCCAATTAGTACCATAAGTTCTGAGCTGAGCTTCCTAAATTCAGATATGTTCACTGTTTTGTTCTCTGTTATGTTTACAGAGCCACCACATATCATACTAATAATTGAATTGATGACTGCTGAAGATGTTAAGTCTCCAAAATTAATTGGGCGACCAATATTTTCATAGATTTGGTTAATTGATTTGTATACCTCTTTTCTTCTCAAATCGTATAAACTGTCTAGCACCGTATTGCTTAGCATCTGACTCGCAAAAACCTTACGCATCTTCTTCCACTTAGAATCGTACGATGAAAATGCAATATCATTCGCTCCGTATGAAATAAGTTTTCCAGCAATTGGAGGGTCACGGTTGGCAAAGATTATATCTTGATCACGAACTACTTGTTTCACCAAATTTGGTGAACTTATCACTATGCTTAAGTTGTTCCCGAGCCAGACCTTGTAAATGGGACCATATAGCTTTGCTAAATCTGAAAATTCTCTGTGAAGATCAGTGCCTAAAAATGGAAGGTAGCCAACTATTGGCAAGCCGCGAGGGCCTGGTGGTAGAGGATGGTTTGTCTTCTTACGAGTCTGCACCAACCACCGGACGGCAAAAATTGTCAGCATAAGCGAGACAATTACACCCACAATTTCAAGCTTATCGTTGCAAGCTTCCCACACCCTCCACAACATTTCCTTCATCATTGTATTAATTATGTTTTGCTGTGTGGATATATTCATGACTTACGAGCAATATATATAGACATGGATAATCTTTTACTTGGTGTTGAGCTGTATTATTTTAATTCTTAAATGTGAAACCTCGTCAAAAAGTATCCAAAGTGAAAACTCTTGTAAAACAGGGAGCAGGTCGAAGTTAGACATGTTATTTAAGATATTTGATGCTAACAATATAATTTATTCAGAATTAATACCGTAATAATATCCAAATTAAACAAATGGTATTATTTTTACCTATATTTTTAAAATATTTTAATTTAATACTATATTTTAACAATTTATTCAAATATTATAAAAATAAAACAATAATTTTATTCAATTTAAGGACTTTTACATGTATCATACATAACAAAAAATATAAACCCAATTTTGGCATTAAATTTTTTTTCCTCCTCTCTTATTCTTTTTTTTTTTTCCTTCTTTTCTTCTCTTCTTCTTTTTTCTTCCCTGCATTTCTTCTGCTTCTTAAGCGCAAACTTTTTTCCCTTCGCAGCGGAAGGAAAGAAAAGGAGGAAAAAAAAAAATTAAATGTCAAAATTACTCCGGCTTATTTTGCCATAAGCATGATACATGTTAAAATTTTTTAAATTAAATAAAATTTTTATTATAATTTTGCAATTAAAATTAATTAATGAATTAAGGTATTAAATTAAATTTTTTTAAAAATACGGGTGGAAAGAAATATGAGTTAATTAACTTAGATACTACTATTAAAGTACCATACCAAACTAAATTTATTATTAATTAGTCTCTAAATAAATAATATTTTAATTAAAAAAAATTTAAAATTATATATTTGTTTTTTTTTTTTTTTAACTATAAAAATAAATAATATCTTTTATAATTTAAAAAATTATATAATAAAAATGGTTAATTCTGTAGCACTTTTCGTAAAATAAGCAAAAACTTCAACACAAAATAGATTATCATTCTCCATCTGAAGATTCTAGTACGTCCCTACCGGACTGTAGGGAAATTGGAGGAAAGATTTCTACAGAAGGATAGGGACGAAGAAGGGGTTAACTTTTTCAGGCCTCTCAGAATCATAATCATCAGTTACCAGTAACACTTGCAGCTGATATTTAGAGTAAATATTTATATAATTATTTTTTTAATAACACAAATACAGATATGAAATGATTGATAAAAGAAAATAAAAAAATAATATATTTAAAATTTATAATAATAAAAATAGGACCATTATTATCTTATGTTTAAATTATATATTTTTATAATTAAAAAAATATTTTTTACATAATTTTTTTTAAACATCCGTTCAATTAAACATTATTTAAATTAAATTATGACAATTAAGACTCGTTCAATGTTGAACGTTTAATATTATATGTTCTATATTATTAGGGTGCTAATTTCGTTATTATAAATTTTAAGGGTGTTATTTTTAATAATTTAAAAAAAATGTAAAAACTAGAGAGTATATTTAGATGCAATAAAAAGGAATTTAAATTTTTTAAAAATATTATCCTTAAATAATTTAAATTAAAATTTATTAGATTAAATAAATTTATTTTAATAATTATAAAATTAAAATATCAATAAAATTAAATTATCAAGATAAAACTAACCCAAAATTCTAATAAAAAGCAGCTAAAAAAGTAAAATCAAATCAATCCATAAATTAAAAAAAAAAAAAAAAATTTGCTTTTGTGCTATGAAATATGCTTCCAAACGAGCACTAAACATGATCGATTCCTTAAATAAGGAAGAGTGTATACTTTTAATTATTTTATATAAAATAATTATATTATAATTATAACGTACTAATATTTTATTAATATAATTTATCATAAATTTATAATAAATAATTTTTTTTAATATTGGCTATGCCCTACTATTTTAATTATCATAATAACAAATTTATATAAATTAAAATTTTCGAAGAAATAACCGCTACTTTTTTTTGCACAAACAAATAACCACTCATTAAAAAAGTAAATTGTTACATATTAATTTAATTTTTTAAATTAAAAATAATATTATTTAGTCTAATTATTTTTTAAAAAAGTAATAAATTAAAAATAAATTATATTATGTTATTAGGTTTTCTATTAAAATTTTATTTTTCTTCAAGTATTTACATTTACGGTATGATTAAAATACAAACATTTACTAATGGAATAACAACAATCAATATGAAATTTTTTTATGAAGTATTTGTTCTAATATTTTATGATTGATTATTTTATTTTAATGTTTTATAAAATTTATTTTTTTTGATTAAATTAAAATATATATTTAAATAATGTTATGTTGGATTATTATTATTGCTGATTTTTTTTAAATAATTTCACATTAAATTTATTTTTCTCTTATTAAACCGTCATTTCAATCACTTGTTATGAAAAAAATTATTTAAAATTTATAAAACTAATATAATTTGCCTTAATATGAAATTGTTTTTAATCTAGCTACAGATCGAATAATACCAATGAGACAATGACTTAATTTAGGAAGTTCGTATATCCCCTCTTTATATATTATATATTTGCGAAACATTTTTGTGAGCCTATTTCTACTTAGTTGTCAATAAACATTATATCATAAACAAGAAAAGGGTTACAAGTCACGGTTGATTTCAATTTTCATGCTCGTTGTTGGATGTGCGTCTAGGCGTCTTCTACGCTTAAAATCATAAATATATATCAACAATAATTACGTGTAAATCGAAATAAAGAAAATACCGTATGAAATTTAGGGGAAATTTTATGACACAATATAACAATTTTTTGAAATATATAATGTTGCAATTTAAACAAAATTAATTATATTGTTATAATTATTTTTATTAATGACACAATAAAAATGAATAAATTAACCTTTTTATTTATATAATTAATAGCATTATAGAAAAATGTATATTTAAATTTAAACTTAAAATTTGCACTTATATGAATTATACTGTGAAAGCAACCAAATAACTTTTGGGAATAAAAAAATTTATTTTATTTTTCAAAAAAACTTTATTCATACCATAATTTATATGAATATAAATATATATACAATTTATGTGATCTTTTCATTTTTCTTGCATTATAATCCACTTTTATAATATAACGAAAAACTATCATATATGATAATAATTCATATGATTTATACAATACGATTGATTATTTATCTCTCATTTATATTAGGCAAAAAAATCACAACAAATTCTCTAACCAAAAAATAAATAAATAAAAAGCACAAGAAGTCCACATGATTGGTGAATGGTGAATAAATCATTTTTCTTTTTTTGGCTGGTTAATGATTGATGTTTTAAATTTAATTTTTATAACAGGCTAACATCCTTAGCATTTGTTTTTCAAAGAAAGTCTAACAACATAGCTAAATGTTTGCTATAAATCTAAATCATATATTATTAAGTATACTTTGGTGAATTTTTTATTTTATTTTGTGAAATTATTATTATTATTATGTAGACATTTGCTATATAAAAAAGGTAGAAATCAAGGATTGAAAATATTTTAGATATTGTCATCAATATCTCGATAATATTTGTATTTTATAGGTTTTGATATTTTTTTTTTGATCAATAGGTTTTGATATAGATATTCATTGTCTACAACAATGTAGAAAAAATGTTAATGTGAATAAAATATTAATAATATATAGTTAATAATATAGATATTATAAAAAAAATGTCGATAATATCGATAAAATATTCTTTATGATTCACGTTATTTATTTTTTAAATAATTTACCATTAAATATCTATATTTAGTTTTATTGAACATAAAATTTATTAGTTTAAATAATTATTTTAAACATTTAACTATCTATTCTATAACTTTTTGAATTTATTACTTAAATTAAATATAAAATGCATTTATATTTATATATACTAAATAATACAATTAATTTAATAAATAAGTAATGAATTATTTTCATATTTTTGAAGATTTATTAAAGTTTTGATAAATTTTTTTGTCAGTAATTTTTGTGAAATTTTTTTAGATAACGATAGTATCTTTGATATATTCATAAAATTTAATTCGCTATATTGTAATCGTGTTTTGGTAATTAATTCAAGCTCAAGTATTGGGGTAGCAAACTTCCTATTTTAATCGATAATCTATGACAGGTCTTATCTGACATGCACGCATTGTTTATAGAATCATTTCATTTATTTCCATTTTTTTGTCGGCCAACTAGAGGCTTGCCTCTTGGGTCTGGTGGTAAAGAAGAATTTGCCTTGTTCCTTTCTGCATCTACCATATCATTAATAATACTGAAGTTGATAGTAAAAGGTTAACAATTACTACTACAACAACTTCGTGTTTCTCGTTGTAACTAGTTTCTCTTAACGTCAAAGCAAGTTGAAAAAGAGTATTAATGAAAATGGAAGACATTCAATAGTGAAGACAGTTTCGTACATGTTTTGTAAAATTGTTACTTGACAACCGTTATATATAAGACTTTAAGGACAGGAGCACTATTTACTAAAACATTCGTTGTTAAGTTCCAAAAAAATACAAAAGCTTTTATTTCTCTCTCGCTTATCTCTAATCTTTGCAAGTTCTTGGCTGGTTGTCGATCGACGGCAAGTTGATTGACCGTTTGGCCTTTCGTTCCTTGGTCCCCTTGGTTGGTTGTATAGTTTCCCCTTTGGTTTTGATGTTTTTATTTGTTGTCTTCTGTTTTCTCTAGTAGTGTTTCTCACATCGTCGCTATTGGGTTGCCAGCATTATTAGGACGCACCGTGAAAGATTGCCACTGTTCGGAGATTTTTTCTCCCTTTTTTTTGGTGCCTGAATGATCATTTCTCCTCTGATTTTGTTTTGTTGTTTTGGTGGTTGTTTGAAAGCATTACTGGTCTGATCATGTTGAGCGACGATAGCTACCAGTGGCAAGTTTCAACAAGCAAGGAGGAGGGATCCTTGAGGTGCACTAGTTTATTGTGTTTCGTTGTTTTGTTGTATATGTTTTGTGTTTCTTGCTATTTCCGGTATGTTTGAAAATTTGCATGTAATATATTTTATACTTCTATTGTTATGATGAATGTCTACAATTGTATAATTTTGATACTTTAAAATATTCATATTTTTAAGTCGTTGAATCAAATACTAATATGAGTTATAATATCGAATTAATGTATAAAACTTATTGTATTTATTCACAGATTTTAGAGGTTATAGCATATTTGTCAATTTTAATTATATATTTAATTATATGATGTATTTTTTTTTTTTTTAATGAGATTGTAGTCTATATAATTAATGGAAGTTTTTTTTGTGTTTGTCTATAAAAAAAAATAATAAAAAGTTAGAACAAAAATATTATATTCATGTGTCAAAGGTCCATTCAACCATGGGCGGCAAAAGATCAATTGAATTTAACAACAACAACAAAAAAAAAAAAAAAAGAAATTTTTCCCGTCTTTAAGTGTACAAATTTATTATGGGGGTTCAAATGACCACATATTATGTAAAAATCATATTTTAACTCCTTCCACTTTTTTTTTTGTAAAATATAAAAATGATGTTCAATCATATTGTTATGTTTCATTAATTAAGGTAGATTAAATTATAGTTAATTTGTAAGAGTAGTATCCAATTCTAATTATAAAGTGTAATAAGTTTTATTATTATTTTTACATGTGTTTGGGTAGAATATATATATTTTTTTACATGTGTGGGTAGGATGTATTTAATTAATATTTTGATAGATTTTAAAGAGGAAGAAACTTTTACACGGCTCATACAATTTTTTTCTTTAAAGAGATGCAAAGATCAATTAGAATAAGGAAAGATGATGCTCACGTTGTTTAAAATATATGTTGCCTAGGACCAATTAGTCAAAGCAATGAACCGTTGCTATGTTGACAAAGGGAGATGCATTATTCACACATAGAAAATATTTTACAAGCCAATTTATTTCTTATTAAGTAGAGCAATCATTTGCACATTTGATTCATGCTAGCAACTGAGTTCAATACTTGCGATAGAACAAAGTAGGAAGTACGTTTTGGAATGTTGACAAGTTATTCAAGTTTTTTTTTTTTTTCTTTCTTTTTAATGTATTGAGGTATCGGGGTATTTTAAAGTTTTATTAATAACTCACTTTATAAACACATTTAAAATAGTGAATTATTATCTTAATTTTGCGTATAACCATGTAAAATTTGTAGACTTCTTTTTTTTGTTGCACTGAACCATTTGGCATGTTAAGTTATTTCCAAGATTGGAAAAAAATTAATACGTTCCTCTTATATATATTATTATATTATAGTATAACTGAGAAGAATAATATTAGGATCACACAAATTCGCACTTATGTAATTTATATTGGGGAAATAGGCTATATTAGACCCATTTTATTAATCTTATTCTAAACTAACCCCCTGTTATCAAACTTCCAAATATACCCTTTATCCCTCATATCTACCGGTCTCCATCTCTCTCAACAGGTGAAGAAAGGTGCCGCAGGAAGAAGAGGAGGTGGTCCAAAGAAGAAGCCCGTTTCCCGATCTGTAAAGGCTGGTTTGCAGTTCCCCGTTGGTAGAATTGGGCGGTACTTGAAGAAGGGTCGGTACGCTCAACGTGTTGGAACTGGTGCTCCAGTTTACTTGGCTGCTGTGCTTGAGTATCTAGCTGCTGAGGTATTGGAATTGGCTGGAAATGCAGCTAGAGACAATAAGAAAAATAGGATTATCCTAAGGCATGTGTTATTGGCCATAAGGAACGATGAAGAACTTGGAAAATTGCTTGCTGGTGTTACAATAGCACAAGGTGGTGTCCTTCCCAACATTAATCCAATTCTCTTACCAAAGAAGACAAATCAAGCTACCAAGGAACCAGCATCAAAATCTCCGTCAAAAGCCACCAAGTCTCCCAAAAAAGCCTAGTTCGTGACCCCTAGAAACTATTTGGTTTACACTCCTAATCATTGTAGGTATTCGTATTAGGACCTGTTTGATTTCGGTTGGTCTTGTGAGGAAAAAAAAAAAGTTTACATGGGAAGAAACTTGCGCTTAATCCCTTTTATTATTAGTGAAATGAAATTTCTTTTTTCTTTGCAAAAAAAAAAAAAAAAATCAGAACTCCAAATTCATGGGATCTGCCAGCCAATGCACGGACAAATAACACTTTGTTTATAATAATAATAATAATATACAACATCCTTTATTATTATTATTATTATTATTATTATTATTATTCATTTATTTATTTATTTAAGTGGACATATGTGTCCTCTAAAATATACTCATCTGGTTTTCAGTTGGACACATGTCCAACTCTGTTGAAGTGAGTTGGACATACGTCCAATTGAGGGGTTATTCTGGGCAATCTAGTTGGACATGTGTCCAACTCGGCTCCGGCGAGTGGGGTCGCCGACCGGTCAAAATTTCATCAGTTGGACAGTCGTCCAACTGAGCTCCGGCGAGTGGACATATGTGTCCTCTAAAATATACTCCTCTGGTTTTTAGTTGGACATGTTGAGGTGAGTTGGACATACGTCCAACTGAGGAGTTATTCTGGGCAGTCTAGTTGGATATGTGTCCAACTCGGCTCCGACGAGGTCGCCGGTGAGTGGGTCGCCGGCCGGTCAAAATTCGGTCAGTTGGACAGTTGTCCAATTTTGAGTAGTCAGTTGGACACATGTCCAACTCTGTTGAGGTGAGTTGGACAGTCGTCCAACTGAGGGGTTATTAAGGGCATTTTTGTCATAATATATAAAAAAATCAAGTGGAGGGGGTCATATCAGATTTTTAATAAATAGGGGGTCATGACAGCATATAACCCTTTATATTGCATAGGTCTTAATATTATTTAAAAAAAATTAATTTTTTAATTTTAAAATAATTTTGATATATGTCACAAAATAAGAGTTGCAAGTAAAAAAGTTGGTGCAAAAATACGTGATATTAATCATTCACTGACTGAGAAAACTGAAAACCTAGCATGCAAGTAGAAGAGGTAGTTCTCCCTCTTAAAATTGGAACACTAGTTCAGAATACTATTACATAAGATGGAACATACTGGTCTAACACCAGTTGCAGTTACCAAATGCAAACCCAATAAGCATATGGAAAATAAACTCTGCTTACGAGAAATATATGCTTAGTCCGCGGATTCAAGAGTTGTACCTAAAAGGGTATTATATATATACAGTAAAATATAGTTTTAGTTATTTCTTAATTATTATTTTTTTTTAAGTTATAAAATATATTATTTATATCTCAAGGACAAATTTATAATAATTTTGATTTATTATTTATAATTATATAATTAATTTTTTGATTTCTTATTCTTTTATAAAAATAACCACTAATATATATGATAACAATTTTTAGTTAATAATTTTTAAGAAAAGCATCAAAAAATTATTTCCAAGTTATTTAGTAATGCTTTTAATTTTTTATTTTAAAAAATTTTAAAAATAAAGAAAAAATTTGGTCATTTTCTTCCAATATTTTTACATATAAAAATTATATGATTTGAAAAAAAATCAGAAATTAGATTTAAAAATTTTCTTTTTACAAATTTATGAATCACTCCATATTTTGGTTGTGATTCTTTACAAATGTAAAAATTAAAATAAAAAATTGTTAATAAAAATACATGATTGAAAAAAAAAAAATCACTTGAAAAAAAATAAATATTATTATCAAACTAGTCCTAAATTTATTTAACGAACATTGCCCTCCTTATTTGTGTATACATCCACCCCTGCTTAGGTTACTGATCATAAAGTGCAGGGTGAGATAACCTTGGTGTTGGAATGGCAATTAGAGGAATCCTCTTCTTCAATACAATACCAAACTTCTCCGATAGGTCTAACTTTTCTCCGTGGGGAATTTTCCAGTCAAAAGAATGCAAAAGAGTAGCAAGAGAATACAGGACCATCCTCTCAGCCATTACAATTCCAGCACAAACTCTTCTACCTGACCCAAATGGGAAGTAGTTGAAGTCAGTTCCACTGTAGTCCCATTTACCATTCAAGAACCTCTCTGGATCAAACTTCAAAGGGTTCTTCCAATTGAAAGGATCTCTATGCACAGCCCATACATTAACAAAAACTCGAGTCCCTTCAGGAATGGTGTAGCCTCCCACAGTGCACGTTTCACTTGGGCGGTGAGGGATTAACAATGGCAGAGCTGGATGCAGACGCAAGGTTTCTTTCATAACAGCTTGTAAGTATTGCAGTTTGTGAATGTGAGACTCTTCCACATTGTTATCTTTACCAATTATTTCTTCTAATTCCTGCTGGATTTTCTTCATTATCTCTGGTTGATTCATAATTTCAGCCATGGCAAACTCTATTGTGTTTGAGGATGTGTCACTCCCTCCTATTATCATATCCTGTCAATAGATTCCACAGCATTATGCAAATATGCGTTGATTGCTACGAAACCTCGTGACATTATTTAAGCTTATCTAAACAGATTACCAATCTATGAAAATTATTTTCAAACAACAAAATATCTAAAAAACAGAGATTGATATTCATGCACTCATGTGTTGATGTAAAGAAATACCAGGCTGTATGTAACTAAATTCTAGACTAAGTAGCAGGTTAAGACAGAACAAAACTACACATGAACCAGTAACCACGTCCACGTAGAACAAGCGCATGCATCTTGAGTAAAATATTATTCTAACAACCGATTAATAATTTGATAGTGTTATTGCTTTGGTTTCTAAGATGACTTAGCAATTAGCATCATGTACTTTTCCTAAGGAATATGCAGGTATTTAAGAAGTGTGAACAAGGATATATATTATACAGGAATATTATATGCTATATAGATTACAATCTGTTATCCAATCCTAGAAGTTGTTTCTTTCTCAAATAATTTTAAGGACACGCCAATAATAATAAACAAACAAACAAAAAAATTACAGAACATCACCACCTGCATTATAGACCATTAAACACCAAACAAATAATACAGGCTATTTTAACGAGCTTGAACCACAATTTAAAATGAAAGACACAAGTTAGATGCGACTTCTAAGCGTTGAGAGCTTCACTCTCAATTCAGCCAACCTCTCAATATGAAACATTTCATATATTAATTTGTTTTATGATGTATTTTATCGATAACTAAATAATAATACTCCAGTATCAATTCTTTTTATATATAGATTCCTTTTTTTCTCTATGAATTTTGTTAAAAATAAGTGTTTAGATACACATGATGCATAAAAAATTAATTAAATATACACCACTACCATAATCCTTGTAATAATTAATAATATTAATTAATAAATGTTCAAAAGCAATGATATAGTACATACTACATACCATGATTAGGGCTTTAACGTGGTTCAAGGTCATAGGGATCTTGGAATCCTCGTCATCTTTCAACCGCAGCAAAAACCGTAAGAAATCGCTACTCTTATTTTCACCCTCCTTCTCAATCTTCAGCCGTTGATCAATCATTTTCTCAAACATCTTATCAAACTTCCCGGCTAACACATCCATTTTCTTCTTTATTCCCTGCAAATCAAACCGGGCAAGACCCGGATAAAAGTCCGAAATATTGGGCATCCCAATAAGTTCCGTCATCTCCGATACCATTTCCCTAAACTCCGCACCCAAACTAGCCCTCTCGTCTCCTTCCACTGTACTACCCCACAACATGTTTGTAATCACATTGAGTGTGGTCAAGAATATCTGCTCACCCACGTTTACAGGTGACCCGATCCGACTGTACAAGTACTCCACTGTTTGTCGCACCTCCCTGCGACGAAGAGAGTAAACGGAGTCCATGGTTGTGTTGCTTAGCATCTTTAGCACGCACACCTTCCTCAACATACGCCATTCGGGTCCATAAGGAGTCCAAACTATGTCGGATCCTCCATATGTGGCAGCGCGACCAGCAGCCGGAACGTCATGGTTGGCAAACTTGATGTCCTGATCCTTGAGGACTTGGCGAGCCAAGTAAGGTGAGCTAATGACGATGACAAGCTTGTTTCCCAGTCGGAGCTTGTAAATTGATCCGAATTTATCGGTCAATCTAGCGAAATAGGAATGAAGCTCTGGATCGAGGCCCAAGAGATTACCGACTAATGGAAGACCCAGTGGGCCTGGTGGCAAGCGTGAGGCGTTATTCTTGGATTTGAAATACAACCAAGCATACCAGAGGATAGAAAAGATGGTGGATAGACTGAGAAACATGGTTGTGGAGTCGAGATCTGCTTGACTAAGTTTTGACCACCATTTAGAGGAGGAAGTTTGAAAGAATGGAAAGTAGGATGCCATAAGGAGAAAGTGGGTGAGACAATAATTGGGGAGGGGAACGTTCAATCGGTCTCTAAAATAAACTATTGATTGGTTTGTTAGTACTAATGAGACTGTATAACTTTCGATGTTTGGTTTGCGGTAAGAATCGTATCTATTTATTATATATTATATAAAAAAGGACAGCTTTGTCCTATTCTAATTATTAAATATTTATTTTGTTTAATAATTTTTTTTTATTATTTATACGCTTCAGTTAAATGAATATCATTTATTTTATATTATACTGTATAAAAGAGGAATTTTGTCCCATTTTATTTATTTATATTTATTTTATTTATAAAAATATATTACTTTTAGTTAAGTGGATATCATTTATTATATTTTTTGGTTAAAAATTTTAAAAAATAAAAAAAATATAAAAAGTTTGTTTAAGGTATATTTTTATTATTAATAAAAATTTATTTGTATTTATATAATTTTAAATTATTTTTAATATATACCAACTTTTTTTTATTATTTCTATTATTTATATTTAGTTATACTTTATACTAAAAGAGAAATTCATTCCTTATTTATTTGATATTTTTTAACTTTTATTTTTTTAAACTCATTTTTTAGTTTTTATTTTATATCAAAAGAGTATCCATATGCAATTAATGCATATTTAGAAATTATTTGGATTGAAATTTTCTTTAAAAATATTATATTGATATACTTACGATAAAAGAGAGAGTTAACTCCTTATACATTTAACAAACATTTCATTTGACATTTTTTTAAAATTTTTGAAATTCATTTTTTTTTTTTTTTTTATAAAAATAAAATTTATAGGCAATACAAAGTTAAAATTCTTATATTTTGAATTTTTATTTGACAATCTTATTATTTTTGAAACTTATTTACATTTTTTATAACAAAATTATTTTTATTACAACTTAATCCTTGCATCAATTAGTTTGTTACAATATTAGTTATATATTAATAAGGAACTCTTGGCTTAAATAGCATACATTTTGGTTAAAAAGTTAATTTTTTCAAAACTAGCAATAATATGACTAAAAATGTGAGTTTTGATTGAATTAAAATTATATAAATTACAAAAATATCCTTAGTTATGTTATATTTGATATCAGTATGTAAATTATTTACATACTGTGTAAACTGTGTTATATATTAATATGACAGTATGTAAATGAGTTTATATACTAATATGACAGTATGTAAATAAATTTACATACAAATATGGCAGTATGTAAATGAGTTTACATACCAATATAGCAATATGTAAATAAGTTTATATACTAATGTGGCAGTATGTAAATGAATTTACATACTATGTAACACAGTTTACATACCTATTTACATAATATATAAATAGTTTACATGCTAATATGACAATATGTAAATAAGTTTACATACTAATATGACAATTTACATACTATGTAATATAGTTTACATAGTATATAACACAGTATATAAATAAATTTACATACTAATATGATAGTATATAAATAAATTTACATACTTGTTATTCAGTATATAAATTGTGTTATATAAAAAGGTACGTAAACAGATTACATACTATATAAACTATTCACATACAAGTCAAATGAAATGGTATCAATGAATCATGGCTTGGTGTTATCTTCTTCGTTCATCTTCCTTTTCACTTTGCTGACGAGCCGAAATTAATCAAATCAATAATTTAACCCAAAAATCAATATCAATAAATCAAAGTATTATATTAAGTGTATTGTATAATACAGCCTTGAGAAGAGGTTTAATAACGCAAAATTCAAAACTTTTGGTTTAAGCTCCTAAAAGACCAGTGCCATGGCCACTGTAGTGGACAAAGAGAACATTGTTGGGGTCAGCAGATTGAACGAGGTAAGAGAGAGCGAAACCAAGCAATAAATGTTCAAAAGGATATAAGCGTAAAATATTATTTCTTAAACGACAATATATAGCGATTTTTGGAAAAAAAAAAATGTAAATATTGTAAATGAGGCTCTATATTGGGTCATTAATTCTATTAATAAGTGATCTCATAGTTACTCAAAGTCTTTAACCTATCACATTCTTTATAGCATTATTCTTTCTTATATAAAGATAACAATAAAGCAATTTAAGTTAGTAAAATATTTGATATTATCTTTATTTTATTTTGCAAAAAATTTCAAGATTTATAAATAAAAATATAAATAAATACATGCAAGTGTAAAATTAAATAAAAATATATTTTATTACGACTTAATACATTTATCAATTTTAATGTCACAATATAATTAAATTTTATTAATAAATAATTTAAAAATTATTTTAATATTTTATAATTTAAATTTAACATTCAATTTATAAATATATAATTTAATGAATACGATAATTATATATATAAAAATTCATATGCAAGCCATAAATAATAGAGCCCATAATCGAGGGTAAAAAATCGATCCAAGCCCACAATTTCGTCTCCTTCTTCGTCTTCTCCTTTTTTCTTTTAAAGAAACAAAAGGTCACCACTCAACATTACATTTTACTAATTAATCAATGATCCTAAATGAATAATTTAAACTAATAATATGTCATAATTATGAAGAAAAAAAAATATTGAAAATAGCTTAATTTTTTATTTTTTTACAAAACATTTGAATTTTTATTTTTAAATTATCTAATTTTTTTGTCTTGATAAGTTGAATTTACTGAATTGATTAGCTTTTAATGGACATGATGATCAAGCTTAAGACCACGACAAAGTTGATCCATTTTCTACCTAAAGAAACTCTTTAGAAAGAGAATAGCATGAAATGGAAAGTATGATATATATAATATGTAGGTATCATTAAATAACTATGAACCAACCATTTAAATAATGGTGATCAATTTAATAAATAATATCAAACTATAGCCGGAAACAAACAAATAACCAATCTCCAAATAAATGAGAAATCCATAATATCGAAATTAGAAAAACATTATTTACTATAATAATTAATACGGATCTCTAAGCTGAGATCACCTAATAAAACATCATGGAAAGATAGAACAAGGACAGAGCCATAATTCCAACTGATGTCATCCTCTCTGCACCATTTTCATTGTCGGCTCCAGGAACTCCTGTAAGTTCGGTTGAATATCATGAGAACAAACGAGTAATTGTCTAGCCTGTCTCAATTTTCACTTGTAAATTTCAAACACGATTTTCCCATCAATTTGATATTCTTATGAAAAAGGCTAATTGAATTCCAACTCAAAATATGGGACAAAATTTTTTGTTTAGTATTGTGGGACATTTTTTTTTCTCACTCAAACAACAGGTTTATCAATAATCATCATTAATAAACAGCTGGATTGACCCATTATATTCATTTCACACCTACCCTTGCACTCAGAAAAATTTACTTATTTCATTCTCAATTCGTTGAAAGATCATAATTTAGAGCTTTTTTCAATAAATTAAATCAATATACTACTACAACATAGCGAAATGGCAAATCCAACTCTAATATCAGCAAAGAGAAAACTGTTACCTGGTGCTGATGGAGACTGAGGAGACTCCGCAGAAGCTGTAGGTGGACAGACAAGGCAATAAAGATCAAATCAGTTAATAGTTCTAAACATCTAACATTTTACAATTAATATCATATTAACAAGTCTTCATTTAAGAAATTATTGACGAATGAAAAAAAAAAAATCATGAATTGATCATCACAAACAATTGGGGAGTCACATAATCCGTGTCTAAACTTGAGCCTGGAACATTAACAAAAATGTAAAGAAAACACCTAATCCTTCCTTTTAAAAAAATAAGATTGCCTTGAGTTGAGAATTTGTAAACTCAACTTTTCAAAATCTATAAAACCAACCCTAAATGCGAAAAATACATCTAGTGATCTTACAATAATAGTTAAACCAGGCCAAAAAATTCATGATCGATTATCAAGAATTTAAATATAAAAATAAAATAAGTACGTACTTTTGCACTTGTTAAGTTCAACGGGAACGCCACAATCTCTGGTTAGCTGTAGAGCCTGAGTGACATTAACTCCAATACTCTCGAGAAAACCAGGTGTGGTGTAGAGGTTGCATATGCAGGTAAGTTCATTAGTCACGGCTTCTTTGATAGGGTTACAGCAAGAAGCTGGTGGGTTTGTTGAGTTCTTTAGATAATCTGCACACGGTGTCAATTTCTGAGCACAAGTTGCTGTAGTGGATTGTGCAATTGTAGGGCTTGTCAAACTCACAACCACAACCACTGCCATCAACAACATAGCACCCACCCGTTTCCTATTGTAAATGTTGACACCCATTGTTTTGCTCTTGCGATCTCTCTTTGGATTTTTGCTATGCCTTTTGCTCTGCTTGTTTATGTTTGCCTTCTGTTTTCTATTTACTTTTCTCAGCTGCTTTAATTTTTCTACTTTTGATATTTCGATTTGAGCTAATTTAATATTGGTCGAAACTTTGAAACATCATATTAGACCGGACCGTGTCCGCACACGACGAGTCTACAAGGATTAAAAAAGAAAAAACGTATAAAAATAATACCCTTTAAAATTTATAACAAATTTATATTATCATAATTTAAAAAATAATTAATATATTTATTTTTTTAACATCTATTCAATTAAAATTATACAATTATAATTTAAACTATTTTAATATTAAAATTAAATATTAATTTTTTTATTATAAATTTTATAGATATTATTTTTTTATAATTGAAAAAAAATAATAACAGGGCGAGTCAATTCAATAATTCACGCGGAATATATATATAATTTATAATAACTTAATAAATTTAATTTTAAAACCACAACTATTAATCTTTTATTTTTTTATATATTCATACGTAGACAAATTGAAGTTGTCTTAGTATTATAATATTATTAGGGGAAAACAGCACATAACTCACTATTCAGGACAATAGCACGCACGTTATATAGACTCTCTTTTTTTGACAGACACGTTACATAGACTTGGTATAATGTATCTACGAATAAATTATAAACCTAAAAGTAATAAGATCTAAATTAATTATCAGACACCATTTGTTGGAATGTTGATGTCTTCCATTTCCTTGTCGCAGTCAGATGACAAATTTTGAAATTGCTATGCGCGGAAATTACTCTCATAACTTCTGCTATCTTTTCTTGTTGAATATCCCAATGATTCCTTGAATAACTTACTTTAAATAATAAATTATAATTTGAGACCATTTCTCCTGCATATAATTTAAGCAAATTTATTTAATAAATCATCATTTATTATTAATTTGAGTTCATTTAAAAATAAATATATAGTTTTGCTTGAGTTAATTTTTCTTTAATTTTAAAAATTATTCATTAAATTCAAATTTAAAAATATGAAAAGGTCTACATCATTGACTTATATAATGATTTATTAAATTTATTTGTTATCAAAAAAGGTCTTATTATAATTTATCATTAAATAATTAATTTTGTGATTATTAATTTTTTTTAAATAATCATCAATATATTTAGTAATAATTTATGCTTACTAATAAAATAAAAAAGGCTTTTTGTTTTTTATTTTTTTTTCAAAAACTTTGAAAATAAATATAAGTTTTGGTTATTATTTATAAATTTTAAATTTTTAATTATTTTTTTCTAATTCCTATAATACATACAAAAATTATAAGATTTATTTTACTCTCTAAAAAAATGTTTGATAATAATAAAAAACAAAAAATTAGAAATTTGATAAATCATCCCATAATTAATTTGATAGTAATTTTTTAAAAATAAGAAAAAATTAGAATAAAAAATTATTACTAAAAATATTTGAAAATTAATTAAAAAATTAAAAATATTATTAAATATACTCTTAAAAAAATATACATGAAATTGTTTAGTTTGACGTCTTTTTAATGGTCCACCCAAGCTGTTCCGAGTTTCATTTCCATTCATTGTATTATTGCTAATGCTTGACTAATCTAGAAGCTATTCTTGAATTTTGAGGTTTTTTCCTTATTTATATTTTTGCCCTTTGAAAGAACAAATAATGAGGGCCAAAAAGACTTTAGAACGTCATATCATATGTGACAGATTCCTTGCTAACTAGTTTGGTAAGAACATATAACGAGGGCCAAAAAGACTTAGGACGTCATATCATACGTGACAGATTCCTCGCTAGCTAGTTTGGTATTTCAATTCCTTGGTTTTAGGGGTGTTTATATTTAGCCTAATTTTGGAATTTTATTATTCATTACCCAATTGATAGTTTTATTTTTTTTTTTAAAATAAACTTTATAGAGGTGGATAAAAAATAGAACAACTATTATACACTCATATATTACGTCTATGCATAATGAATTATTGACATGAGATGAGTATCCAACCTCATCGAAAAATATATCTATCAAGGATTAGCAAAAGGTGGTAGGTGAAAGTTCGACATTAAAACACATGCTTCAAATTTCGCCCACAATTCTTACATAGTACATCTAAATGTATTTGTTATCGAGATTATTCTATCTTAATTCAATTCATAGTTAATCTTAATTATAAGTGCATTTATTAATTCTAATGATAATCAATAAAATAAATATGAATAAAAATAGAAAGAAAAGGGGTGTAAAATTTAATTTTTTTTTTTTGTGTTTATTAAAAAATTGTAGGGAATTAAAATAAAAATATTAATTTATTTAAATATATTTTAAAAAAAATATAAATATAATAAGAGAAAATATTAAAATAAAGGATAATTTTGTAATTATATTTTTTTAGTTTAAAAAATGGAATCAATATCAAGAAGAATAAGAAAATGATCGATAAAAATTACTTTCAAATTTGTGAGATTTTATTCCCTTTTTAATATAGTTTTAGGAAGCAAATAAGGGAAGGAGAATGATTCTTTTTCCTATTATTATCTTACCTAGTTGGTAAACAAGTTATTTATTTATATGATTTTATTTTTAATTTTTGTAAGAAAACATTCATTTGTGACATTATGGAAGAATATATATATATATATACACACACAATCGTAAGTTTTTCAACCTATATAAATATATATTTATTTATATTATGCAAAAAATAATATACATGTATTGTAGAAAAATAATTAAAAATAAAATTTTATTAATAAAAAAAATTATGTCATCAAATTGCACTTTAATTTATCCCTAAATTAAGGATAAATATTACATAGAGGTCAAAATATTTTATTTAAACTAATCGAAGTCTTTTGCAACTGTTTTCTTAATCGCACTTACAAATTAATTTACCGCAAACTCAACAATCCTTTTATGATTCAATGTGATCCAATAAAATTACTCATTTCCTAATACATTGCTGGTTGAGAATTCAAACGAGAAACCCCTAAAATATGTCAGATATTTATAGGAAAAAGTGTGTCGTTTTAATTTTATTGAAGGTGATATTTAATTTTTTAAATTATAAAATATGTTTTTAATTTTTTTTTAAAAAGTGTTTTTAAGTTCATATATTTGTAAAAAAATATGTCAGGACAAAGTTAATTATTCATACAATTTTCCTTTAAATCTAACGAAATAATAGATTTGTCACATATATATATATATATATATATAATATATATATATATATATATATATATATATATATATATTTCATAATAATATATATTATCCACAATAATATTAACAAAATATAAAGATTAATTAATAATATAAATATTATTGTGATATTATCGTTAAATTCTCAAATAATATTGTAAAATATTTTTTATGATTAATTTTATTCTAAAATAATTTATAATTAAATATATGTCTTTAATTTTGTTAGATTATTTAGTTTTAGATTTTTATTTTATTTTTTCAAAAAATTATTAATCTAAAATATTTCAACACTTGTGTATTTTTAATTTTTAGTTTAAATAATTATTTTAAACATTTTAACTACATATTTTATAAGTTTTTAATTTATTGGTTAAAATAAATATAAAATATATTATTAGTTTAAGAAATAAGTAATTGATTATTTTTTATATTTTTGGATGTTCATTAAAATTTTCATAATTTAATTAGTGTATAATTTTTATAAATTTTTTTCAATATTTTTGTAGATAATGATAATATCTTTAATATATTTATAAAATTGAAATCTTTGATATTTTGAAGGATATCTATATTTCAAATGTAGATCAAAACAAAACAAGAGATTCTTTTTTATACTGTAGTAGTATAGAGATAATAAGTATAACATGAGAGAAATAAAGATAAATATTGGATTAATGTTGAAGAGGAAAAAGAGTAAAAACTTAAAAAAAATTATGAAAAACACTTTCCAACACGGCTTTAATGACATGAATTAAAAATATGAGATTTGAAGATGAAGAAAAGAAGATAAGAAAAGAAGAAAAACCAGAAGCTAGAGAATGAAGATGATGAACAGTTAAAGAAACGGAAATGCAGAGAGAAATGAAAATATTGTGACTCTCATTATATTAAAGAAGCAATACTTACACTGATGTATTACAAGATATTTATAGACATCATTTGTTAATATCCTATTGTAATTATAATGCTCCTTATTGCAGAGAATATTTTCTTGTGTAACAAACTGCTCCACTAAATAACAAACTAATGATTATAGTAATGCTATCAGCTTTTCTCAACAGAATTGATGTATTGCCCATTTCTTTTATTCCTTGTCATTATGCCGAGTCTGTTGTAAGCTTATGGTCTGCAACTGTTTCTTCATTTTCCTTAATACCTCCCCTCAAATGTAATGGCAGAGAAAAGATTCTTATTTTGTTTCGGAGATGAGTAAACTGCATTGCTGCCAATGGTTTTGTAAATAAATCTACTGGTTGTTCTATGGATGGTATATGCTGCACAAGTATTTGTTTTGCTAAAACCTTTTCTCGAACAAAATATAAATCAAGCTCAACATGCTTAACCTTAGAATGAAGAATAGGATTTGCAGCAAGAGAGACAGTACTTAAATTATCACACCACACAATGGGAGATTTTGAGTAGTTAACCTTCAGTTCATTAAGCAAGGCTTGAACCCACATAATATCTGCTGTTACGTTTGCCAAAGCTCTGTATTCAGCTTCTGTACTTGATCTAGAGACAGAAGCTTGCTTTTTAGAGGACCAGTTAATGGGATTAGAGCCAAGATAAACAATCAATCCTGAAGTTGACCTTCTTGTATCTGGATCAGATCCCCAATCTGCATCAGAAAACCCTTGCAGAACTAAATCACTAGAAGTCTGAAATACAACTCCATGACAGAGTGTTCCTTTGAGATATCGTATTATGCGTTTTACAGCATTCCAATGTATATCTCTAGGTGAACTCATGAACTGACAGACCTTGTTTACTGCAAATGTGATATCTGGCCTTGTGATTGTTACATATTGTAGAGCTCCTACAATGCTTCGATAAAAACTGGGAGTGTGAAACACATTACCTTCATGTGCTGACATAGTGTAATTTGCAAGCATTGGTGTTGCAATTGGTTTACAGTCCTCCATTTTAACTCTTTCCAACAACTCTCTAACATATTTGCTCTGAGTAAACTGAAGATCACCATTGTCAAGCTCATTGACTTCAATGCCAAGAAAATAGTTAAGATATCCAAGATATTTCAGTGAAAAACGAGTATTCAGGATGTGAACTATAGACTTAATTTCTTCTTCATTGCTACCTGTTAAGATAATGTCATCTATGAAGAAAACCAAGCTCTAGGAGCTTGGCGCAGTCCATAAATAGTTTTGTTAAGTTTGCAAACATAATTTGGAAATTGAGAGTTTTCAAATCCCTGAGGCTGTCTCATGTAAACTTCCTCTTGCAGGTCTCCATTAAGAAATGCGTTGTTAATGTCTAGCTGATGCATTTTCCACTTTCGTGATAAGGCAATGGTAATGACAATTCTGATAGTCACTTGTTTGATGACTGGACTAAATGTCTCAGAAAAATCAAAACCATGTTTTTGAGAAAAACCTTTGGCAACCAATCTGGATTTCTTTTTGTCTATCTGTCCTGTAGAAAGTTTCTTCACATGAAAAACCCACTTATTGCCGATAACATTTTTGTCTTTTGGTGGAGGAACAAGAGTCCATGTATTGTTTTGAATAAGAGCATTGATTTCAAGTTCCATGGATGCTTTCCAGTCTGTGTTAGCAAGCGCTTGTTTAACTGAGCAAGGTTCATGAACCCTTAGATCAGTAGCTGAAGAGATAAAAGCTTTGGGTTTAAATATACCTGCTTTAGACCTTGTGATCATAGGATGAAGATTGTTGGTTTGAGGAGGAGTGGATTTTGGGATGGAAGAAGTTGAGAGATTTGATGAAGAGATTGGAATAGAAGACAAATTATTTTGTGATGAATCTGGAGGTATATTGGATAGGACAAGTGAATTTATATTTTGTGAAGCAGAGCTGGAAGGTTGAATATGAATATGACGTGAAGAAAGAGGAGTTGATTGAATAGATGAGGACAAAGTAGGGTTGACATGAGCTGGAGTAAGAGAAATGGTTCCCTGCTTTTGTAATAAAGGCAAGACAGTTCTGTATGGGAGCTGTTTTTCAGACTGTGATGTTTCAGCTAAAGTGTTAGCTGAAAAGGGGAACTCAAATTCATTGAAAACCACATCTCGACTAAGATACATTCTACCATCTTTGGAAAGACATTTATACCCTTTATGCCTAGGGCTATAACCAAGAAATGTGCAAGGTAATGATCTTGGCTCAAGTTTGTGTGATGTGTAAGGTCTAGTGCACGGGTAGCAAAGGCATCCAAAGACTTTTAAAAAGGATAGATCTGGCTTTACATGAAATAAACATTCAAGTGGGCTTTTGTCATGAAGAGGAGTTGCTGGAAGTCTGTTAATGATAAAGACACTGGAATAAACAGCTTCATCCCAATAACTCAGAGGTATGGAAGCATGACAAAGCATTGCTAGTGCTAACTCAACTATGTGTCTATGCTTGCGTTCTGCAAGCCCATTTTGCTCATGTGAATGAGGACATGAAGTTTGATGTGTAATACCATGTTGAACCAACAAGGAAGATAAGCCTTGATATTCACCTCCCCAATCGGATTGAAGAGTTTTCACTTTACAGTTTGTTTGTAATTCAGCTTGGGTTTTAAACTGCAAGAAAGCCTGTGTTACTCCAGATTTGTTTTTAAGAAAATAGATCCATGTGTATCTAGAAAAGGTATCAGTGAAATGCACATAATATTGATAGCCATTGATAGATGTGACTGGAGAAACCCAAACATCTGAGTGTATGAGCTGCAAAGGTTTTACAATTTTAGCAGAAGGGATAGTATAAGGTAACTTTTGATGCTTACTGATCAGACATGCATTACAAATAGAAGGAAAGTCTATTTTATCATTAGAAATTTTTATATTACTATTGGCTAAGGCTTTCTTGACCACTTGTAAAGAGGCATGAGCTAATCGGCTATGCCAGAGAAATACATCAGACAGTTCACCAACATAGACAGTGGGTTGTATGTGTTCTTCAGAGGAGGATGCATCTTTATTGCTAGATATAGTAGGCTTCATAGGTGATAATTCTGCAGAGCTTGACAGATGAAGATGAAACTCATAGAGACCATTGTTAACCTTCCCTTGGAGCAAAACTTCCCTTGTGATCTGATCCTTGACATAGCATGAAAATGGATGAAATTCAAAAAATACATTATTGTCTTGAGCAAATTTTGCCACACTAAGCAAATTTTTAGTGATATCTTGAACATGTAATATGTTATGAAGAGTTAACTTTCTGTCATCACAAGTTTGTGCAGAAAAAGTATTAGAACCAATGGTTGATATAAGAAGTCCCTTACCATCACCGATTAGCAGTCTTTCATTACCTCCAAACTCATGTTGAAGAGCAAGATTGGCAAGATCTGATGTCACATGATGTGTTGCACCAGAATCAGGGTGCCAAACACTGTCTGCAGTAGTATCTTGTGCTATTGAAGTTTGGGAGTAAGGAAATTGATGAGACTGAGAAACTTGGTGTGGAGTGGGTAATATACCAGGTAAGGTAGATGAAGGAAGGTCATTCATAGGAAGAGCACTAGTAATATTTGGTTGAGAATAAGGAGAGTTGGCATAGAGAGCTTGAGCTTGATTAACTGATGCTACAGATGGTGTTTGTGGTCTTATGTTTGTATTATATGGCTGATGAAAAGATGGACTGAAAGCTTGGTTAGGAAATGAGAATTGAGATGTATTTGGAGTAGTGATTTGAGATTGAGAAGGGATGAAGTTTTTATCAAATCTGTACCAGCAACTAGAAACAATATGGCCTAACTTACCACAAAGTTGGCATTGAGGTCTGTTATTTGAACGACCTCTTCCTCTACCTCTTCCAAAAGCATTAAATTGAGACAACATTGGATGTTGTTGGTTTGAGAAGGTTTGAGCAGAGAAATTTGAGTTTGGAATATGTGAAAAGGTATTATGATATTGAGAAGATAGATTGGGATTGGGAATTATTGATCCTGTTTTCATATCATTATGTAAGCCATGATCAGTATTTGAGCCTGAGAAATTTTTGGTACTGAGATTTACACTGGGTAGATTTGAAAATAAGATTTGATGTCTCCTTTGTAGCCTACTTTCATGACTTAATAGTAAGGCCTTTGCATCATCAATTGTAATTTTCTCAAACAGCATTTTCTCTGTGATTGTAGAGAAAACATTATCGAAATTCTCATCTAAACCACTTAGTATGTACATGAGCCTTTCTTCTTCACTGACTGGACACCCAGCATTCAACAATTCATCAGTTAGTATCTTCACCTTCAATACATACTCAGCAATGGACAGATTACCTTTCTTTATATTTTGTAGTTCTTCTTTGATTTGTATTACTCGTGCTCTGGAACGTGAGGCAAAATGTTTTTCAAGTATTACCCATGCTTCTCTGGCGGTATCAAAACCAGCAACCTGTTGAAGAATGCTATTGCTCATACAAGTCATTAGCCAGCATCCAACCATTTCGTCTTGCTTTTTCCAGTTTTTGTAAAGATGGTTAATCTCACCATTGTTGAGTGTTTTGCTTATGGACTCTTCCAACCCAAAGTTTTCCAGTTCAAGGGATTTGAGAATTTTTAGAATCTGGTGTTTCCAGATCATGAAATTGTTATTATCAAGTTTAATGGTGACTAGAACATTGTGAAAAGAAAAAATAGAAGATGAACTGGAAGCATGATCAGAGAAATTTTGAGTTTGTGGTGTTTCAACAATATTGCTAGTTGTATCATCCATGACTTAATAGATTGAGCTCTGATACCATATGAGATTTGAAGATGAAGAAAAGAAGATAAGAAAAGAAGAAAAACCAGAAGCTAGAGAATGAAGATGATGAACAGTTAAAGAAACGGAAATGCAGAGAGAAATGAAAATATTGTGACTCTCATTATATTAAAGAAGCAATACTTACACTGATGTATTACAAGATATTTATAGACATCATTTGTAAATATCCTATTGTAATTATAATGCTCCTTATTGCAGAGAATATTTTCTTGTGTAACAAACTGCTCAACTAAATAACAAACTAATGATTATAGTAATGCTATCAGCTTTTCTCAACAGAATTGATGTATTGCCCATTTCTTTTATTCCTTGTCATTATGCCGAGTCTGTTGTAAGCTTATGGTCTGCAACTGTTTCTTCATTTTCCTTAATAGAGAAATGAAAATATTGTGACTCTCATTATATTAAAGAAGCAATACTTACACTGATGTATTACAAGATATTTATAGACATCATTTGTTAATATCCTATTGTAATTATAATGCTCCTTATTGCAGAGAATATTTTCTTGTGTAACAAACTGCTCCACTAAATAACAAACTAATGATTATAGTAATGCTATCAGCTTTTCTCAACAGAATTGATGTATTGCCCATTTCTTTTATTCCTTGTCATTATGCCGAGTCTGTTGTAAGCTTATGGTCTGCAACTGTTTCTTCATTTTCCTTAATACCTCCCCTCAAATGTAATGGTAGAGAAAAGATTCTTATTTTGTTTCGGAGATGAGTAAACTGCATTGCTGCCAATGGTTTTGTAAATAAATCTGCTGGTTGTTCTATGGATGGTATATGCTGCACAAGTATTTGTTTTGCTAAAACCTTTTCTCGAACAAAATATAAATCAAGCTCAACATGCTTAACCTTAGAATGAAGAATAGGATTTGCAGCAAGAGAGACAGTACTTAAATTATCACACCACACAATGGGAGATTTTGAGTAGTTAACCTTCAGTTCATTAAGCAAGGCTTGAACCCACATAATATCTGCTGTTACGTTTGCCAAAGCTCTGTATTCAGCTTCTGTACTTGATCTAGAGACAGAAGCTTGCTTTTTAGAGGACCAGTTAATGGGATTAAAGCCAAGATAAACAATCAATCCTGAAGTTGACCTTCTTGTATCTGGATCAGATCCCCAATCTGCATCAGAAAACCCTTGCAGAACTAAATCACTAGAAGTCTGAAATACAACTCCATGACAGAGTGTTCCTTTGAGATATCGTATTATGCGTTTTACAGCATTCCAATGTATATCTCTAGGTGAACTCATGAACTGACAGACCTTGTTTACTGCAAATGTGATATCTGGCCTTGTGATTGTTACATATTGTAGAGCTCCTACAATGCTTCGATAAAAATTGGGAGTGTGAAACACATTACCTTCATGTGCTGACATAGTGTAATTTGCAAGCATTGGTGTTGCAATTGGTTTACAGTCCTCCATTTTAACTCTTTCCAACAACTCTCTAACATATTTGCTCTGAGTAAACTGAAGATCACCATTGTCAAGCTCATTGACTTCAATGCCAAGAAAATAGTTAAGATATCCAAGATATTTCAGTGAAAAACGAGTATTCAGGATGTGAACTATAGACTTAATTTCTTCTTCATTGCTACCTGTTAAGATAATGTCATCTACATAAACCAAGAGATAGACGATGCTGGTTGTTGTCATTTTGAAGAAGAGTGATGAATCTGCTCTTGATTGAACAAACTGCATTTCAAAAAGAAAAGAACTCAGAGTAGAAAACCAAGCTCTAGGAGCTTGGCGCAGTCCATAAATAGCTTTGTTAAGTTTGCAAACATAATTTGGAAATTGAGAGTTTTCAAATCCCTGAGGCTGTCTCATGTAAACTTCCTCTTGCAGGTCTCCATTAAGAAATGCGTTGTTAATGTCTAGCTGATGCATTTTCCACTTTCGTGATAAGGCAATGGTAATGACAATTCTGATAGTCACTTGTTTGATGACTGGACTAAATGTCTCAGAAAAATCAAAACCATGTTTTTGAGAAAAACCTTTGGCAATCAATTTGGATTTCTTTTTGTCTATCTGTCCTGTAGAAAGTTTCTATTGAGATGTATTTGGAGTAGTGATTTGAGATTGAGAAGGGATGAAGTTTTTATCAAATCTGTACCAGCAACTAGAAACAATATGGCCTAACTTACCACAAAGTTGGCATTGAGGTCTGTTATTTGAACGACCTCTTCCTCTACCTCTTCCAAAAGCATTAAATTGAGACAACATTGGATGTTGTTGGTTTGAGAAGGTTTGAGCAGAGAAATTTGAGTTTGGAATATGTGAAAAGGTATTATGATATTGAGAAGATAGATTGGGATTGGGAGTTATTGATCCTGTTTTCATATCATTATGTAAGCCATGATCAGTATTTGAGCCTGAGAAATTTTTGGTACTGAGATTTACACTGGGTAGATTTGAAAATAAGATTTGATGTCTCCTTTGTAGCCTACTTTCATGACTTAATAGTAAGGCCTTTGCATCATCAATTGTAATTTTCTCAGACAGCATTTTCTCTGTGATTGTAGAGAAAACATTATCGAAATTCTCATCTAAACCACTTAGTATGTACATGAGCCTTTCTTCTTCACTGACTGGACACTCAGCATTCAACAATTCATCAGTTAGTATCTTCACCTTCAATACATACTCAGCAATGGACAGATTACCTTTCTTTATATTTTGTAGTTCTTCTTTGATTTGTATTACTCGTGCTCTGGAACGTGAGGCAAAATGTTTTTCAAGTATTACCCATGCTTCTCTGGCGGTATCAAAACCAGCAACCTGTTGAAGAATGCTATTGCTCATACAAGTCATTAGCCAGCATCCAACCATTTCGTCTTGCTTTTTCCAGTTTTTGTAAAGATGGTTAATCTCACCATTGTTGAGTGTTTTGCTTATGGACTCTTCCAACCCAAAGTTTTCCAGTTCAAGGGATTTGAGAATTTTTAGAATATGGTGTTTCCAGATCATGAAATTGTTATTATCAAGTTTAATGGTGACTAGAACATTGTGAAAAGAAAAAATAGAAGATGAACTGGAAGCATGATCAGAGAAATTTTGAGTTTGTGGTGTTTCAACAATATTGCTAGTTGTATCATCCATGACTTAATAGATTGAGCTCTGATACCATATGAGATTTGAAGATGAAGAAAAGAAGATAAGAAAAGAAGAAAAACCAGAAGCTAGAGAATGAAGATGATGAACAGTTAAAGAAACGGAAATGCAAAGAGAAATGAAAATATTGTGACTCTCATTATATTAAAGAAGCAATACTTACACTGATGTATTACAAGATATTTATAGACATCATTTGTTAATATCCTATTGTAATTATAATGCTCCTTATTGCAGAGAATATTTTCTTGTGTAACAAACTGCTCCACTAAATAACAAACTAATGATTATAGTAATGCTATCAGCTTTTCTCAACAGAATTGATGTATTGCCCATTTCTTTTATTCCTTGTCATTATGTCGAGTCTGTTGTAAGCTTATGGTCTGCAACTGTTTCTTCATTTTCCTTAATAAAAAATCCATCTGATATGAATTTTCTTAATTAGCCGTTGTTTATGTCATTTTTACCTTCCTAAAGCATTAAACAAATGTAATTAAAATTTTGCAATAGCCTGTGTATTCTAGTTGAGTATAAAACCCGTGCTATGTGGTATAGTTGAAAAAATATTGGGTCAGAAAAGTTTGAATTTATTTTTTTACTGAGTTGTGCACTTCTCTCTATAGAAAAATATTTCAATAAACAGAGCGTGTGCTAGAAGCTCTAAAACATATTCCAAGATTTCGTCCTTGACAAACAAACCAGAAGGCTTGTTGGGCCCGCTCCAAATGGGCCACATAGCTCGTCGAGAGGTTTGGAGACGTCTTGAGAACGACGCTGAAGCATGGGAAGCTTCTGAACGGCACGTCCGTGAAGATAAAAAAACGTCTTGAAACTCTCCTACAATTTCTTATTAGAGCGATGTGATTTTTTTGTTGATAAATTGGCATTATTGCAATTGTTGTTTATGTGAGTATTTTTTTTTTTTTTAATAGTCTTGGGATATTCCTATAAATTTTATATAATCTATGAATAATATGAGATTATTTATAAAATCTTACATTAGTATTATTTTTAAGCAAATGTAGATAATATTTCTAACAATTCCTTATACTCCTGCTGAGCTGCTGGAGTATTTTCTGTACTGAAGTGCAGGAGATTAGAGTATGTGATTGCAAGGTTGAGACCAAGGTTTGTGATTTGCTTACCAATTTTTTTTTTTTTTTTGGTATGGTTTAGTAGGAGTATGTGATTGTTGGGAAGTGCAGGACAATTTTTAGATGTAATGTTTATTCGAATAAAAGGCCCATTGCGGTCTTGCCGATGGGTACTGTTTTGTAATTTAAACTTGGAAATTGATTTTTATCTCAAGATCACAAACATTTATTAGACAGAGAGTTTTGGCTTAAGGTCTCACTGTCTCTGTTTTATAATACAAACTTGAAGAGGACACGCAATATATAGCTAGAGAACCATATATATTAACTTCAATACTCTCATCAATTGTTCAAAGTCCAGAACCTCTCCACCTGTGTCACCAGTAGTTTCATTAGCATACATGGATAAGCTCGGCTTAACTATTCCAGTTCTCTTCGTCGTTCTTTACATGTTTGCCTTTGCAGACCTTGCCACTGCTAGACCCTCCAACCCCATGGATTTCATCAAAGCTTCATGTCGAGTCACTCACTATCCTGCGCTATGCGTTCAAAGCCTCTCGGGCTTTGCGAACACCATTAGACTAAGTGAAAAACAACTAGCTCAGACTGCCTTGAGTGTGAGTCTAACAAGGGTGAGATCAGCATCAGTATTTGTAACCAAGTTAACCAAAGTTAGAGGGATGAAGCCAAGGGAGCACAGAGCTGTGAAAGACTGCATAGAGAACATGGGTGATAGCATAGACAGGCTTAGTGCATCGTTAAGGGAACTCGAACATATGCATCAAGTTGTGGGTCAGGATTTTGTATGGCATATGAGCAACGTGCAGACATGGGTTAGTGCTGCACTAACGGATGAGAACACTTGTGTTGATGGGTTTGGTGGGCGTGTCATGGATGGTAGAGTCAAGGCTGCTATTAGGAGAAGGATCTCAAATGTTGCTCAAATTACTAGTAATGCACTTGCTCTAGTTAATCACTTTGCTTCAAGACACAGGACTGTTTCAACTGCCAAAGAGACTCACGTTTAGCCTTGCGTTGGATGGAAAACTGAAAATGATATATGATAATAAAGATTTGCTGCATGTGTGGTTTAGATTTTTTTACTTTTTGTTGTTTCCGCAATAATATTGACGTTTGTGCTATACTTTTGTTTGTTATGTATGATATTCAAGCTTTGTTTGCCTTGTTTCTATATCGATGATTAGTGCTCAACTAACTGAAAAGTGAAGAGTTCTCGTTGTTGAGCGAATCCTTTGGTTCAAAGAAGTAGGGTTATAAAAAGTGGACTAAATTATAGATGTTGCTCAGGAGAAGTGACAAGCTCATGGCCTCGAAACAAAACGTTACAATCATGACGTGTCTAATTTAGCCTCTACTTAACTTAGTTGATTTTTTTAGTTAGATTTACTTTTCAAGTAGGATTAATATTTATTTTGGATTCAAAATAGTATCAATAACTATTTAGAGGGAAAAAAGTTTTAAGCTGCTTTTGATTATTTGAAAGAAAAAAAAAAAACGATGAAAAAATATCATGAAAATAATTTAGCTAGGTTTAAAATATGGACATCGAGCAAAGTGAAAAGGCCGTTGCCAGAGAGAGCTGAATTATGGGGAAAGAAAAGGAAATGCGAAGTAGTTCCCCCAAAAAAGTGATTACGGAGATATGTGGAACAATCTCTGTAGAACATATATGTGAAGCTCAACTGCCGAGCCAGGTACGCGCGCCACATGGAGTTAATGGTAGAAGATATTTAGTGGACCCTGTAAGTGGTTCATATCATATTATAGACATTGGGACCTGTAATCCTATATCTTAATCACTAAGCGTATTTTAATACTAATGGAAGCAGGTAAATTTACTTTATATATGTGTTGTTCTAGAAAGTGGAAAATGGTAAAGAAAAACATCATGATGGGTCTCACGTTAATTATGAATGTTCTTAGTTGGAGAACGTAGAAAGCTGCGGGTTTCGCCCCTATGTCGACCCATATGGACTTCAGCCTTTTGTCCTTCATGTCATGTCAAGTTGTATTCATCAAAATCAGAGAAAGTGGATAGGAGATATCCTCCAACAAAATATTACGATAAGTTTCAAGCAAAATCATTAAGATAAGTATCACCGTCTCTAGATTTACGATAATAATAATAGTATCACTGTCCCTGTTCAGCACCCCTTTTGGTCTAAAAGTCCAAACCTTTTATTTCAAAAAAAAAAGAAAAAGAAAATAAAAAGTCCCCAACCTGCTTAGTAATGACTTGCTATAAAGTACACATGTGATCTGCATATAGTATCTTCCTTTTCTTGTTTGTGGATATATCCATCGTTATAATTCGTACATAGGTAGAAACAAACAATTTTGTTGCAGTAGTAGTGTGACTATTAACTAATTTTTTGAGTAATAACTGATAATTTGTTGAAATTTTCAAATTAGTTTTCACAATTTGCTTCTTAAATAATTTTATGTAGTATTGTTAGAAGTTGTTTGTATACCAATTATCTTAAAAATTTAAGGAGAGTCAATAATCATTTTATACATTTATTATTCCCCACAGACATTAATTTTATGTACCTTACAGGTCAAACACTTGTAATTCAATAATTAGGGTTGATATGCCTTGAACACACGACATGTTAGAAGTTATTGGTATACCAAATTTTTTAAAAACTTAAACTATTGAGAGGTATAAGGTTTATGAGTGTTGACAGTTTTCGTGGACAAAACAATTAATTGTAATTTAGTATCTATGTTCACTTTACAATCAAAAGTTAAATACTGATGAAGTCACTAAGTCTGCATTCCGTATATGATAGGTAAAATGTTTGTCCATGCATACATTATCACACAACTGAGCACGTACACTTAGTATAGACTAAACTGTGCACATTTTGATCGAGTTCAATTTGGATGCTCTCGGGTTGAGTTTTGTGATAACTTGATCGATCTAACATTTGGTTGATTGATCGAGTTAATTGTTGATTGATCGAGTGAGATTCTCGATTGATCGAGATTGGTTAGATTGATCGAACATCGATCGAGTGGTCTTGGGTTGATTTTCTGAATTGTTGAGCGTAGGTAGATCGATCGAGATGAAGTATTCGATCGATCGATGTGTTTTGATAATTTGTTCCACTTTTCTTACTTACCAATTTGACCCATTTAATGTTAAAAGTTGAATCTTTATATGAGTAGAATTGTTGTGAAAATAGAATTCTTATATGAGTAGAGTTATTGTGAAAGCAAAATCCTTATGCAAGTAGAATTTGGCTTTATTATTAATTATCCATTAGGTCAAATTGAACTCTATAAAATAATTTTTGTTGGAGAAAAACATACCACACTGAAATAATATTTTCTACATCTGGTTGAGTTTTTAAAAGAAAAATATTCTTCTCTTCATCTATTAATCTTAGACACTTTCTTGATTTAATTGTTCAAATATATTGTGTAGTTATGTTTGAATAATTCATATGCTTAATTGTTCGTCATAGTATTGAGCTTTACATGACCATTTTAGAGTTTGCTAATTGATTTGGTTTTTACAGTATATACTCCTAAATTTGCTAGTTAAGATTTATTATTATTGAGTATGCTCTAAGACACACTTTGCACTTGTGTTATTTGTGCTAACGTTTCAGGTTCAAAATGTGACATGTTTGGTATTTCGTGTGACTCGAAATTATTGAAATTAACGTGTTCGATTGATCTTGTGGGACTCACGTAGATCGAAAATATTGGTCAGGATCCAAACATCAAGCTTGTGGAGTCTATGAAAGGAGCGACGGCTCGTAAGTAAATTACATAATGTTTATCTATCTGTGAATGATAGTCTAAGACCTGAGGTTGTAATTAAACATTGATTTTCACAGTAGATAATTAGGTGGACCGGTGGTTTTTCTCTTAGATCACTGTTGTGGCCTAGGTTGTTTCCACCTAAAAATCTCTTGTGTTATTCTTTAATTCTGCATTTTATTTTTACACTCGATTGCATGTCTAGCTATTATGTTTAGGTTACATAATTAAAATATGTTAAAATTAAAAATAACATATTTACCCTTTCTAAATATATTTAGTCTGTAGTTAAAACTTTCAAAAAAAAAAGCCAACAATTATTTTATATATTTATATATCCCTATTCTTTGCAACTGAGTTCTCTACGGCTAGCACTGCAAACTTAAATCCAAGAGCCAAGTTAGCAAAGACTGTAATTATTAATTAAACAATGTAGAACATGCTCTTTTTGTTTGAAAAAAATATGAGTTAAGATTAATATGATTAATTAGGCCAATAGGCCACCTCCATCAACCTACAACTTTGGCATCATATGAAAGAGATGGGAGAGAGACGGTAGCCCAACACAATACTACTTTACATTAACCAATTACATACCCGATGCTTTAACAATTACTGAAAGCATCATGCAGGTAATTGGTTACTTAATGTAAAGTACTGAAAGTGATTGGCATTTTCCGCTTCCTGATGGGATTATCTGTTAAAAAAAATATAATAACTTGTAATGCTCTCTTTCTCAGAAAGATAATCTCACTAATTTCTTCAACTTCTTATAATTTGCTTTGACATTATTTACCATCTTATACATACATTGTACGCCATTTACTAAATGTTGCATAATTAGCTTGTCTTGGGAAAACTTTACAAGGCATTTAGGTGGTCGAAAGTTCACTGCGAGTTTGACAGTAATTATTGGTTTTCTTGAGTGTAAATTGTGTAATGTACAATAGCGAGACTAATAAAATTATTGGTTGGAATTCCTTAAAAAGAGACCAATGGCCAATGGCAGTCAATTGAAGCAACCCTTTTTGATAAAGTGCTTATGACACGAAAAAGGCTACGATTTAATTTTTTTTTGTTTAAGATAATTTATTTTATAAAATACTAAAAAATAAAAAATATATCATAATATATAATTAGTAAAAGTTATGATAAACTCTCATCAATCTAATACTAATTTTTTTATATCATAATATAATAAAGACATAGAATTAGTACACAATAATTATAAAATTTTAACACATTATAATAAATTTATAATGAAAATTAAACAAAAATATAATAAGTTAATATGCACTAACATCACATATGTATAAAAAAAATTATTAACTCAAAAAATCTAAGTAAGTAGAATGCTTAATCAAATACATCAAAATTTATAGATATTAAAATTAAAACTAAAAAAAAAAATGAAAATGAAAATGTAAAAAATAAAATATGATTAGAATTTAAGCTCGAGATTATATTTAAAAATATATGTTAATAAATAATATAAAATTTATTAATAAAAATAAAATGAATGAAAATTAAAGACAAAAAAATATTATAATTTTATATAAATAAAAATTTAAATAAATTCAAAATTTATTAAAATAAAATCTCAAATAATATAGTATTGGATAAAGTTAAAATTTGAGTTGAAACAAAATACGAGAAACTTTAAGCATAAATATGAATTATAAAAACTTAAAAAATTTAGTCTAAAACTTATTGTATGCTTCTTTTTAAAAAATTAACTATTTTAAATTGGGTCTAAAGTTAAATATTTGATTTTTTTTTTTAAATTATCACATTTATGAATAATTTTTATATAATATATTGTTACAATTTTATTTTTGTCACTAATTACAAAATACATAAAAAAGTGTATATTTAATCATTTTATTCATAATTTATGTTATTTTTATTCACATATTTGTTAAATATTGTTAATATATTATATATCAAAATATATACACAAAAATTAAACATAATATATTATTATTATAAATAAAATATTTGTTTAATAATAATATATATATAATTAATATTTTATGAAAAAATTGCCTTACTACAACTAGGGGTTGTAATCGTGTCGTATTCATTCATCTTTTTTTTGTCGGATTTTCGTGTTAGTTGACACGTGATAAAAAATTACTTGAATTTTTTTTTTTTATGTTTTCTATTTATAATAGTAAAAAATAATAAAATTTTTAAAAATATGAAAAAAAAAATATTGATTAATTATTATTAAAAAAAATTTATATTATATTATATTCGAATGGTATTATTAAATTCTGCCATAAATTACCGCCCCTAACAACGACCTCGTCCCTTACATGCCCCGCCTGTGCATACGATATGCTGAGCACAAATCTACGTGTTAAAAAATTACAAAAGATGGGCCAAACTAATTTTTCTTTGTGGCCTACTAAAGTTTTAAGCTGTTACGTATTTACTTTTGCATCCATTACGATGAGAACGTAGAAGGGACTATATTATGTGTAGAGTCTGTAGATAAATGAAGCCCATGTGCTCCATGCTAGTGCTTGCATTTTGCATACTTCAGGTCTCAGTCAATAAACATCTCATGGAGGTTCCACTTTTTTTGTTCTCTGATGACAAATGTCTATGAAAGAAATCTCTTTGAAATTAAGAGTCTGAATCAAAAGATAGGAGAGAGATTGATGTCGCCTATTCTGTTATTATTGTAAATTCATTAAATTAAATTATGTGCTTTGAAACTGTTTGTTCATGTCCATTAGAAGTTGATTGAGGTTCCACTTATTCATAAGTATTTTGGATTGTTTGGCTTTTTTTTTTTTTTTTAATATATAGAAAAGATAAACAAGAGTCCCATTTCAAAAATTAAAATAATTTAAAGGAGTATATAAGTAATTGGATTGTTCCTATCTCCCAATAATATTAAACTTTTATTTGTAACCTTATAAGACATATTGGAGGCTCATTAACCTGGCTTTTAACAATTGATTTCAAAGCTAATAATTTAAGAATTGTTGGAATATGCACGTATGTACACGTAAGATCTTGTGTTTAAAGATGAGATTTGTTTAGTAATTTCAAAGGAGACATAGAACAAGCCTTTTACACATTAGTGAAGGATCTAATCAAATAGAATGAGTCCAAGTGAGTAGCCAAGGAATCTGTAGGGAGGATGCCCAAGTAACATTAGCAAAATTTGTTGATAAACTTGAAACAACTCTCAAGATATTGAAGACATAGTCGAATTGGAGTGTGAAATCTTAGCTTCCAGCACATTGCAATAATAAGATGAATTATACGTTTAGTTCAAGGGAGGATTTTATGGGCCAAGAAAGGAAGCTATATATATGACTCGTTTGAACGGATGAATTATTAGAGTAAAGAAAAAAATAACGATATTATATTAAAAAAATAAGACAATTTCAATGAGTATATAAATGTTTGAGTTACTCATTCTAATAAATTAACATTTTAATTTAAAATTTTATAACACACGTATGGGAGTGCTCGAATTCTAAGAAGGTGTAATATTATATCTAAGTCGGGATTAACATAAGATTTCAATTTCATTTGAATAAAAAGTAAATTTGGGGCTGGCATTGGGTCATATTATAATTTACTTAACACTCTTCTTCTTGATCCTCTTTTTTTTTTTTTTTTTGTAAGTCTTCTCCTTGTTTCTCTTAATAAAGCTATCATATTTTTTTTGTTCTTCTGATTATTTTAGCATAATGGTGCGAAATCTTAACCCAAGAACTTAAGCTAATGCATTTTATATATTAAAAAGTTATAATTTATTCAGCTAAATCGAAGATTGACTCTAGGTTTAGAATTTGAAAAAGAAAAAGAAAGCCAATGAATTTGGGGTTACTCGGGAAACTAAAGATGAGAAAACCTTAAACATTAGCCTTGTCTCATATTCAATTTATTTTTGATAGTGAATTTATATTTCTTTCTATTTTTACTAATATTTTTGTGCGACTAATATTTCATTTTTCCCCCTGTTACTTTTAAAACTTCACTTTAATTTTTCCCACCTATCACACAACTATTTAATTAATTTTATATTTAATTCTCTAAAAAAATATAATAATATTTTCACAATTAAAATGTATAAAATTTATATTTTATTCTTATAATTAATTAAATTTTTATACAATTAATATTAGATAAGATTATCATTACTAAAAAATTATTATGATAATAATAAATTAAGTTATAATAGTATTAATATTAAAAAATATATATTTTTTATATTATAAAAAAGAAAAAGAAAAATATCTGCGCTGCACGAAAGGTTTAAAATTTTAATTTTAAGTATAAATGAAAATTATTCTTTATAATTAACAATTTTTTATTTTATTAAATAACTAAAATAATATAATATCTTGAGGTACAGAACGACCGAAACAGAAAGAGCCAACAATGCTAGCATAAGCTCCTCCTCTTCTTAATTTTTCTCGTTATCCCCAAACCACACCACACCACACCACCCCACCGCACCCCACTTTACACAGAGCGGGGAGAGTGCGACCACTCTCATTTATCTCTATCTTTGTCGCTTCCAGATAACAAAAATGGCGGCAGAGTCAATTAGATTGACGGCGGGTTCAGCTTCTTCGTCGGTGTGTAATTTCAGTCTCAACGGGTCCCAAAGAAGGACTACTCGTTTTCTGGGTTTACGTCCTCGACCCTTACGTTCTAATACTTCCTCTTTGCTTTCCCAATTCTTTGGCAATGTGCGTCTCAGCTCAAAAACTGCAAAGTTATCTACTTTACGCCAACATAGCCGAAGAAACTTCTCTGTTTTTGCCATGGCTGCTGATGGTATCTCTCTTTCTCTCCCTTATTATGTATCTGATTATTATTTCTGTCAACGTTCAGTTCTTGTTCAAAATTTTGGAGAACCCATTTTTCCAAATTAGTTAATTGGATTTTATATGCATTCTGTTTCCAAGATATAGGGTCAGTATAAATATTATCTATGTGTCTAGTCTAACAAAGTGTGCATAAAATCTATTTTGACGTGTCAAATTTAATTTATTTATGCAGTTAGTACTAGTAATAGTATTCGTTATCTAATTTATAGCTAGCTTCAGTATTTTAGAGATTTTAATCCACTTCAGGTTTTCTGTAGATATTTTATCTGGCTAATATTTTCTCTAAAGAAGGTAATAGTTGTTGTATATAGGTATAAACTCAACATCTGTAAATAACGATGTTCCTATAATTCCAGGGAGGGGGACCTTTTTCATCATTTTCTCATTTCGGATAATGCTTATCTTTCGTAGGTTTGAATGGCACCTACCCGAATGCTGTGATACTATGGTATATACTATATAGTATATGTCTAGAGCTTTTAACTTGTATTTTGGTCTTGCTCAAATCTTTATATTTTAAGGCTTCTTTCCATAATAGATTCGAAACTGATTCGAATTGTTTGCAACAATGATGATGGTCCTTGATCTGACATTTTGGTCTTTTGAGTTACATATTGGTTAAAATATCTTTGGAATCTAATATTTGTTTCTTGTCCTCTTCTCCCATACTAGCTGCAGAGGCAAAACGTGCTGTGCCCCTAAAAGATTATCGGAATATTGGAATTATGGCTCACATAGATGCAGGGAAAACCACAACAACTGAACGTATCCTATACTATACAGGAAGAAATTATAAAATTGGGGAGGTACACGAGGGAACAGCTACTATGGATTGGATGGAGCAAGAACAAGAAAGGGGCATTACCATAACTTCTGCTGCAACTACTACATTCTGGAATAATCATCGGATTAACATAATTGATACCCCTGGCCATGTTGATTTCACACTTGAAGTGGAACGAGCTCTGAGAGTATTGGATGGTACTGTATGCTTGTTTGACAGCGTTGCTGGTGTGGAGCCCCAATCTGAAACAGTGTGGAGACAAGCTGATAAGTATGGAGTACCTAGGATTTGCTTTGTCAATAAGATGGATCGACTTGGAGCTAACTTCTTCAGAACAAGAGACATGATAATTACAAATTTGGGTGCAAAGCCATTGGTGATTCAAATCCCAATTGGCTCTGAAGATAGTTTTAAGGGAGTAATTGATCTTGTGAAGATGAAAGCTATAGTTTGGTCTGGAGAAGAGTTGGGTGCTAAGTTTTCATACGAGGATATTCCTGCAGACCTTCAGGAACTGGCTCAAGAGTACAGATCACAGTTTATAGAGACCATTGTTGAGTTAGATGATGAAGCAATGGAGGGCTATCTAGAAGGAGTTGAACCTGATGAAGAAACCATTAAGAAATTAATTAGAAAAGGAACCATCTCAAGTAGTTTTGTGCCAGTATTGTGCGGTTCAGCTTTTAAGAACAAGGGTGTTCAACCACTGCTTGATGCAGTTGTAGATTATTTACCTTCCCCAATAGAAGTACCACCTATGAAGGGGACTGATCCGGAGGACCCAGAAATGATAATAGAAAGGGCTCCTAGTGATAATGAACCATTTTCTGGCCTAGCTTTTAAGATTATGACTGATCCATTTGTAGGATCCCTTACATTTGTGAGAGTGTATGCTGGGAAGTTGACTGCTGGTTCTTATGTTTTAAATGCAAACAAAGGGAAAAAAGAGAGGATTGGAAGACTTCTAGAGATGCATGCTAATAGCAGAGAGGATGTTAAGGTAGCTTTGACTGGTGATATTATAGCCCTTGCTGGTCTAAAAGATACTATTACAGGTGAAACATTATGTGACCCTGAGAATCCTATTGTACTTGAACGAATGGACTTCCCTGATCCTGTGATTAAGGTGGCCATTGAACCGAAGACTAAAGCTGATATTGATAAGATGGCTACTGGTTTGATTAAGCTTGCTCAAGAAGATCCTTCTTTCCATTTTTCACGGGATGAAGAGATCAATCAAACAGTTATTGAAGGAATGGGAGAACTGCATCTTGAAATTATTGTTGATAGGCTCAAGAGGGAGTTTAAGGTTTATCTTTGTTACCCTTTTACCAAAGTTTACGTTGCTTTCTTTGGGAGAAATGCATTTGCTCTAGTATTACATTTATGCATGGAACGCATAGGAATTATATATATGATTTTTAATCGTTGAGGTATGCCCATGTGTTGGAGGGCATAAATCTAATTTCTTTCTCTCAACACAGTTCTAATGAATTATTATTATTTTTAAATTCGAATTGACTTGGGTCTTTTGGTGTGGTCAGGTAGAAGCCAATGTTGGAGCACCCCAAGTAAACTACAGAGAAAGCATCTCAAAGATCTCAGAAGTGAAGTACATGCACAAAAAACAGTCTGGGGGACAAGGTCAGTTTGCTGATATAACTGTCCGGTTTGAACCCATGGAGGCAGGCAGTGGATATGAGTTTAAGAGTGAAATCAAGGGAGGTGCAGTTCCAAGAGAATACATTCCAGGGGTAATGAAAGGACTGGAGGAATGCATGAGTAATGGTGTACTTGCCGGGTTTCCAGTTGTTGATGTGCGTGCTGTACTAGTAGATGGATCTTACCATGATGTGGATTCAAGTGTCTTGGCATTCCAGTTGGCAGCTAGAGGAGCTTTCCGCGAGGGAATGAGGAAAGCTGGCCCAAAGATGCTTGAACCAATAATGAAAGTTGAAGTTGTGACACCTGAAGAACATCTAGGAGATGTTATTGGTGATCTCAACTCTAGAAGAGGCCAGATCAACAGCTTTGGTGACAAACCTGGTGGACTCAAGGTAAACATGCCAATTGCTAGGTTATCTTGTGCTTATCTGTTTATGTTTGTATCTTGTGGAATTAAAAAGTTTGAGGTTTAATGCAGGTGGTTGATGCGCTAGTACCTCTGGCAGAGATGTTCCAGTACGTTAGTACCCTGAGAGGGATGACGAAAGGCCGAGCATCTTACATAATGCAATTAGCCAAGTTTGATGTTGTTCCTCAGCACATTCAAAACCAGCTTGCTACTAAGGAGCAAGAAGTTGCTGCTTAATTTTTATTTGTTCTTCAATGAACAGGGGACAATATATAATTTTGTTGCATTGAACATAGCATTTGTATTCTTCCTTTTTCTCACTTTTTACCTTCTGTACTCTGGGAGTTGGTGATATGAAAGCAAATTTTTTTTTTCTTTTTCTGATAGTAATCTTTACCTAGGAAGGGGCGGACATTACCTATGGGTTTTCATTCAGGATTCAAAGAACAAGAATAATGGATGACAAAAAAAAAAATTATTGATAAATTGTAAGTGCTTCATTTGAATGAAATGATTCTGATATATATATCAAGTGAGCACAATACTTACTCACCTTAGAACAGTCACATGTTTAAATCAAGATAATTTTTTAAAATTAAGGGTTTAGTTTTAATATTTTATAATTTATATTTTATTATTTGGTTGATATTTTTTATACAGGTATATAATTTACTGAATTGTTATATGTTTTATGTTCATTTTTTAAAATATAACTAACTTGCCCTTATGCTAATTACCTTAAGGTGAACAAAATTGCCAATCGGATCATATTCATATATATATATATATATATATGAATAATAAATTATTTTTATAATGTAGTAAAATTAAAAAAAAGTTTTTAAAAATTTAATAATTATTAAGTTGTGAATTAAGAAGTATTATTCATTATTTTTATAATATACACCAATAATATTATTTATCTATTAAGTATTTGAATATTATGTATTTGTGTTTTTCAAAAAATTAATTACACTAATTTTATATTTTATTTTATTGACTTGAAATTGTGCTATCTATACCAAATATCAAATAAAAATGTGCATCACCAAATTACACTTGCAGCGTTAATATAAACATAATGCTTTAAAAATTATGCGATAATTTATTTGATTGAGTATATTATTTTTAAAATAGAGGTAACATGATGGAGTTATTTCAATTATATTATTTTCTATACCTCATAAATATAATTTTCCGAGGCTTTGCTGATTTAATAAGTGATGAATTCTATAGAAAGAGTGTTGTAATATTTCTCTTGTTAATGTGCTGGTTGAGAAAAGAAAGTGAAAATTTTCAACTTTTTTAGAATCCCTAAACTACCCTGCCAGGTTTCGTGGATTGCTTACCCAACTCCTGAATAACATTGCATCAAAACGTAAAATTAGGGACACCAATTCAGACGTTGCCAAACGCTGCTTTTCCAAGACTCCAGCGCTACAGAAGATTCCAGAACCCTTTTACATCACTCATCGGTGATCACACACTCCAATCGACAGAACTCTCGGCCTTTCCTACATCTTATATAAGCTCCCATTTCCTTCAAACTCCAATCTTCTAAATTACAATTCCGCCAGTCCTCTCTTTTTCTCTAAGATTTGCCATTCTCGTCAATCATAAGAAGGGTCCTGTGGATTCTCTTCCGGTGAGCTCTGTGCGTTAACAATGGCCGAAGAAGCCAAAGCCAAAGGCAACTCTGCTTTCTCCTCTGGGGATTTCTCCGGTGCCGTCAGTCACTTCTCCGACGCTATCGCTCTCTCGCCAACCAACCATGTTCTTTACTCGAATCGATCCGCCGCTTATGCTTCTCTCCTTAAATACAATGAAGCCTTGGCCGATGCTAAGAAAACTGTCGAGCTCAAGCCCGACTGGTCCAAAGGGTACAGTCGTCTCGGTGCTTCTCACGTTGGCTTAGGCCACTACGATGAAGCTATCGCCGCATACAAGAAAGGCCTCGAAATCGATCCTAACAACGAACCTCTCAAGTCTGGCTTAGCTGATGCTCAATCGGCTGCTTCACGTTCTAAAGCTGTGCCGTCTCCAAATCCCTTCAGCGATGCCTTTTCGGGACCAGAGATGTGGACTAAACTAACTGCCGATCCCACTACTAGAGCTTTTCTTCAGCAACCTGATTTTGTGAAGACGATGCAGGAGATTCAGAAAAACCCTAGCAATCTCAATCTATATCTGAAGGACCAAAGAGTCATGCAAGCTCTTGGGGTTTTGCTCAATGTGCAGTTTCGTACTCCAACATCGGAAGATACCGAGATGAGCGAGCCTTCACCATCTTCACCTCCCGAGAGAAAACGAGCGGCAGAGCCTGAGCCTCCTAAAGAGGAGAAGAAACCGGAACCAGAGCCAGAACAGATGGTATTCACTGAGGAGGAGAAGGGCAAGAAGGAGAGTAAGACTCAAGCTGTGAAAGAGAAGGACTTGGGCAATGCTGCTTATAAGAAGAAAGACTTTGAAACGGCAATTCAGCATTACACAAAGGCGACGGAGTTGGACGACGAGGACATTTCCTATATCTTGAACCGGGCAGCCACTTATTTGGAAATGGGTCAGGTACTTTTTTATGTTAATCTCCTTATTACTTTTGTAGAATTGATGTTTGTACCTCTTCTTGGTCTTTGATTAGGTTACAAGCGGCTTTTTCAGAAGCAAAGCATTGACCTTTATTGTTATTTAGATGACTTTTTGTGGGACGATATGTTGACGACCTAGCACTGTTGACTCATAGGTGTCTTAATTATTTATATATTGTGTACTTTACAATGAACTGGTTTCAATACTCAATCTCTCCCCCGTTCTTAATATGGTGTTTCCGACTTCCTGATAGTGACTTAGAAATCTGCTACTGCACATTTGGCTACATCATTCTATTTTGCATATGGATTATAATGTATAATTTTGGATTTAAACGTGGTTGAACTATACTCCATATTTGTTTTGTTATATTGTTTAAAGTTCATTTGTTTGCCATGCACGTTTTTGATCTATTGGAGATGTGTGATGTCAGTATGAGGAATGTATTAAAGATTGTGAGAAAGCTGTTGAAAGGGGAAGAGAGCTTAGATCCGACTTCAAGATGATAGCAAAAGCTTTGACTAGGAAGGGAACTGCCTTGGCGAAAATGGCAAAATGCTCAAAGGACTATGAGCCTGCCATCGAGTCTTTCCAGAAAGCTCTTACAGAGCATCGTAACCCAGACACTCTGAAGAAACTAAATGAAGCTGAGAAAGCAAAAAAGGATCTAGAGCAGCAGGAATATTTTGATCCAAAGTTGGCTGACGAGGAGCGTGAGAAAGGTACACCCAATTCATTCAACTTATTTGTATTACTTGGTTATCTATTTGTTGTTGAACTAGTTCATTGTTCTTTCTTCTTCCTGCTGTTTGAGTATTTTGTTCTGTCGTTTACCTATTACTCCCATCCTTCCTCTTGTTAATTTGGATTGTGTGGATGCTTGATTCTGAGCTATCTGTGTGTTGGGTTGGTTGATGCTCCTCTTGATATAACTAATACAGGCAATGAATATTTCAAGCAACAGAAGTATCCTGAGGCTGTGAAGCATTACACAGAATCTATTAGAAGGAACCCCAAAGATGCAAGGGTAAGAACACTATAATTGTCCTAGTGATGAGTGTCCGAAATGTAAATGTTGTAAGCAAAAAGTTAATCCTTTTTTGTCGTCATTGAATGTTGCTTTTTCTAGGCATATAGTAACAGGGCTGCTTGCTACACCAAACTTGGGGCACTTCCTGAGGGATTGAAAGATGCGGAGAAGTGTATTGAGTTGGATCCAACCTTTTCAAAGGGTTATAATAGAAAAGGGGCAGTCCAGTTTTTCATGAAGGAATATGAAAAGGCTTTGGAGACATACCAGGAGGGCTTGAAACATGATCCTAACAACCAAGAATTGCTTGACGGCGTGAGAAGGTATGGAGCATACAACTAGATTTTGCTTTGTTGTTCTAGAGGTGCAAAATTGCATGGTTTTTCTTATTGGCCCCTTAAAATCAATTGTAGGTGTGTACAACAGATTAACAAAGCTAGCCGTGGAGATTTAAGTCCCGATGAAATAAAGGAGAGACAGGTATGACGATCTAGAACAGCTGCTTTCATATTTTGATATCTTTTTGGAATGACATTTTAAATTAATTTTTTCTTGCAGGCTAAAGCAATGCAGGATCCAGAAATTCAAAACATCCTCTCTGACCCTGTCATGAGACAGGTAATTGCATTGCATTGGAATATAGTTTGTGAATTTTTTTAAGGAAAAATGTTGCGGGTCTTTTTTGCTTGTTTAAAATGTGGTGTTTAGTTTTCTAGCAAAAAAGGTTTTTAAGTCCATTTACTTGTGAAAAAAGGTGTCGGGTAAGGACGTAGTAAATTTTTCAATTTTTTTTTTTTTTTTTTGTCACATGCATATTTAAATTTCTCAATGGATATATATCTAAAAAAATATTTAAATAAAAAAATTACTCAAATTTTTTAAGAAAAATTTTCTTTTAAACTTAATCAAAATTTTTATTATCTAATATTCAAAATCACATAGCTAAAAACACATTTTTTATAAGTAAATTGACTTAAAAACACATTTGTTAAGTTAGAGGATTAAATGACATTTATTATGTAAGCAAACGGAACCGTTCGACTCTTTACCCTTCTTTATACAAAATATGTGCATGAATATGATCTGGTGTAATTTTTTTTTCATAAGTATTTGGTATATTTTTAGTTGTTTTTAAGAAAACATAATTGGTTTTTCTAAATGTGTGCATAGTTTTGACACACGGGCACATTTTGGTGTGAATGCCAATAATATTTTCTTTACGCTGCCTCATAGTCATATATAATAATTTTCACTTTATATGGTGAGAACATGCTGAATAATATTTTTGGGGGTGAGCAGGTACTGGTCGATTTCCAAGAAAATCCCAAGGCTGCTCAGGAGCACGCTAAGAATCCTATGGTAATGACTAAGATCCAGAAATTGGTTAGCGCAGGGATAGTTCAAATGAAATGAAGAATGGGATAAACTAAATGGACAGAGCGTTTTCTTGATTTAACTTTTCCTGTATTAATTTATGCGATTCAGAAAGCCATTACTGAATTGGAAAATTTTGAGGTGTTAAATTATTGCTTCCATGCTGTTTATTTTAAGGTTTAAGCTCCTTCCCATATGCCATGTTGATGTTGGCTCGCCGTTAAACGAAGTCGCATTTGAATCACATTTACTGTTTGATCTATAAAGAAAAAAAAAAAAAAAACAGCCAATGGTATAAGCTACTACGGAAGGAAAAAGGGAGTTTCCACTTGAGTTCTACATGTATAATGTGAAGAATTGTTCATTGGTTATAGAGATCATGTTGAGTTTACGTAGCATATTAGCAGCTGCCTCCACCGTCTCTCTCTTGCTTGTAGAGAAACATAGAATGCCTATTGTCAAACAAAAGTATTTCAACAATATATACTTAGCATCCCTTCTTTTTAAATAGCCTTCTGCTTCGTTGCATAATCTATTAAAACCGTAAATGGCTCCTCCATAATGGTTCGTAGCCAGCAGCGTTCCCGACCAAAATTTTCATATCGCAAGTTCCTTGAAAATTAAAGTAAATATTTATTTTTTATGATTTAATTAGCTGAAAAAGTGTTCCAATTAATCACTTGCATAAGTTTAAGGTGTAATTTTAGACCACTCATAAAATTAGTAATATTTGTCAGTTAAATTGGTGTCAAAAATTAGTTGATAGACGTGCGGGTGTAAATTTAAGTGTTACTACGAGCGTAATTTGAGATTAAATTTTGTGTGCAGATGTATTTGATGAAAGCGTAATTACTGCACTAACGTTTGCCAAAATTTAGTGGTAATTATTCTATTAACAGGGGATTTAAAATAATACAACTTGTTGCTTTCTTCAATTAAGTTTTTTTTCTTGACCCAATTTTTTTTTTTTTCCTATTATTAAATTTTAGACGTTCATATATAATGATTGCATATACGGCACATGATCGTATGTGGCCATCATAATAATTTTTGTACCTTTACTTGTACATTAAAATAGTTATAAAATATTTTTCATAATAAAAAAAAATAAGATCTCATGATTCAGATTTTTTTTTTTAAAGGGAACGTGGACAAGAAGATTTTTTAAATTATATTATTTATGTCATTTATTTTTTTAAATTATAAAGAATGTTATTCGGTCATTTAATTTTTTTTAAAAAAAAGAGTTAATTAAAGATAAAATATATAATTTTAATAATTTTTTAATTAAAATATTATTTTTAAAAATTTATATTTTAATATTAAAAATATTAAAATAATATAATTTGTTCTTAATTGATATCTTAAAAAAATTATATTTTAAATAAAAAGTTATTAAAATTATGTGTTTTGTCTTTAATTGTTTTATTTTTTTAAATTGAAAGACTAAATAATACCACCTATAATCTAAGAATTAGATTATATAAATAATTTAATTGGAGAGATTTTTATGATTTTTTTTTATATGGTATGTATGTTTGTGTCATCATGTATACCATTTGATTCTTTTACTAGGTATACTTAAATGAAAACAAAAAACAAAATTTTAATCAGCCCCCTAAATAGATATTAAAATTTTGGTTTTTTCTAAATTCTTAGGGAAATAGTTTGTTCAAATACTACATCTTAATTGTCTTCTTTTTTATTTTTTTAATTAGTATTATTATTAAAATGACGTTGCAAAAACTTATGGTTGGCATTTAGTAAGTTGTCTGTATGGTAGGATAAGGTGATACATTATAATTGATATATTTATAAAAAATAATTTATATTTTTAAATAATTTTAACATATATTATAATATAATTAATTTATGTATAAAATAAATACAATTTTATGTTTGTATTAGCAGCTGTATCCTACTTGGAATAGAAACTTGCCGATCTTACACTATTGCAGATATTTTTGAAGGGTGGAGTTATCTAATCATTATTTCTGATAAAATTTTACTTGTTTATTTGTTTTTTTGTAAAATCTCGTCGGAATAGAATTATTACTGTATCTTTAGATCATTTGTAAATTACAAAAATATTTAAGATTATATTCGGTCTCAATATTAAAACTTAAGTTTTAAATTTTAAACTCACATCTTATTGTCTAATACGATAACAACTTTACGCAAATTGTCCGACCCCGAGCCAAGTACTTATGACAAAAAATTTACACGGCAATCAACTTATTCAAAGTGGGCTACTCTCAACCATTCCTTTTAATTTAAACCCCCAAAAAAAAAAAAAAAAAATGCAAAACAACCCATACACACTGGTTAAAACAAAACAAAACAAAATTCGTGAACATTCCATTGATTTCCATCATTTATACTATGTGTTGATTCGTTAAGTATAAAAATAATAAAATTAAATATAAAAAAATAATAATATTATTATAATATTTATTTAAATAATATAATTAAAATAAATAATAATATTAAAATAAAGAATATAAAATTATAAATGGAGTAAAATTAAAAAAAAAATATTACTAAAAAAGGTAGAATGAGCAAAAAAATCGTAAATGATTATATAAATTGTGAAAAAAATAAAAAGGGCTGAAAACATAATAAAGATTACAGAGAGCTGCAGGCGTAATAAAGATTACTGCTACTGTTGTAATTCATTTACATTCTATTACAAAGTATAGTCAAACCAAATATTATAATATCCTGAATAATTTTCATTATAATTATGATTACTGTTAACTAAACATGCCCTTATAATCAAGAGACAAATAATTATAGTCATAATTAATGACATATATGTATGTATGTATGTATATAGATAGGAGTTAATTTTGATAGGAAAATATTATTTATTATTATTATTATATTGAATCGTAATTTTATTATTATTTATATGATAAAAATTAAATATATATTATTAAATTTTATGTTATATTTATTATTTAATGTTTATTTTAATTAATTATTAATTTATATATAAATTATGATAAAAATTATGACTCAAATGAGTCACGTGGCATTACTCTTTTTAGGGAAATTCGGAATCAACGTCTAAGCTTTAAGATGCTTGCAATCTTGCATTGTGTCTTTTATATATAAAGTCGCGCCCATCAGGCTATTAATGAATAATTTCTAGGGTATTGACTATGGTTATGGCATGATTTTTAATATTATTTGTCAATTAATGGTTGTTGAACAAAAAAAAGAATTTAACCTGTTAATTAGTTTAGCTGTATTGAGGTCTTTTCTCTTTTTTTTTTTAATAAAAAAAAAAGTATATTGAGGTCTTTTTTCATTATAACTTAAAGCAAAAGGCAGGGGAGACTAAGCTGGCTTTTAACCATTTTCTTCCCCTGCGTTTTTTATGATATATAATTAGCTGGCAATAATAGAGGCATCATTTTTTAATGTAGAAGAAAGAACCTTTATATAAATACTAATTTTCAAATTGAATATATATATATATACACACACATACCTGATAACGAGTAGAAAATGTTAAATAAAATTAAATTTGGTTAATGCCGTACGTATTTTAAACAGGATGTAATAATATATATTTATGTGCAAGAAAATAAAATTCTTTTTCTTAAAGTACTAATTTGTTTACTAACCTTTTCTAATATAACCAGTTTGGTCCTAATTGTTTTTAATTAAATTGATTTGATCTCAACTTTTTAATTGGGCTAATTTGGTTCTCTAAACTTTTTTGATTCATTCAATATAAAAATAATAAAAATAATAATGGTAATAAAATTAAATAAAAAAAAAATCAGTATTATTATTACAATATTTATTTAAACAGTGTAATTAAAATGAATAATAATATTAAATTAAAGATTATAAAATTATAAATGAAATAAAATTAAAAAATAAATTTTTTTATTACTAAAAGAGATAAAATGAGCAAAAAAATCATAAATAATTATACAAATTGTGAGAAAAATAGAGATTATTGAAGGCATAATGAAGATTACAGAGGGCTGCATGCGTAATGAGGATGACTGTTACTGCTATAATCCCTTTGGACATGTTTGGTTGACAGTAATCATAATCGTAATGGAATTGATTCAGAGTATTACTGTATTTGGTTTGACTGTAATTTGTAATGAAATGTAAAAAGATTGCAGCAGTAGCAATAATTTTCGTTACGCATGCAACCTTCTGTAATCCTCATTACGCCTTCAATATTCTATATTTTTCTCACAATTTTTATAATTATTTATGATTTTTTTTGCTCATTCTATCTCTTTTAGTAATAAAAGGTTTATTTTTTAATTTTATTTAATTTATAATTTTATAATATTCAATTTAATATTATTATTTATTTTGATTACACTGCTTAAACAAATACTGTAATAGTAATATTGTTTCCTTTACATTCAATTTCATTACAATTACTATTCCCATTACTTTTACATTCAGCGAACCAGACATCACCTTTACATTCCATTACAGATTATAGTCAAACCAAACACAGTAATACTCTAAATCAATTTCATTACGATTACAATTACTATCAACCAAACATGCCATTTTAATTTGAACAATTGAATCCTCTTAACGACTTAACACAAAAATAACATAATTTAGTAAAATTAAAAAATTTTAAAATAAAAATTGGAGGATAAAATTGGTTCAATTTGAAAAAATTAGAACCAAAATGACCTATATTAAAAAGTTGCGACTAAATCGATCAAATAAGACGAAATTGATCTAATTAAAACATGGAGAACTAAATTGATTCGGTATGAAAATGTTCAATAACTACTTGCAAAAAATTATCGGTTACATATAACGTATTTAGTGCATAAGTAACGAATATATAATAGAAAGATGAAATGTTCATTCCACTAAGAATGTAACTTATTTTGAATCTTTAAAAATTTTAATATTAATTTATTTTATGAAATTTTATTTGAAAAAAGAATTTATTTTAGAAATAAAATGGGTACCATATGTTTTTTGACTAAGTTTTATATTTGGATGTGTTTACTAATGTGTAATAAAAATAAATCAGAATAGAAATGAACATGAATCAAAATGGAGAGAAAATACAATGTAAAATTTATTTATTTTATTTATGTTTATTAAATAACTATAAAGAATCAAAATTATTAATTGACTTAAATATCTTTTTAAAAGTAATAATAAAAAATATAAAATAAAATAAAAAATATTTTTATAATTATATCTTGTGAATTTAGGAATGGAAAACAATACCAAGAGAAGAGTAAGAAAATAATCAATAAAAATGACTCTTAAATTTGAAAAATTTGTTTTCTCTTTTTACCGTGTTATTAGGAAGTAAACAACATAATGAACATGACTTTATCTCCTTTCATTCATTCTGATTAATAAATACACTCTTAATATATAATGATGAAAAAATAGAAAAAAATAGTAAAATTAATATCCCTTAAATTTGTAATAACAAAATTAGTATTTTTTATATTTAAATTTATATTTTTACAATTAAAAAAAATGATTAATATGTCATTTTTTTTTACTATCCATTAAATTAGAATTGAACGGCGACAATTTAGACCCATTCAATATTTCACGTTCAATATTATTAAGGATACTAGTTTTGTTACTATAAATTTTAAGTGTGTTATTTTTGGTAAATTTTCAAAAAAATATTCATTAATTTTAGACTTAGTTACATTAATCTAAGCTAATTAAAATAAAAAGTACAGATAAGTAAGAGACATGAAGATATAGAAAATATGTATGGTTTTTCTCTCTCACTCTCATCTCTTGCATGTTAATTGATTTGTACAAACATTTTAAGATGAAACAACCCTAACTGCTAAATCTTTAAATTTATTTTTGCAGACACTAAAATCTTCCTTTCATTTTTAAATTGCCACTCGAAGTCTTATTATTGAGATAAGATTCATTAAACATTTTTTTAAAAAAATTCAAATAACCCATATTTATATGCTAATGTACACATGAGGACTTTTTAGCTCAAAGTTGTTTAATACAATTTGTTGCCTCCTATAATTTAGTTTGAATGTGATTTCTGTTTCTTATTGAAAAAAAAAAAACAGTTTGTTGCGCTTGGAGTTCTATTGTTGAATGAACCTTCGGAGAAAGTTAATCTTAGTTATTGCCCGTTCAATATATATATATATTAAATTTCCTTGGAAGAAAAGAAGCCTCACCAACTTATTCGCATTTCCAAACTAAACATTAAAGATGCAAAGCTTTGAACAAAAAGAAAAATGAAAAGCCTACCAAACATCATTATGAGCATCACTGCGTTAGCACTTTGTGAATCAAGTTGATTTGAAAAATAGAATATTATTGGTGAATATAATTAAACTCATTTTTTAAGGATAATTCTATCAATGGGCACAAATCTATCAAGATGATAATTTTGCATTGATTTTAAAATATGAATTTTATTATTAAATTAAAAAAAATTACAAATATTTATGAAGAATACATTTTTGAATTAGGATGAAATTATAATAAGAATGTATAGAGTTTTCAATTCTCTTAACATATATATATATATATAAATTAATATAAATTTATACACTTCTCACCATAATTAAAGCACACAAGTTTTGGTCGAAATATATTGTTAGTCGCATGTCTCTACTTGATGTCTCCGAAGTTTTATATATATAGCAATTTCATGATTCTTCATTTTAAATTGTCAAAATAATTAAATTAATCAAATTAACTTATAACACGTCAAGCTCTTTCAATAATTTTAAGAAAAAATATAATTGATATTTGGTAAAGACAATGCAGCCTCAATGTCAAGCTTTTAAGCACACTCCTTAGCTGTTCCAAAACACACTTTTTCCTCGATATATCTAGAGAAGGAACCCCCAAAAATATATATATATAAAAATTGCCATATTGGACCCAAATTTTCCAAACTCTTCTTTTGATGCCGGTCAATTTCATTTATAATTTGCATGCCACGTCGAAACACCTGATTGATCACCCCTCCACTTATAATAATTAAACACTCACTCCTCCATTTCTCTCCTCGCAGCTCGCCAGTTATTCCTCTACACTCTCTCCCTCTCTCTGCTTCTCCATATTTTCTCTTTCCCATACAGTTATGAGAAACCATAGTAATTTTTTGTTAATTAGCGACCAATTTGCCAAGTGGGTTTTGATGATGGTGTTCCTATTGATTTTCCAAATCGCTATGGAAAAAGGTGAAGCCTATCGATTGAACCCTTGGAACTCTATCATTCGCCAGTCCACAGACAAGGCCGATGAAAACTCCGATCAACAAGGTACAAGATGGGCTGTTCTTGTGGCTGGTTCAAATGGCTATGGAAATTACAGGCATCAGGTAATTAATTAATTTAAAAAAAAATTGAGTTAATTGCAGAAAAAACTAATTAATAAACTTTCATTAATCGATTTCAGGCAGATGTTTGTCATGCATATCAATTGTTGAGAAAAGGAGGATTGAAGGAAGAGAACATAGTGGTTTTTATGTATGATGATATCGCCATGAATCACTTGAATCCAAGGCCCGGCATCGTTATCAACCATCCCCAAGGTCATGATGTCTATGCTGGTGTTCCTAAGGTCAATTTGTTCTTTTACTTTATCCTCGTCCTCCCTTTTTTTTTTTTTTTTTTTTGCTTTTTTCACGCGTTCATTAGTTGAATATTCTTTTTAGCATATATAGTGCTTACATAGTAGAATGTACTCTTTCGTCTTTTAACTTAACAAAATATATTTTTAAGTTATTTTTTTATAAAAAATAATTTAAACAAAGCTTAATTTTTATTTTTTTTACTAAATTTAATAAAGTAACATATATATGTGACATAAATGTTTATTTTTTTGAGATATATATACGTAAAAAAAAATAATAATTAATAAATTTTTTCAAAAATTACTTAAATTTTTTGAGAAAGTTTTTTAATATATAATTTTTTTTCTTTCTAACTTAAATAATTTTTTTAATAAAATTTTTATTATCTAATATATATTAGTTAATAATTTTTCTTTTAAGTTTAAAAAAATATATTTTTAAAAATTAATTATTTACGTATATATTTTTTAAAAAATGTAAATATATTTGTAATACATATGTTATTTTATAAAATTTAATAAAAAATTAAATAAAAAATTATTTTTATATTTTTTGACAATTTTTTAACAAACAAAAATACTTAAAAACATCTTACTAAATATTACATTTGGCCTCGTTTCGATTTCCCCAGCATTCTCCCCCCCAACCTTATATGAAAAAGCGTACTGTGAACGAATATAGTTAGCTAAAAGCTAGTGAATAATATACATCTAACTTTAAAGCTTTCAAAAGTGATCAGCTAGTATGAAATGAATAAGCTAAAGGTCCTACTTGTCTTTTCAAGTGTTCTGTTTAGTACATAAACATAGCTGTTATATTTTTTTAATCCAAAATTAAGGCAAAAGGTAAAGCCAAGCCCAAATGTTTCGATCCCTTACGTTTCTTTTTTCTGGGTAAGCAATCGCTAGCTCAGTACTTGAATGTGCGTTATTGTTTCTAATCCAAGTCAATGGCATGCCTTGTACTCTACTTCTTGGTAAATAATTTTTTGTTTTTTATGATCAAGAACCAAAGCTGCAGAATACCTTTCAAGGCCGTCAACAATGAGTACATTGATGGCTTATTCTTTTCTGTACTTTTTAATTTTATTTTTTAAATATCATAAACAAACATTGCTGTCCAGAAATCAGGTTGGGAACTCTAGTTAATACACTGATTCGTTTAATTAGAATTGAAATTCTTTATTTTAGGATTCATGAGAACAATATATGACAATCATACCACTATTGCTTTTTAGATTTTAGTTTCTAATAATAGTTAAACCATTATTTGATCGTTAGCTAGTAGGAGAATACAAACACTAGCTAGTTACAATATAAAACAAAATGAAAGTTTACGAAGAACAAAAAGCTCTGTTTTTGATGGCCTATCTACATGTCTTAATTATGAGAAAATCATTAATGGAAGCAAATTCCCAGATGAGATATTCTTGATTTGGTTGGATGGTGTCATAGATTGCTCAGAGGCTCCAAGTGTTTGATTCATGCTTCAAATAATCAAGTTGGCTTGAATAACTCTCGCAGGATTACACAGGCGAGAGCTTAACAGCAGATAATCTGTATGCGGTTCTTCTTGGGAACAAAAAAGGAGTGAAAGGTGGAAGTGGGAAGGTAATAAATAGCAAGCCCAATGACAGGATATTTTTATACTACTCAGATCATGGAGGCCCTGGAGTTCTTGGTGAGTTATAACATATATAGCTATTTCATCTTTAAAAGAGTTATAATTTTTTTGGTTGCTCAACGTGTTGACTAAATGTGGAACCAAATTGACTAAATGTGAACTTGATCAAATTGACTAAATGTGGAACCAAATTGAAGAGTGAATCTTACCAAATTGGTGAACGATTGCAGGGATGCCAAATATGCCATTTCTCTATGCCATGGATTTCATAGATGTTTTAAAGAAAAAGCATGCATCTGGGACTTACAAAGAAATGGTAAGAATGCCGCCGCCTCTGATTTTTCTAAGTATATATTTTCAAGTAAGATTTTGTATTTACACATTTTGATGGTTGTGTGCAGGTAATATATGTAGAAGCATGTGAAAGTGGAAGCATTTTTCAAGGCATAATGCCTAAAGATCTAAACATTTATGTAACTACAGCATCAAATGCACAAGAGAACAGCTGGGGCACTTATTGTCCAGGAATGGAACCGTCTCCGCCGCCAGAGTACATCACTTGTTTAGGAGATCTCTATAGTGTTGCTTGGATGGAAGATAGGTATATGCAACCACTAGCTCTGAGGAAGTAGATGAAATTGATATTTTTGATACACTTGAAACAAAAAAGGCATAACAAGTGATCCTTTAGTTCAGACAGTCTCTAATTTAGGCTAAGAGCTACAGGTGTTCAAGTTTATTAGTAGATGCTCATATATAGCAGACAGACAGATAGTACGTGGGAAGTTATCATTGCTGACAACTGTTTCCTATTTTCTTTTCTTTTGCAGTGAGACCCACAATTTAAAGAGAGAAACAGTCAAACAACAATACGAGACGGTAAGAATTTTAATTAACTTGTATTTTACAACTGTACTGTGAATAATATCTGATATATTATTTTAAACAAAATAGGTGAAGAAAAGGACAGCCAACTTGAACAATTACAATGGTGGATCCCATGTGATGGAATACGGAAATACTAGCATGAGAGGAGAGAAGCTTTATTTGTACCAAGGTTTTGATCCTGCCACAGCTAACTTCCCTCCTAACAGTAACCAACTTGATATGCACATGGAAGTTGTTAACCAGAGAGATGCAGAGCTTTTCTTCATGTGGCATATGGTAATTAAATTTGTGACTTCTAATAGGCTAATTGTTAATTTTTATAGTAACTCTATAATCATGCTTTATTTATTTTATTTTATCCTACAGTTTCAGAACACAGAAGATGGGACAGAAAAGAAGACAGAAATACTCGTACAAATTAAGGAAACAATGAGACACAGAATACACTTGGATTCAAGCATGGAATTCATTGGAACATTTCTATTTGGACCAAAAGAAGGATCCTCTATTCTCCATGAAGTGAGACCTACTGATCTTCCTCTTGTGGATGATTGGGGGTGCTTGAAATCAATGGTAAGGCATATTTATTATACGTAACTTCTATGATCTACTTGTATTTAGTTATGTACTTATGTTATGGCTTGTACTGAATCAAATCTTAAAATTGAATAGGTGAGATTGTTTGAAACTCATTGTGGTTCACTGACTCAATATGGCATGAAACACATGCGTGCCTTTGCCAACATCTGCAATAATGGAGTTTCCCAGGACTCCATGAAAGAAGCTAGTTTGGCTGCTTGTACTGGTCATGACTTTGGACACTTGCATCCTTCAAACAGTGGGTATAGTGCTTGATTCTGTAACATAAAACTAGTAATGTTTGTATCATGGTGAATATATAAAATTCCAGTATCTATATTGAAGCTCGTAGAATTGTATGATATTTCTCTCCCACATGTCAATAGCTTAAGAAAGAATATAAACAAATACATCCCACTAAGTTTGTTTGACCGTAATATATTGGCAAGTTTGTTTGAACATTATCTAAATATTCGACAATTTTATTTAAACATAACTTATATATTCGACAATCTTATTTGAACATGTTTTAAACGTTTGCATCCAGTTCTCCAAATATTTTTCAATTTGCAAAAGAAAAAATTTGCAAAAATTACAAAGCTAATATCTCTTGGTTTCTCCTCATCTCATTATTTAGCATTAGGGTGTCTAAAATTTCAATTTTAAAGTAAGTTAGAAACATAATGGTTAAATAGATAATGTTAATGCCTAATTATTTTATCTTGAAGAGGAAAAGTATGAGATGTATTTAGTGAATGATAAATATTTTTATTATATTATTAATTATTTTAATAATTTAAAATATTTGGGGTGTGTATTTAGAAATATGAGTGGGATGTAAATAGACACTAGTTTTACTTGAGTAACAAAAGTGACAAAGCCCAAATATTACTCAAAAGTGAGAAATTCATGACATAAGGATCAATACACAGAATTCCAGAATACACAGAATAGATCTTTAAATACAAGGCCCAAAATCAGAAAGGCCTGTTAGAAAGTTTGGCCCGAGTAATGTAAGGATCAATACATATAAATATACCTTAAATAATAGAATAAAAGATCCGATATAAATAATATTTGTATTTAATAATAAAAATGATAAAAATAATTTTTTTTAAATATATATTTTTTATTTTTAAATATATTATTTTAAACTTTTATTTATTTCTTATTTCTTATAAATAGTCCGTGTATCAGCCTTTCACTCTTAAATAATGTATATGAGAATACGGTTAGATATTTCTTTGTCGTTACCAATCCAGTGAATGACACGTGCGAGGGATCGTATTGCAAGTCGACTTTAGGAAAAAAAAAAAAAGAAGAAGAAGAAAAAGAGGAAGAGATAATTTGGAATATTATTTGTTTTAACTATATATTTACACGAAGAAAATTTGTCGGCAACCTTTCAAAATCTTAACTTGATCTTAAGATCGAGTTAGCGCAATAATTTATACTCTTATTCCCTATAGCAGTTATAGTCTAGAATGAACGAAGGTTACTCTCTGACATACTTAATAGCAGAATACGAATATGGATTAAAAATTTAAGAAAATTTAATTAATAATTTTATATTTTTAAAATTTTTATTATTATTTATTAGTATTATTATTATTATTATTATTATAGGTAAGCCAACATATAAAAAAAAAAAAAAAAGTCAAAGTAAACTTTTTTAGTGTCAATTACCACGAAAATCAAATACAAAAATGTCAAAATACAATATAAATCATACAAAACAAATATAATTAATACCACATAATTGTAACTCCTTCATAAACATTTTAAATTTACTTAAGTACTTCGGGTTGTGATATTATTATTAAAATGTGTATAAGATATTATATAGTTTTCATATTTTAAAATTTAACCACTTGATTGACATTTCTAATATTTAGACATATTAGTTAACAAAATTTTGAAAACTTAATATTTAATTTTGAAATCAACCATTGTGATTTCAAAATTAAGTATCTGGTTTTAAAATCAAGCATCTAATTTTGATATTAGATTGCTTGGTTTTAAAATTAAATATTTAAATAAAAACTAAAATTATTAATATACTTTAAAGGCTATACAAATAAAAAAAAATGAAAGTTGATAAAAAATAAAGTTTAAATTAAAGTTAAAAAAGAAAAAGAAAAAATAGAATTTGATGAAAATTAGTCATCAAACGAGCAATACACAATTTTTAATTTTAATTTTAAAAATTGAATTTGGTTATCAAACAAAGTTATTTTTTTTTTAATTTTTAATTTTTAAAAATTCAATTTTAAAATTGTCATAAAACGTGCTTTCGGTAAAAGAAAAATTCCAACCTAGAAAAATGGAGGTCAATTGTCACGCATATTACTTTTTTTTTTTTTCTTTTTTTTAGGACAGTGCAACGTAATAATATAGTTTTATAATTTTTTAATAGTTTGCTGGTAAATTTATAATGAAACATTTAGCTATAAAAATATAAAAATAATAGTTCAATGATAAAAAAAAATTGATTTACCCTAAAAGTAGTTCTTTAAGATTTTTATATTATTTAATTATTCAACTAGTTTTATTTTTAATAGTTTTAAAAAATCTCATGTATTTTATGTTATGGAAAAAAGATGAAATGTGTACTGTTTGCAAAAAAATATTTTTTTTTTACAATGTAAAAAAATATATGCTCATCGCATGAAGAATATTAAAAATAAAATTTTATATATAAAAAAAAATTTATGTAATGTAATTAAATCAAAATAATTTAATAATAAAAAGACTAGTGTCATCCTCAAATGTTTTTTTTTTTTCCATTTTTTAAAATATTTATATTCCAAATGACAATAGTTACCCTAAATTTTTTTAATTTGAGTACTAAATATGCATAATTTTTAAATTGTGGGATTAAAATATAGTACTTTTGTGGTGCTAATTATATAAGATTCAAAGTTGAGAGAGAAACAGCTTAAGATTATATGCTAAGGTTATTAAGCAATCACACCAAATTTGCATTTATGGTAAGATACTTGTACTTTAAATATATACTCATTTATTAAATTATTAAAAAAATATAAACTTATATTTAAGTGAATATAAAGTAACACTCTTAATTGATAAGATAATAGGCACCGATGGTGAGATTTTTGTATTTAAACAAGATATTTGGTTCCTTAAGAGGGAGAGAACCTTTTACTTTTGTAGTGCAAGCACTAAAAGCACACGCGTAGGCAAAGAAAGTGGATAACAGTTTAAAAGTGTTATTTATTACTCTTTTGTACACTTATCAATTATATTCGCTTCTTTATATTAAAAAGTGTTTGTAATTAAAAATAATAATTATGTTAATTTAAAATATTATATTATTATTTATTCTATAAATAATGAATAATTTTTCTAACGGAACGATTGTTACACACTAGTACTGAACTCATAATTTATTGTGTTGGATTGATTGAAAAATTAAATCATATTAGATAAATATATAAAAATCTTAACCCAGTATATTTAAATAGTTTTGCATAATTAATTTAATCTGAATTTTTATTTTAAAATCACGTGTTTTTTTAATTAAAAATAATATTTTAAAATATATAATAAAAAAATAAATTAAATATTGATTAAATAAATATTTACAATAAATTTATTTTGATATGTTGATAACTCTCTTCACCCCAATCTAAACTATCCTCATTCTGCTTCTTTCGTATCCCAAAATATAGATACAAATGAAAAAGAGAATTATGTTCTAAAGATAAATTTATAAAAATATTACTGATTGTTCATTCAATAATTTAAATTTTTAGTAATGCTAATTTTTTTTTATTAACTTTTAATGACCAAGTACCCGATCGGTAAATTTCAAGTATTTGTGCTCTGAAAGAGGCTAAGATATTTCCCTATACACTGGGGGTTCGAGGTATCTTTCTAGAAGTTTAGAAGGTGAACTATAGATAAAAACCAAGACATCTCTGCCAAAAATAAATGTAAACGCGCAATAACAGTTGTTTTTTATTATTTTTAGATTATACTTTTTATTAATCTTATTGATTGTTTTTTTTATTAAGTATTGAATATTTGTGTTCTTAAAAAAATAATTATACTAACTTAATATTTCATTGATTTAAAATATCATATTATCACTTATCTTATAAATAATGAATAATTTCTCCACGTAATGACGGCTTAGGAGAGATCTTATATTGATAGCCTTATCTTAAAGAAGCCCGACGAATATCCCCAAGTGAGACATAAGATATTGCTTCCCTTCAAAACTATAATGGCCTCTTACCAAAAAGAAAAAAAGAAAAAAACATAATAGCTTTGTGGGACAAGAACAACTTATTCCATCTTTCACTAATATATTGTGTGATCACTAAAACCACTTTAGCTAGCTAGCTTGCTCGGTTGCTCTCTCAAGTTGTTAAAAATCGTCCCGTTGGAAATGGGCCAGAATTACAAAGCACTTGGTTTTGGAAATAATAAACAAAATAAGATAAATAAACGAATAAAAAGTAAGAAGCAAGAAGCAAGGCCTCATGGTCATGAAACCTGGCTGTTATTTATGTCACAAAACAAATCATTAGATGATATTTTGGAATTGAGTAATATATATATTTGATCTTAGCTTTTACTTGAAGGAAAAGTATACTTGGAGGAGAAGTATACTTGGAGAAGAAGTTTGCTTGGAGAAGAGATTTACTTGGAGGAGAAGTGATTTACTTGGAGGAGAAGTATACTTGGGAGCTAAGTATACTTGATGGCCAAGTTTTGGGATTTACTTTCTCTCCAAGGAAATTTTGTCTATATATACTCTCTACTCTCAATATCATTTGCACAACAACAGCAACAAAGCCACCACACCAACTTAGAAGAGTGCCACTATATTTGTGTGAGAGAAAGACAATTAGATTTATCCTTTTGAAGTTAGTAAAGCCACTATTTGGTTGAAGTCAATTTGGGTTCTTTGAAGCAAGCAGTTTCTTGGTTGGAGAACCATCAGGGTACAACACTTGTGCTTTTGTCATCGTACAAGGTTAGAGATACTGTGTAATTTAGATTTCATTTTGCAAGTGGTTATTTACTTGGATATTGGTGTCTGTACTCTCCTTTTGGATTTGATAGTGGATTTGCCTTGGCGTGCCGTTGTCAGTGGAGTAGACTTTTCACATTGAAAAGTTGAACCACTTAAATCATTGTGTCATTTATTTTTCTTATTGCTTACTATTTTGCTGTTATCCAAAATTAAATTATTTGTGCAACTAAATTGGACCCAAAACTTCGCTTCCGCTAGCGCCAATTTATAACACTGGCCTTGTTCATGTGTGTGTACATTAAAGCATTGGTGTCTGGTGAGACATGTGTATAATTTTTGCATGACTAATTGGAGAAAAATAATAGGACAACCTCGACCACGGACCTTTTCCCTTAATTTGATTTTCTAGATGCCGGTTGGGTGTAAGGAAGTAATTTCAACATGGTCATATCAAAACGTAAATGACTCGATTTGATTGAAAAATTAATTAAGTTCGAGTAAATTTAATCTGCCTCTAATAATATGAACTTATAATCGTACATTTATATTATGAGTCTGAGTTCAACTCAACCTAAAATACAAATTAAGTTTAAATTTTATAAATTATATATATATTTGATATGATATGTCACGACTTAACTCAAAGCTCGATTAAATTCGAGTAAATCCAATCTGACCTTAATAATTTGAGAATCGAACTTACGATCAGATATTTATATTACAAGTTCGACCTAAACTTGGCCTAAAATACGAGTTAGGTTTAAATATTATAAAATATATGAATATTTGTATGGGTGAAGAGCCAGAATGATCCTTTTGTTTATGCAATATGTGTTATTTAGTCCTCTAGCTTATAAAATGTGTCTTTAAGTCCATTTGCTTATAAAAAAAATGTTCTGAAATCCCTTTACTTGTAAAAATGTGTCAGATAAAAACAAAATTAATTTTTTATCCAATTTTCTGTTAAATCTAACAGAATAGTACATATATCACATGCATGTTTATATTTTTCGATATATATATTAAATTGAATAATTTTTAATTAAAAAATTACTCTAATTTTTTACAATTTATTTTTATTAAACTTAAATAAAATTTTCATTGTCTAATTTGCAATTTTAGATATTAAATAATGAAAATTTTATTTAAATTTTATTGAATTCGATTAAACTTAAAAAAAAATTTATTATTTAAGTTGTGACTTTAAATATTAGACAATTAAAATTTTATTGAAGATTATATTTAAATTACATTAAAAATTTTATTTAATTATTTTTTGAAAACTAAAAAATTATGTAGTTTTTTAATTAAATATTAAATTTTTTTACGTATATATATATCGAAAAATATAAATATGCATGTGATACATCTGCTATTCCGTTAGATTGGATGGAAAATTAACTTTGTCCCTTAAAAATACATTTTCCAAAGCAAAAGAATTTAAAGACATTTTTTATAACATAGGGGACTAAATGACACATTTTATAAAAACAAAATGACTTTTATGATACTTCTTCCTATTTGTATATGATATGTCATTATTTTATAATTTTTTGCATCATTTATACTCGAACACTAACTTAAGATAATTAAAAATTTTAAAAACTCAGGCTCAAATTTACTTGAATATTTTAGGATCAAACTTTGGACTTACATTTAATTTAAAAATTTTGATCTAACCTCACCCATAAATATACATGATTCAACAATACCCCAATCCAATTTCGATCCATACTCAAAATTTCAAGCTTATATTAGCCTGTTACATCCAAATTTATATCCCTAGTTGGGTGCAAACACTTAATTGATATTTTTTCTCATTTTTTGATATAAACAATTTCCATTAAATCTAATAAATAATAAATTAATGATTTTTTAATTATGTACTCAAAAACATAAATTTTTCTTTATATTCAACTAGTTGTACGATTATGTAATAAAGAAAATAAATTAAATATCTTTTATTTTAAATTAATTAAATTAAATTAAATATTTAATTAGGTCCCTAGCTACAATTCTCATTTTTACTGCTCACATAAAATAAATGCTTATTGTTTGAATTAAACACTACTTTGCAATTATAATATTAAATATACTATATAATGATTCAAGCTTCCACTCTTGTAGCCTTCATTTATTCTGATTTCTTAAATCTTATTATTATTGATATAATTGGTATTATTATTTTGAATGAGATATATAAACCAAACTAAAATAATAGTCTATTTTGCTGCAAACCTAATTATCATGGTTCTTGGTTAACAACAAAAGAAAATTATTCCTAAAAACGAAACATCTAACATGGTTTATATCCCTATATTGATCCGTAATATTTCATTTTATTTGTTCTAAACATAGCTATCGATACTCTTTTTTTTTTTAATATAATTTAAATAGTTACATTATTTTTGAATTAAATAGGGTTTGAACTTAAAGTCTCTCCAAAATGCATATGAAATATATGTACTCATCACACCGTATAACAATTTTATGAAAGGACATTAAAATTGTCATAATTAGTACTCATAACATCACACCTTAAGCTGTTACAGTACATGATGCCATTACCTGCCGGAACAGTTGACTTATGAAGCCCATAGTCAAATCCCAAACTAATAATGGTTAGTTAAGAAATAAAATGGCACTAGAAAATTATTGTATAATATTAATTAAAAATCATTTGGTTTTAAACCCGACAAACAATACAATACAATTTTAAAGCTTACATTCTAAAAGAAGACACTGATAGTTTATTTATTTTTTTAACACTTCTTTACGATGTTTATTCAACTTTTTTCGTCCGTCACTTAAAATTATTTATATTATTTAATGTTGCACATCCTCATACTTTTTTTTTTCTTTCTTTTCAGCATGAAACTCTATTGTAGTGTCTATATCAACCAAGGGCCACATTATCCCTTTAATTTACTTTTTGTATTCAGATAAACTCTACAAAATTTTGCATAAAAAAAAAAAAAAAATATATATATATATATATATATATTCTTGGGCCAAAATTTTGTGAACCTTTCTTTCACACGACAATTTATTAAGGAGATTCTTCTCACGCTCACCAGTCACCCCACCCATTTTCTTATTACACCCTTTATTAGTGCAAATCAAGCACACTTACTGACAAGGCTATAGTAAACTCTACAGCACACTAGAACTTTTATTAATAAAACTCAATGAATACTTTGTTTATAGCATACAGCTACTTATAGTAAATGCAGTTACAACTGATACTAATACTAGTGCACACTATACGGCAAGTAGCCAGTTAGTTACATGAATTGTAATCCAGTACATACACACACAGTACATCTCACATAGTCCAACAATTAATTTAAAATTTTATAGATGCATTTAAATTTACTCTTTAAGTTTTGTAGAAATGACTCAATATGCTTTCATTTTTAAGTTTTTCACATATTTAACACTACTATATATATATATATACAGCATGAGATACGCTTCTTTTCTTTCATGTCATATTTTCATATACACTACTATATATATATAATAGCATGAGATACCCTTCTCTCCTTTCATCAATTCAATTTTAAACCCAACCCCCTCCCTCACATCTTTTCTTTTTCTAAATCAGTTTTATTTATTTATATTTACTCTTTTTTCAAAAAAATTATTTTTAAATTTATTTTGCAAAAAAATACGTTCTAATATTTTTCTATTTTTTTTCCTTCTTTATTTCTTTCAATTTGTTTTTACAATTTTTTACAACTTTTCGTGAACAGAGATATATATGTCCAATTTTTTTTGAATTTTGAACACACGTTGTAACGGATCAATATCTATTCATAAGTTAGAAAAATATAATAACATATTAAACATCTATCTGTTTCAAAAGTAAAAATGAACACTTGTTAAATTACAAATAAAAGGTATACAAAATGAATTTGAACATATGTGTTTCTCTTACTATTTTTATATATTTTCAAATAAATAAATACAAAAAAAAATAAAAAATGAATAGAACTAAAATCTTCAATCTTTTAATAAATTATATATTGAAATGTTTATTGAATATTAGACAAGTGTGATAATAATGATTGAAATCAATCTTATCAAAAACTTTATTTCTTTCTTATTTATGGTGAATCAATCAAACGCATTTACATGTACTAGGTCATCGAGGGATAAAACAGTCATAATTGTACATAAAGATTTCTCTAACAAAAAAAAAAAAATCAAACGCATTTACACCGATTAAATAACTTGTTGCATCATATTGTACAAATACAATAATGTATCAAATAAGTTAAGTCGACTCAATTCACTTCAGCTAGTTTATTTAAATTTTATATAAGTATATATCAATTTACTTTTAAATGAATTATAATAAGCAGTTCACTTATATACATTTTTGAAAAATAAAAAAATATTTGTAATTTTTAATAAAAAAATCGTGAACATAAACATTGTTACTTTTGTAAAATATGGAAGAAAAAAAATGCTATATTTGAAATGTATTTTTTATGGTAATGTTATATATAATAATTATTAACTTATTAGATCTTATTTAATGAAAGATATTAAAACTAATATGTTTACAATTAGGTAAGTTACAAGTGATTTATTGTATACTATTTTGTTGCAACCAATAAATCAACATTTTTGATAAAGCACATATATAGAAATATTTGATTGACGAAAACTTTAGGAAAAGGATGAAAATCTTAACGCATCACGCTCACATACAAAAAAAAAAAAAAAAAATGCATGTCATTAATAAAATATATCAGTTATTAGTAAAAAAAATTGGTTATTTATGTCCATAACCTTAAATTTTCATGTGATTAATGATTTTCATAGAGCGACAGAATGATAAGTCCCTGCACGACACGTGTTAATCCGTCTATAATTTAGAAATTGAAATTCAAATACCCGAAAGCTGCTTCTTCATACTTTTGTGGTTCACAGTCACACTCATTTAGACTTTTTTTTTTTTGTATGCTAAAGAACTGGTAGTGTTCTCTCTCACTCACTCTCTCTCTCTAAAGAACTGTTTTGTTCTGTTGATTACTGAATTTTGTCTTCCAAAAGCAACGCGGCTCATTATGACTTATAAGTTTGGTAATTGTTTTGGCAATTGTTAAATCTGCCACCTCGACCATGCGTGGATGCGATATGTGTATTTAAAAGTTTAGTGCATTTCTCTGTTCAAGCAAATTAAAATAAGTTAATTCTTATAATAAAAAAAAACTCAGTTAACTATAATTGTAATTCAACGGTGCAGAACTATAGTCTATAAATTAAATAATTTTATTCTAATTTTTCCAAATACATTTAATATCTACCAATAATTCACGAATAAAATGCTTATGACTACCTTAACCACCGTTTTTATAAAAATAAAATAAAATAGTATTTATTATACTCTTATAACTTGTAATTATAAAAACAAAAAATTTAAAGTTCAATTTATATATGTTTATTATATAAAAATTACTGGCCTACAAATTTTATATAGTTCAAATTAAATTTTGATTATTTGACATTTTTAATATAAAACTTCAACCAATTAATTCCATCTAATGTTATGAAATGTTATTTTCGTTATAATTTGTGTTAGTGTATTTTTTTTATTATAACTTTATAAGTGTTAATTTATAGAGTTTAAAAAAAAAATTATTGGGGGTATAAGTATGATGTGAACAGTTAATTACTTGTGATATTAAATTAGAGTAATCCAATATACTATGAATCATGGATTATTTAATAATGTGATATTTTATAATTAGTATATACGTTATATTGATAAAATTGAGATTACTTATAATATAGAGTTAATTAAAATGCATCAAATTGCTTGGGATTTTATCTCAATTGAGATACAGATAAATTATTTAATAGTAATTGATCAATATTTAAGTCAATAGGTTGTTGTAATAAGGGGAGAAGATTAAAACACAAAAACAAAAACAAAACAAAAAACATGCCCTCCACTTTATTCTTCTCTTGCAATTTTTTTTCTATACAATAGATACATTAAATATAATTATATTTTAAGAAAAAAATAGATTTAAATTTTTTAACTTTTTACATTCATCTTCCAATTTATATATATATTTTTTCATATTGTATTTACAATTCTATATATTCATAATATAAAAAAAAAATTATTTTTTTAACACATTTAAATTTATTTTTTAAAAATATATTTAATTTAAAGTAATATATTAATATTAATTTAAGACTAATATACAATTTTTCTCCCAAACAGAGCATTTTTCATTAAATTTAGTTGCCACGTAAACAACGTGGGATCCAGAGGTGTTGCATACTGCGGCTGCACGGGGAATAGTCTCACTTAATTTTTTTTTTTTTTTTTTTTTATAAAACTTGTATATTTTTAATATTAAATAAATATTTTATTTATGATAATATATTATATTTAATTTTTATATACATATTTTAATATATATTAATAATATTTAACAAATATATTAATAAAAAATATATAGATTGTGAGTAAAGTGATTAAATATATACAATTTTTTTTATATTTAATAATTATTAATGATACGAATAAAATTATAATCATATGTTATATAAACATATTTTTTAAAATTAATATATAATAATATAATTTTTTTTAAAATACATAACTTTAAACTCAACATCATAAAAATTAAAAATTAAAAAAAAACATATAATAATCTTCATACTAAAATTTTTATAATTTATATTATCAAAGTTTTATTTTAAATTTTAATTTTATTTAATATTATATTTTTTTTATAATTTTTGAATTTATTTGAAATTTTCTTTATATAAAAATTCTAATATTTTTTTGTCCTTAATTTTCATTTATTTTTATTAGTCAATCTTATATTATTTATTAATAATATATCTTTAAATATAATTTTAAACTTAAAATTTTAAATCATATTTTATTTTTTATTTTTTGTATTTTCATATATTTCTTTTTAGTATTAGTTTTAATAATTAAAAATTTTGTTGTATTTAGCTAATAAATTTATTTTTATACATGTATGATATTAATACTTATTAATTTATTATAGTTTTTATTTAATTTTTTTTATTGATAAATTATAATGTATTAAATTTATATTTTTTTGAGTGATAATTTTATGTCTTTATTATAATATATTATGTAAAATTTAGTATTGAATTAGATAATTTATATTATAGTTTTTATTAATTATATATTATAATATATTTTTTAATGTTTTAATAAAATAATGTGGATCCAATATGACACTTGGATCATGTGGAAGACTTTTGCTTCACTTCTCGTAAAGTTTCCTAGGAGACGAACCGGCCCGAGACACCGGGAAAGGAAGAGAGGGGTTGGCTTATCTGCACGCATACGCACTAACCAGATTGTGACACATATCAGTAGGTCCGTAGCATCCAGCTTCTACGGCAAAAAGTATAACAGTGTGGGACCCCTCTAAGGACAGTGAAACACATCTTTTTGGACTTTCAAATTGAAAAATGTTTTATGCATTTTGCAATATTGAATGTAAATTATAAAGGTAATATAAATAAAAATATGTGTTACCAATTATAATATAAAATTAATAAAAATGTAATAAAATATTTTTCTTTCAAATTAATGATGTTATTACTTGCAAAAAATTAAAAATAAATTAGTGATGTTATTAACTATCGGAGTTATTGAGTTATTAATTCCACTAATCACTTTAATCGGGGACTTGTATCTCCAAGAAAATAATCACATCATTTTTTATTTTTATTTTTTAAGAATAATAAATAATATATAGCATAATTTTTTTTTTATTTATGATTTTTTTTTTAATTTATCCTTAAAATATGCATATATATTTTTTATGACATAAAAATATGTTTAACTTATAATAAAAAATAAAGTGCATATAAACAAGTATCTTTTTAGAAGTTAAGGATGAAGAAAAATGCTTAAGTTACATAAATTTATTTTCATATTTATAATCAAGATCATACTAATTATAATGCAATATATGTTTAAATTTTTTTAAAAAATAATAGCATTTTTAATTTGTAAAATTATTTAGTTATATATCATACTATAATTGATATCTATATTATATATAAAAATTTAAATTAATTTTAATATTTTTTAAACAATTTTTTTTATATTTTAAGCTATTAATATTAGTTTTTATTTTAATATTTATTATTACATTAAATAAGGACTCTAAATACAATATGAAATAAAAATAATATTCAATAAAGATTATAATCATATGATGATTATCTATCAAATAAAAACCCTAAATTTTATTTTACTTCTATAATTAATTTGAAAGTATAAAAAAATTAAATTAAAATTATTTCAAATATATTGTAGAAATTAACAAAAAAAAATATTAAAATAAGTAAAAAAAAATTAGAAAAAATAACAAAAATAACACCCCTCAAAACTTGTAATAATAAAAATAGTATTCATTGTGTTTAAACTTATATTTCACAATTTCAAAAATGATTGATATATCATTTTTTTTTTAATATCAATTCAATTGGAATTGAATAATGACAATTTAGACTCATTTAATGTTAAATGTTCAATATTACACGTTCAAATTGAAAATTCAATGTTATTAGAGTACTAATTTTATTATTATAAATTTTAAGGATATTATTTTTGATAATTTTTTAATAACTTATGTATAATATACGTATTTTTAACTCATAAATATAAATATATGTGTATCTTGTATTAATTTAAAAGTTTCAATTTAACGTATGAAAATAAGAGGCTAATTTATCAAGGGTGCCCGGGAGAGACTCTAATGATTGGTGGGCCTAAGGAATGCCGGACCATGAGCCGCCACGTTCTTGAAATCATTTTACTCGTCTGGGGTCCGACTTCCACCGGAGAGGGCACAGAAACATTTAAAAAAAAAAAACTGTCAGCTCATGCGTTCGCGCCTACCTTAATCGGCTAATTGCTTCTCGGCTCAAGCCAGTTAATTCAAGCAATTTCAAATAAAATGTATTTTTCCTAGGGACCAGTTAAATGTATTATAAAATTAGTTTGTATTTTGTATGCATTTGGAGAGGTTTCACTTTCGTAAATGGCTTGGGTCGGTTTGTGGGACCAGACCTTGTGAAAGCTTACAGGTAAAAGTAATATTTGTATATTGCGAACGAACCAACCAGAGCCCGCATGCAATTGCTGGTGAGGAACTTTTCTTTTTTTAATTACTTATTTTTTTCCCCTTCGAACCTTACAAAGGTCTATCTGTCTCATACTTGAAGTTGCTAATTCATTTAATTATTTTTCCCTTCCTATTTTTATTAAAAGAGAATTAAAAAGAGTTTGATCTTTATGATTTTGGACCAAGGGTAGACAATTTGGTGATTGTAGCCTTGTATGTATGTTGAACGGTGATTAATGATAAGACCTAACTGGGAAGGGATAGCTTGATGTTAATCGATTAAATAATATATTTTTATGCAAAACTCGCTTCTTTGAATTATTGAGATTCACTTATACGTCAATTATTTTGATTTAATTATAAAAGTAACAATATTTACGTAATTTGAATTCTTTATTTAGTACAATGATTATCATGGAGATTTTATGAGATGTGATTTTTATTTTATTATTATATTTAAAATATTTATTTAATATAATAATAAATCTTATAAAAGTAATTAATATCAATAACTTAAAATATAGAGATAATTTTTTTCTCACACACATATATATAATAAAACATAATACATACTAATATTTAAATTTTAAATTAATATAACGTTAAAAAAATTATTTGTTTATAATTACAAACAAGAGAATAATAATAATAAAAAGTATGTTATTGAACAATATTAAATTATTATAGAAGATTTAATATTTATATTTATTTTTAAACTAAAATAATAATTTAATGTAATTATGGTATAAATATTTTAAATATAATAAATTAAAAATAAAATATATATTTATTTATAATTTTAATAGTACCATTATTCTAATTGAATTGCTGTGGATTGTTAAATCTATCTATCCGAATTTTAACAAATTGTATTATAATCTTACTATAAAATTTTCCATTCAATGGAGGATTAAATTTCTTACTTTAGTAATAATAGAACATTCGTTTTATTATTATGAGTAAATTTTTTTTTTTTTTTTTTTTTACAGAAACCATCAACTTAGAAATTTTAAATAATTTTAGTGATTGTCATAGGAATTTGATAACTGACCTTGCTTTTTCTAATACCGGTATACACTATTATTTATTATTTTGAAAAGCTCCAGCTTATAAAAAATATTTCTAACATTTATTTATATTCTTTAACGTAGGTGCATGTAGATATGTGCTTGTTTAATTAATTATTTTTAAAACATAAAAATATATGTTTAATATAAAAAATTGATATGATATAATATATATTATAAATTTATAATAATTTATGATAACATATAATTATATGAGTCTTATATAAATTTATAATAATAAGACATGATATAATAATTTATGATAACACATATATGAGTCTTATATACTTATCAATAATATAATTTTAAATTTGTAAATACATAAGGATCATTGTAATCCCAAGAATTTAAATCAATAAATGAAGAAACTTATAATTATTATAAATTTAACAATTTCATTTTGTAACTAACAATGTAATATAACTAAAATCGTAGAATTACAATAAATTGTTATAGTTATTTTGGCAATGCCCGTGAGCACACTTTAATCAACATGATTTATTTCGTAGTAATTAATCATGAACATCAAGAATTTAATTACCTTATTAATGTTGCATTTCAAATGAGAGTGTACCAAGAGGTGCTAGAATCAATTTAACGGTAGAAAGGGTGATAAATATACACAAATTTGCAATACTTTTTTTATCATACATTTTTTTATGTTTATGTTGTGTTTTAGGTCAGTATTATCTTCGAAAACGAATGAGGTCTGAAAATTTGTGTTATTAGCATTTCTCTTAATAATAAATATATAATATGTTAGAAAAATATAATTACTTACTCATTTTGTCATTTAAACGTGCCTATAACATTAAATTATATATATATATATATATATGTTGTATTTCAATATTTTTGAACATGTATTTTAACATATGTTGTATTGAACATATGATATTATTTAATTTTAACATATGTTGTTTATAATGAGAGTGTGGATAAGGATTATTTTTTAAACAAGTTTGATAAGTAGATAATTTGAAAAATGGTTAAAATGAGGATGGAGAAGTAGTTTTTTAAAGGAGGTGGAGAGGACAGTTCATCTGAGGTTTGGGTCACCACCAAAATATCCTCCCACTCATTACTTACCATTAACATTATCATCATCATTATATGTGATATTATATAATATGAATTACTTAAAATTTCTTGAACACACTTTCTAGCCTTTTCCATTTAGGAAGCCCAACTTATCTTCACCGTCTGATCTTGTTCTTGATCGATCACTTTCAATAATATCTGAGGCAACCTCAAAGAAAATACATTCTTCTATATATTTATAGTGTTGGTGAGTGAAGGAGATTTTCTTTTCTTTCTCTCGATCACTATCAAATTAAGTTAATTATATATTTTGAAGTGATTCAAAATTAGCGCCTGACTTTGTTCGGGGAAAGCTTTTGCAGCAATCAAGCTCCCACTTAAAAGATAAAGGAGAGAGAAAATATTGAAAAGGATAGATATGGGCATGTGTGTGTTTGTTGTCTCTTTTGTATTTAACTCTTTGTCCTCTCCATTTTCCAAATTCTTCAATAACACCTTCTTTTTTTTCCTTCCCTTTTTATTCTATCTCGATCGCTTTCCATTAATTCCTTGGGATCTGATCTCTTCTTCCTTCTCTCCCTCGATAACGCTCGATCATTTAAGTACAATTCGTTTAAAGTTTTTTTTTTTTTTTGGGGAGGGGAGAGAGAGAGAGAAGTTTGTTGATCAGTTCAATTCCCGAGGATATCACTTCTTCTTCTTCCGATCTTTCTAGTTTCTTTGTCTTTCTTTCTTGTGTTTTCTCTTTTGTCTGCTTCAGTATGTTTGTCGGAAAGTGAAAAAAGTGACAAAAAAAGGTCTTCTTTTTTCCAAATTGATCATTAATTGGAGGACACAAGCTTCGTTTGGATCAGATCTGAGCTTGGTGGATAAACAGTAAACACAGTACACTAGTACTACTGTTATATAAGGTTGTGACTTGTGTGTGTCTTTTTTTCGTTATTAAATAATATGTTTTGCTACCTGGATCCTCTTCTATCAATCAGATCATCCTCTATTTAAACAACTTGTTTTCTTCTTCATTAATTGCTTCTTGGATTTGAAATGCTATCTTATTTTTAAAGCAATATCAATATATAGTAGTGTTTCAAGTTTTTTGGTGGATTTACATATATCCTCCTCTTATTATCGGATGGCATGCTATTAATTGACCAGGTTGTTTCAATTTTATGATCATTTTCTTTTAATTAATTTGAGTTTATTTGTTTGGAGAATTAATATAGGTTTCTAATAATGGGTTTCTTTCAATTAATTCTGATATATTTATGGATAAATAACTTTTATTAATTCACTTCTATATTGTATGCATTTATTAATTGTGAATCTAACTGCATATGATGACGAATATCTTAGTTTCTAGACAACATCTAAGAATGCTGATAAGCATAATTAATTGTGTCCCGGCCTAATCAAATTAACTAGCAAACATCTAGTAGCAGAAAAGCTTGGTAGTTTCATATACATGCATATTTTACTTTTCTGTTGGTTTTAAACTTGATCGTTATTAATTAATTAATTAATTATTAAATCTGTTAGACAATTAGTAGGTATTTATTTTTCAAAATGTTGTTCATCTTTTATATACCAGTGCAAAACTAAATTTCAAAATGTGAAATTATTTAACTATTTAAGATGTATCTTCAATTCTTCATCGTCTTATATTATATGCACAAGTAGTGAAATTCTTTTTTCATTCTACTTATATTTAATTTATATGTCTTTTTTTTTTTTTGCTACTGATTTAATTTATTATAATTTATTATCAATAACTTGATAATTTTCTTGTGTACATGAGGTGTTATTAGTCACCAATTCGAATGATAAATATTATAAGTATACATTCTAACACTTCTCATCAAGTTTGGGTTATATACACCCCAACACTTGAATTTTTTTTTTTTTGAGGTACTAGGAGTTTGAACACATGATATACTGCTTTGATATCTTGTTAGGAATTATTGATCACACAAATATGATAATGCTATATTTATATATTCTAACATCGTTGTTTTTTTTCGTTGATTTTAAATAGCTCATGTTTTAATTATGGATGTTCCTTGCAATATTTGAAACATATTTACAATGTATATAGTCAATTATACTTCATTTTTCTTACAAATAAAAAATCCATGTTAATTATTTTCTAAAATTAGGGATTGGAAACCTTAATAATATTACAGGTCGGTGATGAGAAGTTGAACTATGAATTGTTTGGTAATGAAAAATTCATGATGAAACATTAAAGAAAATTTATTGTTTGGTTTTAGTCAAGTTAATTTAAGAAGGGATTTTGAATATTAGAACATATCTGTTGTTTGAATATTTTTATTTTTATTTTTTATTTATAGAAGTTGTTTGAATGGTTAATACATTGATGATTATAAATAAATTATCACAGCAAATGCACATAATGTCAATTATGCATCGCCAAAAGGGAAATGTGTTTATCTTCTCCGTCTGTATTATCTCTATTTTTTTTTTATTATATTATTTTTACTGAATTTTGAACACAAAATCAGTTAGCTCAAACATATTAGGTTAAATGTTAACACTTCCAAAAACTTAAATTAAAAAATGACAAAAATCATTTTATAAATTTATTATCACATTTGCATACATATAAGTTAAACTCACACATTAATGTTTCACTCGATAAGACTTATTCTCTTTCGTTAATATTTTCTCTTTAAAAAAATAAATTTTAAGCAAAGTTTAAGTTTTTTTCCCCATCACAATAACATGCTTAATTGTTTAATTGCTTGGCTTGCTCTAAAATATAATTGCATTAGAACTTATAAGCTTTTATTTGCAAATATTGCAGCAGTGCTTCATCTTTTATTTTTAACTTCTTTATTGATCTTTTGACCATACTTCAATCAACGTTTGACTTGATGATATGGAATTTTTTAGCCCAATAATTTTTCTAGTTGAACTGTCCTTAGAGTGGTTCTTCAATTAGTATTTAGTAACCAAATTGTTCATAATGTTGTGCATTTATTTGTAGGTTTTGACCGGTCCGAAAGAAGATGAATACATTTTCACATGTTCCTCCAGGATTTAGGTTCCATCCCACGGATGAAGAACTCGTTGATTATTACCTGAGGAAAAAAATTGCTTCAAAAAGAATTGATTTGGACATCATCAAAGATGTTGATCTTTATAAGATTGAGCCATGGGATCTTCAAGGTTAATCAAATTATAAAACATTGCTTGCTCTAATTGGTCAAGATTTTTTTTTTTATATAAAATATAAACTAATTAATGTTTTTTTTTTTTTGGGACTAATTGCAGAATTGTGCAAACTAGGAACTGAAGAGCAAAATGAATGGTATTTTTTCAGCCACAAAGATAAGAAGTACCCCACTGGAACTCGCACAAATAGGGCAACAAAAGCCGGATTCTGGAAAGCAACGGGAAGAGATAAGGCTATTTACTCAAGGCATAGCTTGGTTGGCATGAGAAAAACTTTGGTCTTCTATAAAGGTCGAGCTCCAAATGGCCAAAAGTCGGACTGGATTATGCATGAGTATAGACTAGAAACCAACGAAAATGGAACCTCTCATGTAAGTAATTACATACCTCTTCTTTTCCTGTATTACTACCCTTTATTAGACTAATAAAAAAAAAATTTTGCTAAATGCATTAAGATAATTTATGTGTGTGCATATATTTAGAGTATGATGTTATGATGTTTGGCTAATTATATAATCGTGTAACTAACTGTCAGTTGCAAAAATACTTATTTCTGTGTTTTTATATTTATACGTTCGTGCAAATGAAGAAATTTTAATTGCAACAGGAAGAAGGATGGGCTGTGTGTAGGGTATTTAAGAAGAGACTGCCAACAATGAGGAAAGTAGGGGATTACGAGTCACCATGTTGGTATGATGACCAAGTGTCCTTTATGCCAGAAACTGATTCCCCAAGACGAAGTTCTCACCCATTTGCAACAAATTATCATCACCAATATCCCTTCAAGCAAGAGCTTGATCAGTTTCATTACAATATGCATAACATGACTCCTGATCATCCATTCCTTCAGCTTCCTCAACTAGAAAGCCCCAAGGTTCCACAATCAACTTCTAGTTCAGTTCTTCCATATGCCTATGATCAGAGGAACACTACTACGACTAATACAAGTGCTATGCAATCTTCAACATTGACTCAAGAAGAGCAAGGTCAACAAAGCAATAGTCATCATCAACAAAATATGAACTCACAACTTTACAACAACAATGAACAAGCTGTTGATCAAGTCACAGATTGGCGAGTCCTTGATAAATTCGTTGCATCGCAACTCAGCCATGATCCTCAAGATGCTTCAAAAGATGCCAATTACTCCAATTCACCTGCTTTTCATGTGGCTCATGAACACATGAATCATGTGCTGTCTAATGAATCTAAAAGGCCTGAAAATGTGGGACTACAGGAATATGCATCGACATCGAACTCAGCCAGTTGCCAAATAGATCTATGGAAGTGATGATCATAAAATATTGTTATATACTAAAGTACACTATTAATTAACTGATACATATACTTATTGTTCATATATAGGACGTATCATATCGATCTAAAGGGAAAACAAAGTATTGATCTTTGAGGTATGGTAATAACATACAAATTTTCACACATATTTGAACTAACATAAGTTATAATGTCCGTATGACAAAACATTCTTGAAAAATTAGTAACTTCTTAATTTTCAAAATTACTTTGCCATGTGAAAATTTGTAAGAATTTAGTATTCATCATTGATTTATATTATAATATTGTTGTACATAATAAACATGGAACGTACGAAATTATTATTAGTTGTTCAACAATCATGCGACTCTTTTTGTATCCTTGGTATTGATTAATGCATTTTTTTTTAAAAAAAAGGCTTATTTTATTGGTCCCCTAACTTTAATTAAATTCACACATAGGTTCTTAACCTTTTAAATTTTACAATTTATTCTCAAAATTTTTAGAATTTTACATATAAGTCTCTAAACTTTTAAATATTACAATTTAGTTCCCAAATTTTTAAAAATTCACACGTAAGTCCTATCTTGATACTAAAATACATATTTTTGAATCAAAATTTTAGGACTTATGAAAAATACATGTTTTTGAATCAAAATTGCATAATAGGATTTTTTTTCGGTAAGAAAAAAGAATTTATTGCATATTAGGAGTTTTGTCTTAATAATTTTCTTATGAAACCAATTACTCTCTTGAAATTGTGCTGCAATACTTTAACATCTTAGTCTTATCTTTGAAAATGAATGAATCACTCTCTCAATTAGTTAGAGCCATTGTTAATAAAAAGTTGGAGCAAATAGTTATCAAAATTGGAAGACAGAGTTTGATATATATATATATTGTGATATTGTAATGCAAATTCAGAGGAATGCTTGAAAATCAATGTGGGTGATCAAGCATCAAAGGTTAGACAAGGAGCATTGCATGGTATCAAGTGTGAAGAAATAAGAGAAAGAAAACAGGGCTATTGAGCATCTAGGATTGATCCAAGCTAGGATGGATCGATTCCCCCATAGACGGATCGATCTCACTTCGAGCGCAATCCGATCTTGGACTTTCTGCTAGAAAATTGGTGCCTAGACAAGAAGATTATCGAGGGGTATCCGATCATGGACTTTTTGCATAGTTTATACAGGAAAATTAATGCCTAGACATGAAGACTGATGGATCCTCCTCAGAGTCAGATCGATACCTCTCAAGATGGGTCAATCCTGCCCTTAAGGACAATTTTGTTTCTTCGCGAAAAGTAAGGTAAATGACTTTTAAGGGCATGGACTTCGTACTAAGAAGCTAGGAATAGTTTGGACATTATTGTAATTGTACAAATGTGCTATATAAACACATTTAAGAGCTCTTAGGGTTTCTAAGAGAGATGATTTGTGTGCTTAAACTTGAGAGACGAAAAACTAGAAAATAGAGGAAGAAGAAGAGAGGAATTTTCACTATTGTAAGTGAAAAAAGTTCTTGAGTGTCTCTTTAAGTGTTTTTCTTCCAATAAAGTGTTTCTTTTCAAGCATTTTCTTCATTGTATTTGTAATCTCTAACTTTGAAGCTAGTGGAACTCATCTCCATTGGAGAGGTGAAGAAGTATAATAGACTCATCACATTAGTTGTGTTGAACTACTATAATTTTGGTGTTTTATTTCCTTTTACTATTTTTTATATTCCATTACTTTTGATTAAATATCTAAGGCTTGTGGTGATTATTGTTGGATTGATATTTTTCATCGGACGTTTGCTTGAAAATTTCTATTGTGCTTGGTTAAATTCAATAGTGCAATATCTAGGCATTTGAATTTGCGCATAATATATATATATATGATTGAAATTGTGTCAAAACTTGGTTGTAGAAAGATGTACCGACATTGCCTTCATACTTTCTAACATCCCTAATATTGCATGCATTTTTGTTTGTATAATGAAATAGTTGTGAAACACATGCATGATTGATACAAAAAAGGAGATTTATGGTGATAAATATATGGTTTAATTGTATGTTATAACTCTTACTTATACATAGAGTTTTATTTTTAAAATCTTATGAAAAAAAAATATATGTTCATTTTTTTTATAAAGTAAATGAACTTATATTTTTTTTGTGCTATAAGAAAATAAATATATATATATATATATATATATATATATATATATATACTAAATAAAAATAAAATCAATAAATTATTTACTTAAAAGTAAATATATTTCTTGAAATTTAAGTAACAATAAAAAGTTTCAAATTAACGTTCACGGACGTTTAGGATCTGAATTAAGAGATAAGTAAGAACAAGAAACATATAAACATGATTCTAGGAACCAAGAGTGTATATACCGTACACACACAAGGTTTGAAAAGCAGATATATATTTAGTAGGAAAGCACATGCATGTCCTTGATATATATATATATACGTAATTAATTTGTACACCATATCACAACAGAATATATACCTCTCTCTAGAGACCATTCCTTTATTTCCCCTTAGGAATCAAGTAGGTGGCAAAGACCTGTTATTACTGTCAGTGAAGAAGATCTTAATGAAGACCGAAACAAATTGCCTTTTGTTCAGCATGCACAAACGCGAAACTTAACTAGCTGATCAATGGCTCACTGCAGAAGAAATTAATTAAGTAGCATATATTCTCAGTTAATTTGCCATCTGCAAAATAAATATCTAACCACATGAACTTATACATATATAGCTTCACAGCTCGAATTAAACACGCAATAAATATCTCAGATTTCCACACATCTATATATAATGGACAAAAGCACCATCCATCATAAGTAATGGCTATGGGCGGGCGGATGGGCGCTTGAGTACTACTGTGTGAGGAAGGAAGGGTTATTATTGGAAAACCTATATATGTATCTATGTGTACTTGCATTATTGAACAATATTGACAACACCTGAACAAAAGTTGAGGCTGTGATTATGAGTAATAGAATTAAACGGACAAGATTTACAAAAGTGAAATTATTGATTATGTTTGACCGATCCAGAACATTTGTTGTTACTTGAGTTGAAATGAAGCACATGGAAATCCCTAATATTGAAGCAAATTGTATAGCGACATAATGATTGGGCGTGCTCTCAAGGACTCATAATAATGCAAAGCATCTTCATCATAATCCTCTCTAGCTCTCACTCCGAGGAACTACTGAAATGAGAAAGAGATAGAAAGCAAATATTGAAGAGCGTGCTTATTAGAAGACTACTCAAAAAAAAAAAAAAAATTTATTTAAGAAGATTGATGTGATGGGTTTTTCTTCCTTCATAATCCATATAGCTAGGCTCTTTCTTGGTCACTTGTGAAAGAAGATTTTAAAATATATGAAGAATGACCTCCGTTTTAATTTCTTTTCTTAAACAAACAAAAAGGTTATCAGAAGATCCCCAAGTTATTGTTAGAATATAAATCATGCGTATTTTAATTGTATGATGTGTCATATAATTAGAATTATACGATAAATATTATACAATCTGTTATGTAATAAGTTGACTTGAAGACCTATCTTAATTGTCTATTGTCCAGACCATTTAAATATGATCTGAATGATATAATTTGAGAACTCGTGACCAAAAGATGAAGATTTTAAGTAGATCAAATCATCATGTATGATAAAAAATAAGGATTTCAAAAATATCAGATCATTTAAATATGACCTGAATGATATGACCTTAGAACTCATGATTTGAAGAAAAGAACTTCAGAAAGATAAGATCATCGAAGTATGACCTAAATTGTACGACTTTAGAGCTCATAACTAGAAGAAAAGGATTTCACAAAGATCAGATCATCCATGTCTGACTTGAAGATGATGACTTGATCATGACTAGTGGGATCTTTATATATTGTATTATGACACATAAATTTATATGTTTATGTATATATCCAAATGTAATTTTCATTGAGGGAGATTTAGCATTCAATATTAAAATTCTAAACAGTAATAATTAAGGAGATTGAATCGCCCAAAGCAATATTTATGCATTTGGGTGTGGATAATAATAAATTGCTGGTTTTCCAGGTTCGAAAGTTATGTTGCTTAAATTTGGTTTCATTACTACTTCTCTACTGAGCTAGTTAATTAATATTTCTTTTGGTTAAATTATTGACATTTTTTTTAAATACATTTTCTATAACTTTTGACAAAATATATAAAAAATATAATATTACGAATTTTTAAGAATAGTAATCCTCAAATTGCTTAGAAAAGATATCGACATCATGTTGTTTATATATGTGAAGATGAGGTGAGACACATGGACAGGACAAGAATGGTTGAATACTGACGACAGAGTAAGAAAGAGGACACACAGCCTGACTTGAGGTGCTTGAGAGGCCAACCATAAAGGAGACAGTCAGCCAATCTTCTGATCAATTTGTTTTATTTGTGTTGTCTTTAATTATTATTTTTTGCGGTTCTGTTATAAAACTTGAGTATGGAGAAAAGTAAAGTCTAAGCTAACGTCGTTGATTTTCTCTATCCACCAATTGTGTGTTTGATTTGCTTCTAAGTTTTAGTAACCCATAATATTTCTTGGCACAAGAACTACTTTTTTTCATGGGCTTTTCTGTACATCAGTCCAGTTATGACAAACTTCATCATCGGTTGGGCTGAAAGAGGCCCATTAACAACACCACTATTTTTTTTACGAAAATTTTAATTTACAAAAATATATTAGGGAAAAGAAAATAATCCAGTATAAATTTTTTTTTTTGTCACCTAGTAAAATTATATTGTGGATAATATTGATTGCTGGTCGAGTAATATTAATAATTTATCATCAACTGACACATGTTTTTTAGCAACAACGAAAAAAAGAAACTCATACATGTTTCTTACGTGTTGACAGCAATAATTTGAATACAATTGAGATTTTTTAGAGTATGTTCATTGTTTAGAATCACAAAGACCAGTGCCTTCATCACAAAAACCATCCCGATCAAGCAATTTCTGGGGAGGAGCGCTCAATAGAGGAGAAGAAGGGGTACCATATGCACTGCGTCTACTGTTTCCGCACCCTAAGCTTGTTCTTGTACTAACCCCGGTTGTTGGGTTTGTTCCATTTGCATACTTGCACAGAGCCTACAGTAGTAACCCCCCCCCCAAATACTACTCAATCAATTACAGCCCTTTGTAAAATTAAACTACTGGTAATTTAATTGTAATGGGCACAAAATTAAAGTGATTTTTGGTACTCATGATACCTGCTTTTGAGGAAGGTCCAAAACAGCGTCACTGAAATCAGCACCTTCAATTATGGCACCTCCAAGATCACTTCGTGTAAGGACTGTTCTAACCAGCACCGCATTTGTCAGATTAGCTTCATTAAGAACCTGCAATTTACATTTGCAACAATATATGAGGGCATAACATTATGTGTAGGAACTAGGAACCAACCAACATTATCTCTTCGATTTATTGAATGCTTTTTATTCATCTTCCAATACACATACCACCTTAATTTTAAGTGAAATTAATGTTTAAAGCTTTTTACCATGCGATCCATCAAGGTGTCGCTCAAATCTGCACCTGTAAAATGTCAAAATAAATTATAATATAAAAACTTGTCTCATTCTCTTTCGATCTAAAATAATCATTGAAAAATTACCTAAAATAAGATACTTAAAACTCATAATAACAAAAATGATACTCTTATTTTGAATTAAAAAATATATGAATTAATGTTAGGGGTACTATTTTTGTTCTTATAAATTTTAAAAAGCTTTAATTTTGTAATTTTTCTAATATTATTATGAGGTAATTTTATTTATCTATACCTTTAACTAGCCTAACTTAATATTATATATAAACAGAAGCATCACTATCCTTGATTTAACTTATTAGGTTTGGAAGATTCATAGTTCTTATTAGGAATGGACGCGGGAAAGAATGGGGGCAGTTATGGTTAGCATAACCATTCTAGTCTCACACCAATTTTAGATATAATTGGATAATAACCGTCGGTTATAAGTGAGTAGCAGTTTCCTCGCAATTTAACTAACATTTATTTAAAAATATATTTAATTTTAAAAAAATTAAAGTGTAAACATAATACTTTACTTGACTATATTATTTAAAATATGGATATTAATTTTCTTTTTTTAACTATTTAGCACATGTTTTTAAGTAAAATAGAAAATATATATGTAAGAATAGAGAAAAATTTAATCTAACTATTTAAAGTGTTGTCCGTTCTAACATTAAAAGTATTTTTTTTAATATAATTATACATATAAAAAAAAATATAATATTAATATACCTTCGATTTTGGTTAACCATGATTTCGGTATTGCAATAACCATTCTCACTCTACGCCTAATTGGTTGCGGTTATTTCAGGAAAAAAATCTTCAAATTTTTATGAATAACCACAATTTCAATTATATAAGGTTAAAACGCTCATCTCTAATTCTTATAAACTTTGACATGATATTAGAATAATTTGGCCAAAAACCTCGAGCCTTACCTTGGAAAAAAAAATGAAATGGGTCTACAAAAGTAAAAAAGAAACAAGTAATTCAAACATAATAAAATAGTTTAAAAAACAAATTAATGGTATTTTCAAAAGACAAAGAATTATACTTTGAAGATATGTTAGAGATATTATCTCATATTATTTAAGCATAATACTAATGTTGAGTTTATAAGTGAAGATGAGCATCACTATTTGGGGTTAACTTTATGGGATTAGAATTACAAGAATCATAATTATTATAGACTTTGATATTAAATTAAAATAAAATAAAATTTTTATAATTACTTCAATAAAAAAGATTCATAACCCCTAAAAAACATAGATGTTAAAAAAGAAAACATAAGTGCACCGCATTTTTAAACATTTGTTAAACCTACGCTTTTTTTGTTTTAAAAAATACAAACACATACATGCAAGGCATGAACAGGCTTAAAAAGGTTATGCTATCTACTTAAAACTACCATAAATCTACTCCAGTGCATATATAACCTACTTTTTTACGTAGTTTTATTTTTATTCTCAGAAGAAAAAAATATATATTATTTTTTTATAACATAAAACAACATATATTTCTTGTAATTTTTTTCAAGAGCCAAGGCACTACACATGTCAGTTTTTATTAGGCTTTCCTCTTTCTTTTTCCCCGTATGAAAGTTTCACTGTAGTTCAATCTCTCGTTTTCCTTTCATTTTTTACCAACAAAAGGAAAGAACGGAAAGAAAAAAGAAAAAAACCTTTCATGTTCCCATACACTTTCGTTTCTCCTTTGTTATAAGTTCGAGAAATTTGTGATTTTACTCTAGTCTTTGCACGGACTCAAATGGCTTCACAAAAGCGCATATGATAAATACATACATTGGTGGGTTTGTATACATCTAATTTCATGGTTACGTTGTAATCTTGTTATCTTGATGATCTGCTTTGAATCTTCTTAAAATCTTTTATGGCGTCATATATTCTATTTCTTGCAATGGATTGCCTTGTGAATGGTAAAAAGATTTTAAGGACTTCGATATGATGTTATTGTGTTTTAAATTCACTATCGTTTGTAAATGCAGTGGATACTTCGGAAATGGACAGACCTTGAGTCGTTTGAGATCCAAGAATTACCAATTGTGGTGCTCTAATCTCTGGGAAGGTATCAGTGGAAACAAAATCAAATGTGCTTCTGATCATTTTTCATCTAATTATAAACATAGGAAGGAAGATATGAGCTTTTCTTTTAATGATAAGAAGGATCTCAAATTGAGAACATCTGAGACTTGAGGAACTGAGTTAGCAAGGGCCTTGGAGGTATTGAGTACTATCAAAAACTATAGTGTGATACTATGGAACAGTCAAAAAGTTTCTCCTTTTAAAAGAAAAGTTTCAGCTATAAGAAGATTTCCTCCAGGATGTGGAAGAATGCCCTCAACTTCCACTATTCAAAGCTCACTTCAAGAATGTAAGAAAAAGGTTCCAGTTTCTGCAATCAGAGACTTCCCTCCAAAATGTGGAAGAAACGCTTCACAAGTTAGTAGAGAACATTGTTTGAATGACATTGACAAATTTAGAGCCAAGAAGAGTAGTAATGCAGAATACATATCATCTGTTGAGGAAGTGATGAATGATACCATTGGAAAGAGTGTCAAGACATCTAGCAAAACAAATTTGCAGGGATTGGAGCTGAAGTGCCATAGAGTATTCAAGAATGTCTCAAATGATGAGCATTTCGATAATGAAATTGGAAGGAAATCAAGTAAGACAAAGGAGACGCTCGACGGGGAGTCCATGGAGAAATTTTTAACTGATAATCATTTGCAAGAGAAGGGCAATATTGCAAAGCGTGGTAATGAGGCGCTCATGGCTACATCATGGAGGCAAGGGACAAGGACTTCCAAGTGAGGCAAGCAGCACTAGAACGAGAAACATAAGAACTAGCGTTTACTGATAGGAATAGTTGGATATGATGAACTGAATGGTAATTAGTTATATTACTGATGTAAAAAGTTCAGATAAAAAACAAGTTTTTATGGTAGTTATTTTTATGCTTGTATTTTTGTTGTCTATTCATCTTCTAAAATCTATTTATTCAAGTTAGTATTCAGCAGTGAGATGATTTACCTGTAAAGTTGGCCTTGTATGCCACAGCTTTTTCAAGGTATGCACCATTAAATGTTGAACCGCTGAAATTAGATTCCCTCATATCAGCAGCAGTAAAATTGGCTCGTCTGCATCAGGGTAGATGATTAATTAATGGAGAAGTGAGCTGATGTTAAATTATTCATTTGTTCCTTTCTTTCCTCACCAGTCCAATTACACATTGAAAGTGAAAAGCATTGGAGAACAGTCTAAATTAAGCAAAACTTAAGAAATCACAGACCAAAACTAATACAGAAGACCACCTGTTCTTTTCTTTGCATTCCATCATTCATTTTCTTCACAAACTAGACACGGATGGTTAATTAGATGAAAGCGTAGTATCACATATGAAGACTCACCTGAAATTTTCATTCACATATACTGCCTTCCTGCATAAGAAGATAAGATACGAAATAAAAACTAATTCTCACGGTCCGAGTCTCATAAAATTTTATAACATAATGATAAACAAACAAACCTGAGGTCTGCAGAACCAAATTGGGCAGCAGAACCAATTCCAAACTCACCCCGAGTGGCTGCTTCGTATTTATTGAGATCAGCAATTGCAGGCATAACAGAGCTGAAGCTCAAGGTTATAACAGCAGCTGCTCCAATTGCTGTTGAAACCAGTTTTGTCCAATTAATGGGGTCCTTATTGGTGGTCATGCATTGCTTGTTGGAACAATCTTCCTTTTCAAGGAAAAAATTCAATAAGCTTTAAAGTGAATTATTGGAATAAAACTGTAAAACGACCAAACCGTCTTACCGCTGTAACAATCTTTTCTGGGGTCTCTCTGAGATATTATTGAGAAGGGCCTTGAAAGAAACGGCAAACAAGTGGTGGAAGTCTTGAAATTTGAGGAAGAGATGGTTGAGAATTTGATGTGTAGTGCGGAGAGAGACGTAAGTGCCATCGTAAAGTAATGTTCTTTCTTCCAGGGATGCTGAGCAGAGTGAAAAGTCGGGGGATGGATACGAAAGGCGTAGAGAATTATTAGATCGGATAAGAACAGTTTTCTTTTTTATATTTTGTTATTCGCACGTGTAATGTTTTTCTCCATCCATCCACACTTTCTGCAGAAAGCATTGGCTGAGATGCCTTAATAACAACGTTTTGATATTTCTCTATATTTTTATTGAAATTTAGGTACCATATATACCGTAATTTTTTTAAATTTTGACAAATTTTTTTAATAATATTAAAATGTGGATATAAATATATCCCAAAATACCGTTTTAAATTTTGTTAAATTAAACATACATAACTTATTATTTATATTATATATTACCCAATATTTAAGTAAAATTAGTAATTTTTAATTTTCTCTAAACTTTTCACATTTACTTTAATATAAACTATTTTTAATTACAACTCATTACATTGTTATACATTTGTACATATTTAGCTACATGAATTTTTTTCAATTATTTTTTATCTTTCTTTCGTACTATTTTGTATTTTAAATTATGTAGTTCTTATTTTTAAAATAATTTTATATTATTATTGCTCCAATTTTTATTTAATTTCATATAATTTATACAAATATCATGAATTAAAAAACTTATTTTATTTTCACAAGAGTATAATTTTAATTTTAATCATAATATGTTAACAATATATGTATATTTGAGTCATAAATATAATGTTCAAATAAAAAAAATTAATGAGTCTCTATTATTTATTTTAATAGCTTTAAATTTTTGTAAAATATATGTAATTTTTACAATTTTAATATTTTTTTTAAAATATTTATTAATATCTGATAATATTTTTTATATTTTTATAAAATTAAAATTTAAATATCTCCATCAATATTAATATTTTCATCCATGCTTTAAATCACTTTTGATATCCCTATTAGTATCATATCTCAACTGAATCTGCCACTAAAAAAATATACTATGTGCTTTATAATTCGCTTGTAGATATGCCTTGATTTAATAGTGAAATTTGTATTTTAAAATAATATAAATTGATATATTTGAGGAATTCGTGCTTTAATAAATTATTCAAAAAAAAAAGTCAATTCGTGTAGTGCTTTCCGATATATTTGTGCACTGTTCCAATCAATGCATTTTGTGTACTATTCAAATTCAATACTTATTTTTATTTAGTATTAAATACAAAATATAACAAACCAACAAATGTCGATATCAGCCGTGTGCCATGTGTGAGAAAGAGTTTTATTATCATTATTGAATAACTTTGTGTACATTAATAGCATTTATATTTTTTATAATTTTATTGGCTTTTTAAAACTCGTTAATTGTTTTTATATGCACAATCATATTATTCACGCTACAAAAAAAAAAAAAAAAAATTTGTTAAATAGCGATGTGCATTTTTATTGGTAGGGTTGCTGGGTTTATTAAAAACAGGAGACTAATTATTAATTATATGTGGACTGAGTTGACGAATACATTGTGACTTTTACCATTTTTTGCTTTTTACCACACAATATGCATACTTCAATATTTATGACAAGATCTAATTAATTTCTATATATTATAATTATGTAATTATTTTATATTTTTAAATTTATATTTAATTAATAATTAATATATTATATAATATTACTCTTTTCTAAATGGTATGTTTTTAAATGATTGTTCCTTAAACTGCTATATGGACATATCATCATGATTTTTATTTTATTTTATATAATCATCATGATTAAGTTAGTTATATATGAAAAATACAAAAATGAAGATTATTGTGTTCACTATGAATGCGGTCAACTGTGAATCAATGCGATCAAATGACCAATAAGTGGTGATATGCTTGACAAAATACCTAGATTGCAAAATGAGAAGAGAATATACTCATGAGATTTTGGCGATACAAATTGATTAATGTTAAAAATATATAAATTTATATATATATATTTTTACATTAAAATTAATTATATCATAATACGTGATAAAGTTTTCTAAAAAATAATGTATATCTTCATTTTTTAAAATAATTATACTATGCATTAAAATATATAAAAATTTATGCGATATTAGCATTTATAATATAAATTTTAACTTTACGTAAACATGACACTACTAAAAGATAGGCTCAGACAACTTAAACAAGTTTTTTTTTTTTTTTAATAAAGAACTAGTTACTTGCTGAAAGAATTTGTGATATTGAGACTTGAGTAATTATTCAATTTCATTTTGGGCTTGTTAAAAGCACTGTGATTGTTCAACTATTAAAAAACAAAGGAATGTAGATCCACTGCTTCTTCTTCTTTTTTTTCTTTTTCCTTTTTTAACTTTTAAATTAAACTAAAAATTTTCATATTTAAAGCACATTATTAATGAAAGATTAAAAAAAACAATTTCTACTTGAATGCTTAACACCTAAAATGAAAATTAAAATAAAAAACAGTTTGATTAGACATTAAACAATTATGTTTTTTTTTTTCCTAATTAACAAATATGCAAGTATATTTTATTAATAATAAAAAAAAAAAAAAAGGGCATCATCCTACTGCATTCAAAATGCTTGTAATCTGTTTTGAATTTTGAGTTATACTTAAAAGTGTTGAACAGTCCCTGCCCCTTTTCTTAAAGGGAAAAAAGAAGAACAAGAGAATATCGGAATTCAAAACGGCAGAACCTTCTATTTTGAAGAGCTGCTAAATGGACTTTAAGGCAAGCCTGGGGATATTGCACACACTTCACGAGACCACTTCATTAGGATTTATAACTAATGTCATTGAGCTAAATTTACATTAGGTCAATTCTGATTATATCCTAACTTTCAATTATATATTTTTAATAGCAATACTACGATCATATAAATTTAAACAAACTTTAACACTCAAAATATTTATATTATAGCACATATTAGAATTATCTTAAAAAATAGTCATTTATTATTTTTCAAAATATTTTATTATGTATCATGATATAAGTTGTTTGATTGCAAAAGTAAAATTGTTCTAGTATGTTCATTAAAAATATGTACATGAACTTTTTATGGTCAATTCTTATATTTCAGAAAATGTTCAATTTAGCCATGTAAATAGTTTTTTAGTTTTGTAATTAACGATTCCGGTGATTAAATTCTATTATTCATCAAAAATAGTTAAATTGGTCAAATTAACATAACGTTATCAAAATTGGGCGTTATATATAGCAAAAAATGCATTTGTTAAACACATGTTTAATTAACTAAAGCAAAATTAATAATTTCAAAGCGACAACAATTTAAAAAGATTGGACAAAAAGATTCATATTTAACAAAAAAAAAAAAAAACTTGAAATCTATTTTCCCATGGTATAAGGAAAAAAACTTTGATTTGAAATAGAATTTTTTTAAAGATATTATAGCTTCATATGGCTATAAAATGGATAAAATTCTTATAATAGTTATGAAGAAGAAGATAACGCATATCTCACATTTATTATTCTATCTTATTTAAAAGAAATTAAAAGTACGATTTAAATTTATTCGACTTTTTTTTAAAAAATTTAGAACTAATTAGGCGAACACAAAAATAGCAAAACTAAATCTTAGGCATCTTCATCCTTTTTATCCTTTGTAGTTTTCAAATATAATTTTTTGTTTTCCTTTATAAGTGTTATTCTACCCTACTGAAGATATAAATTTTTTTCATCAAAAGTCAAACATTTTATTCATTTAGCAGGACAAATTTTAATGTTAATGAAATACAAATAACAACCTATTTTTGTTGTTTTTAAATTAAAAAAAAAATTGTGACAAAAAAAAATAACATAATTGATTTTGGTCCTGGAAAAAAAAAAAACACATTTTTATGTGTTATGTCTAGGCCGAGTTGAGAACGAAGAAGGACATACAAGTAGTGATGAAGTAAATGGCTAGGTTGAACTAAACAGTAACTTCCATTCCTTATGTCAGTTATGTGGGGCATACATGTAAATATATAAATAATTATCATATATGATCATCATCGATCATATATGTGTGTGTGTCCATTTAACAGTAAATCTATCTTGTCCAAAAAAAAAAAACAGTATATCTATGTGTGTGGTTCAAAATTACACAACAACAAAGAAATCCCTCAATATCCCCCATAGAACATGCCTCTGAAGACACTCCCCATCTCTACTTAATACTTGTTGGCCTTTTCTGCGTACAACTATCTAAAGATGCTCAAAGAATGAATGAATGAATGATGTCTATATGATCACTATTATGATCAGATCATGATTAGTATATCTATCAACCCACCGCCCTTTCTTTAAATCTCCATAATACGGAAACATGCTTTCAAAATGCCACCCAGTCAGTTCGAAGAACCAAAGGAGAATTTATAATTTATTAATTGAAAAAAAAAAAAATATATATATATATATATATATATGTGTGTGTGTGTTGAGTAAAAAATAAATTAATTATGCATGACACCATTTGATCGGTTCACATTAACAATTAAAAAATTAAATGGTACAATAAGCATGTAATCAGTTAAATTTTATTAAATTATTTGTATTAATTATTTAAAATATTTATATTATTTAATAATATAAATATTAATTAATATAAATTATTTATCAAAATATCATAAATATTAATTAATATTAACAACATGTATGTCACATGCAAAAAAAAAAAAAATGAATGCCCAACCAAAATCGAAGAAATAAATAAATAAATATATATTATTTTTAAAGAAAAAAAAAATCAGATAGCTGAGCAACAATTCAAGTTCTACTTTATCAGTGTCTCTGTCCATTTCAGATTTCACAAAGAAGATATATAGAGAGAGAGTGAAATATTTTGGCATCCCCACAAACAGCAACAAATAGCTCCTAGCAGGCTTTATACAGTGATAGCTTTTCTTCATTCGTACATGCAGTCTTGAATTGATGAATGCATGCTTTTTTTTTTTTTTTTAATACTTTATACACACACATATATATATATTCATTAAATATAGTTTTCATTAATATTTATGTTAATGCCATATGTTTTTTTTCCAATGACAGTTATATATTTATACACCTGAACATACATATAAAATAACGGATTCTATCCCACATCTAAAGTAATTTTGATCCAAAACATTCTTAAACTTCAAAATAATAATATATTTGGCCCTTTTATTAAGATAAAAAAGTAACAATTTTCAAGACACAATATATATAGAGTAATTTTTATTTATTATCTAATTATTTATAACACCATTTGCTATAATTTGATTAAAAAGAATAAAAAAGATAAAACGAGAAAAATTTATTAGTCTCAATTCTTAAAAATTAATGATATAAAAAATTAAATAATAAATTGAGTATTATATATATATATATATATATATATATATATATATATTAAAAAGGTCAAAGCAGTGATTACTCTGGTAATTCATATTTATTAGTTCTATGGAAGTGAAAACGCAAAAGTGACAGAGAATATCTGATCATGATACCTATAAAACCCTTATTATAGTAGCGATTAAGATGAGCAGACTACTAGTCTATGTATAAAAGTCTAGCCAGCTAGCGTCTCTCTGAGAAAAAGTTACAACTCCACAAAATAGGATAGTGACAATGCATTAACCCATTACTTTATCAACCCAAAATAATACCAGTGGATTTCAACGATTCTTGTGACAAATGTCTGTTCGATCTAATGAGGAAACATCGTTCTCTCTTTTTCTGGTTAAATTAATTGCTTAATTAATTATTCTATCTTGCTAGTAATAGGGTTTAAATTTTGATTGATGATCCACATAAGGTCAGCCATGTTACAAGTATATGGTAGGGTTTATAAGGTATTAACTTTTTAGATTTGGATCTTTAATTTTTATGGACTTTGACAATGAACTTAATTTAAATCATTTTATTATTATTATTATTATTATCTGATCAGATTACTAAATACTAACCCATTTAATGTTTAGGTCAACTGAGTTACACAGGACCCATTCCAATTTGTGAATGAATGAAAAAAAAAAAAAAAACAGTTTTTTTCTTCTTTCTGGGGTAGAGGAAACCCTCTAGGCTCTCTTTATTGAATGATCAAGATGGTGATAGTTTTGATTTCTGTCATAAATAAATAAATCAGATTCCAATATTATATATAGATAGGGAGTATTAAAAGGCAGCAGCTACAATTAAAACGGGAATTGGCCGCAACAATTGAGTAGTATAGCTTCGCACAATAGCACTACTATATTCCATAATAAAAAAAAATAGCACTTCTATATATTAAAAATTTATTTTATTTATAACCAATATGATAATTTAGAATAGATATATTGTCACATAATTTAAGATGACAAGAATTTTCGCTCACAAAAATTGTATAAAAACAAACCCTACAGATCTAGACGGTAAAAGATTCTAACTATAATAACTTATATTAGTTTTTTTTTTTTTTTTTTTTTGTAGTAACTATAATACCTTAGTTGAGCCAAAAAGAAATTGAAATTTAGGAAAGGACAAAGGTGGTGGCAATTAAAGATCGAAGATATCAGTTAGAATGCAAAGCTCTCTGCTCTCTCTGAATGTGTTTTTACTGATCACTTAAATACGTATGCATGTATATGTGCGTTAAACGAGGGAGATTGAGTGGTCAAATCATCATTACCATCTCTCTCATACAAATACAAATTGAATCGATTCCTATATATTTAAAATTCATTCCACAATAAATAAATTAAAAAGTTTGTTTGTTTTTCAAATTGATATATGATTAGGTTATTATGGTGTTTTTGGGGACCAAAAAGAGAAGAAAGATGGTGAAGCTTGAGAGAGATCAGGTAGAGCCCTATGGAAATACAGTGAGAGCTGGAGCTGCTCTGTGGGGGGTGGGGGGGCTCAAAATTGTCCACAATATACAAAGAAGAACCTTGGGGGGTTTCAGGGGTTCGGAAATCTAGATAAAAATGTAGAGAGATGTATAGCTCTTTGAAACCACACCGCACCTCACCGCACCAAATGACAAGAGTCTCTTTAAGTTGTGAAAACAACAGGTGAGTGTGTGAAAGCTATATCACTTACACGCACACGTCCTTTTCTTGCTTCTCTCCCCCACATCTGCCGCCTTCTCTCTCTCTCTCTACCTTTGGGAATGCCAACCACACAACTTATTATCTCTTTTAGCTCTATATACAATTCACTACTCTATGGCTATACATGCGTACATGTACATGTATTGACATCCATGTATATACAATGTTATCTATGCTATCACATGAAGATCAACATGCATATATACATAAGTGGATAGGAAGCTGACCATAAAATATTAGAATTTATTTTATTTTCTATCTTTATTTTATTAAGCTTTCTTCTCAATACTTATTCAGTATCTTTTTATATTTCATTTTTTTTTATTCTGTCATTAATTTTATAATTATTTAAAAAAAAAAAAAAGCTAAAATTACATTTTATTTCATGCTTCAATCATGTTTTCTTGGTTGAGAGTGAAGTTTAATAACTTTCAAAATTGGACTCGTTTAACATTAAGACAAATCTCGAGAATGTTATTGATACTTGCCCATTAATTAATTATAACGATAATGAGATTTATTATTATAATAAATAAATCAATTAGATGAAAAATAGAGATAATATAATATTAAGAAACATGTAAATTTGGGCTAGATATATACTGATGAAAACAAATACGATAGGAAGACAAGAATTGACATCCTTAGTGATGATGGGCACCCAATAAAACGAAAGAGAGGGTTCTCTTAAAAATCCAGAAGACCAAAAGAGATCATCTTCCTTCTATCTGTCTGCTTTCTCTTTCTTCCTCAGTGTCTTGAAACTTTCTTCTCAATACTCATAATCAAAGAAAGAAATAGAAAGGCAAAAATAAAGCAGATCCAAGGTGGTGGGTAGTCAAGCTGTCAATATTACATCAATCAATCAAATCATAAACCAAGTTAAATTTTTATTTTATAAAAGAAAGTGGAATCAAATCTACAAAAGAAATGTCATCATCCTCTTCTTCGACATTTACACTGGACCACATTCCTCCAACTTCTACCGAGCAGCTCTGTTATGTCCATTGCAACTTATGTGACACTGTTCTCGCGGTATTATTTTCAATTTTTAGCCCTCTTCCACCTTATATAATATATATATTTTATTTTCTGCTAGCTAGCTAGCTGGCTTACTTATAGAATTAGGGTTTGTTTGGTCTGGAATTTCAGGTGAGCGTTCCTTGCACAAGTTTGTTCAAGACAGTAACTGTTCGATGTGGCCACTGCACCAACCTGTTGCCTGTGAACATGCGTGGTTTGCTTCTGCACTCGCCTAATCAGTTTCATCAACTAACTCACTCTTTCTTCAACCCTAATTCCCACAATTTTCTGGTAATATTTAATTTATTGCTTCCTTTAGTTTAATTATCTGAAAGTGAAATGTTATGTTAGGGTTTATGTGATGTTAATTACTAATGTTTGCTAATTAATTAAGGATTTCTCTCTCGTGAGCAGGAAGAGATACCAAACCCAACACCAAACGTTGTGATGAATCAAACAAGCCTCCAATATGACTTTGCTCATCATGTTCCACCCAGAAGTGGAATGGATCAAATCTCTAGACCACCTGTGATTAACAGACGTATATCACAATACTTACTTACATCTTTAGTTCAACCAGCAAACACAATAAGTGCTAATTAAGCAAACTACTAATACTTTAATTAATCATATTTATCAACTTCTTTAATCAATTTTGCAGTTCCATCCCTTTAATTAATAATTTATTGTTTATTTTTTAATAGTTGAGATCGAGAAGATGTATTTTTATTTTTATTTTGGCATAAAAATAATATATATAATATACATAAATGGTTACATATATATATGGTTTGACTTATAGCCAAAAAGAAGTGATATGTATACTTAATAACAACAGACTCTATAAGGAGGAAGAACATTGTCATTAGAATGTGTTGGGAAATATACTAAAACTAGGTTTTCTAATTGAAGTTATTATAGATATTAATGCATTTGTCTGTTTCACTGTGCATTTGGAATTTCCAGCTCCGGAGAAAAGACAGAGAGTTCCCTCTGCTTACAATCGTTTCATCAAGTGAGTAATCATTTCAAAAACCTATCATTCCCAATATTATTTATCCCCTCAAATTCCCTATCTCTTTCTCTGCTCTTTTTTTTTTTTTTAATGAACAAAACACACATTTATGTTAATTTAGTGAGGTTATTTCATATATATATATATATATATATATATATATATATGGTAAAATCAAAACTGACATATAAATGGTCCAAATATGATTTTAAATGCAGGGATGAGATCCAACGCATCAAGTCTGTGCACCCTGATATCACCCACAGAGAAGCCTTTAGTGCTGCTGCTAAGAATGTAATGCATGCGCTAGACTTAAAACTATATTAATTTATTTACGAAGTCCTCTTTCCCTAGCTAGCAACTAATTGAATTAGCTAGTGTTTCATTTTTCCTTTTTATTTAAATAAATAAATGAATGAATTATTTCTAATTACCTTTGTAATAGGTACCATAGTTTTTAGAAAATGTGAAACAATTTTGTTTTATTTCTGTCAGTGGGCACATTTTCCACACATTCACTTTGGTCTCATGCCAGACCAAACGGTGAAGACGACAAGCGTCCGCCAGCAGGTTTTTCCCTATTTATCCCTATTATGCGTAATTACCACTTTCTTTTTCTGCCACAATTGCCTCATATTAATCCCATTTACTTTTTTTTTTTTGGATAGGAAGGAGAGGATGTTTAGATGAAAGATGGGTTTTTGACTTCAGCTAATGTAGGTGTCTCTCCGTACTGATCTTACCAACAGTAAAATGGTGGCTTAATTGTGTGTGTGTGTGTGTGTTTTTTTTCTTGATGAATGATACTGTGAAACTAGTTTATCTAACTAGTGAAAGATCATTATGTTTTTCAGTTCCAATTAAAAAATTAATGCTTAATTTGTCCAGTTATCTCAAGGACTATGAATTGCTTCACAGCTAATTATTAAGTCATTTATATGCTAGGCTAGCAGCGGGTCTCTTAATGTTTATAAAAGTACTCTAGACTCTGGATCTACTTTTTTTTTTTACCTTGATGTTCATTTAAATTCTCAACTCTATTAAAAAAAAAAAAAAAAAATTTGTTTATCAAGTATGTATCGTTTCTTCTTACATTTTCTTTTTTCTTTCTATATAGAGTTGTACTTCATTCCAACCCAATTTATTTAAATACCAGTCAAACGCTAATTAATCACTACGTAAACAAAGCTGCATTATAACTTTGGTCACTTAGAGCTATTTTTACTTTTCAACGACTCTATCATTAAAAAAATATTTAAAATAATACTACTAAAATTTACAAAAATAAAAATAATACTTCATTAATATTGAAAGGTATTAAATTGGCCAAAGTCCAACATTGAATAACTTTCAATTTCAATGTGAAATTTATTGGCTGAATTTTTTATTTTAAATAAAAATATATGAGCTAGACATAAGATATATATTATTATTATTATTACAAATTTTAAGAAATATTATAAATATTTTCTTATTATTCTTTTACACATTTTTCATGTAGAACATTGATATGTACATAATGAAGCAATTACTTAAAATGAATTAAATTATTTGCATTTTTCATGGAGTTTTATTTATTTTTTTCAATCATGTATCTTGTAAAATATATTTTTAAAAATATTATATATGAAGCAATAAAAAAATAAAGTAAAAACAAGGATAACGAAAAACAGTTTTTATTGTGCATAGGGTAAATATTTTATTTCTTACTAAAAGTTTTGATTTACTTTCAATTTACTACTTTAAGTTTTTTCCTATCAATTTATTACTTTATGTATACAATTCTATATCAATTAAATATTTTAATTGATATTTATGTTTAATTTGAACAAAATAAGTTAAGATATTAACCATCTAATTCACTCACTCAAGCTAAAATATCCTATCAATTTAACACAATATCAACTAAAAGTACTTGATTAATATAAAAATAATAACTTAAAGTTGATAGAAAAAATAAAGTAATAAATTAAAAGAAACTTAAAAATTTATCATAATAAATAACATGTTTATCCTTATTTATATTCCAATTAATTTTATCCTAATAATAACAAGGTATTGTCCAAGCGTATCGAATTATTTAACTCCAACAAATATAATATTTTGATAAACAATATTGCTTTATTATAAATTGTTCTAACACGAAAAGACGATAACAAAAGAGAAGTTGATATATTTAATTGAATCTTTTGGTGAGCCTAGGGTTTTTAACAGGGCGGGGATAGGAATTTCTTTTTCATTTTTTGTCTACGATTTTAAATTTGTTTTTCATTCTCACTTATATTGGAGTCCTAGTGGAAAATGGAGACCTCCAAAACAGGGATCCATGTAATATTAATTTTTTTTTTTAATTTCTTAGTAATTTTTTATTTTTATAAAAAAAATTATTTAATAATAAATACTTTATGATGAGAAGGAAAATAAAATTTTGAGAAAATAAATAATATTATATAATAAGAAGAAGAAAAATAAAAATATGTAACAATAAATACATAATTTTCTATACTAAATAATATTGATAGAATTTTGTTACAAACTAGTTAAGTAATAAAAATAAATTATAAAATAATTATATGAGTTTAGATATTTTGAATTTAATTAAATAGTTTAAATAATTTTTATAAAATAATTATTGATGTTTTAAAAGAACAAAAGCATAATTTAAAGATAATAAATATAATATATAATGCATTACTTAGAATTAGTTTGAATTTTATATAACAAAATTTAAATAAATTTATATATTCGTTAAAATGAAGTATAAAATTTTGAAAAATAGAATAAAAAATACAATTTTCGTCTATATCTTAACTCATATTATATAATACCGATCCCTATTATTTATTTTTGTTGTCTCTGTACTAACTTTTAATTAGATAATATCTAAAAATAAAATAAAAAAATATTGAAATGTCTAATTTATTTTTACCGCTTTCTTATTTTTCTCTTAGTGTCACACTGTCACGTGATGATTTGCTTACATCATTATCATATAAAAAGTATTACGAGAAAAAAGAATAGATAACTGTACAGGGCAAGTAAGTTCTTAAGATAACCAAAATCGGGAGTTTTTGAGTTTGGCCAAAAATTGGCTGAAATGCCGCCTTGGCCTCATCCAAATTCCAAAGGCCAGACGTAACCAAAATTATCAACTGACGACCGAGCAATAATATTCTGCGAGTCGACGTAATAAAAACATAAGTGATTGTTGTTGTATGCATTTAGGAATTTGTTATTTATTGTGAGATATAAAGTTGGTGATTGTTTAATTATAATATTATTTATTAATAATAAAAAAAATTAAATTATTGCATGTAAATTAACGTGTGATAAAAAATATTTGAAATTTTTTAAGGCCTTTTTTCCCTTTTTGTCTCGTGTAATTTATTAGGACCTTCATTATTATTTTAATATTTATTATTGCTTAAGTTTTTTTTTTGTTACAAAAATTCAACATTGAGATAAGGAGGTAGATAGAAGATAGGACAATTATTACATACTCATACAACGAATTATCAGCATCGGGTGAGTACCCAACTTTAATGAAGAGTATATCCATCGAGGGCCATTGAAAGTTGGTAGGTAAAGGTTTGACATCGAAACACATGCTCTGAGCTTCTAACATATGTGCTTTGCTGTCTAACAAAGCCCACAACTCCCATACAGTACATTCAAGTGGACTTGCCATCCGTACTACCCTATTTTTAGTGGTACCTTAAAACTATTCTAATTATCTAAAATGTACCCATTTAGTAAAAAAAAAAAAATATATATATATATATATATATATATATATATACACACACACACACCGGTAGGGGTGGGCATTTTTTTCAAAAATCGACCAACCAACTCGAGTCTAGGTCCAAATCGAGCCTATGTTTTTGTTTTTTAAGGTTGGTAGGTCCGGTAGGTTCAAAATATTACAAAATCGACTTCGTCGGTTCGGTTGTAGGTCTTTCAAAAATAAAAATTGACAAAACCGAACCAACCTACACTTTTATATATTAGTATATTTTTTAAATATTATATAACAAATGTTATAAAAATAAATAAAATGAAGTATTAATTAATATTATACAAATATATAATGTAAAAGTCCTAAACAAATATTTAGCTTGTGAAATCATGATTTTAAATTTATAAGGGTAAGTAGTAGTGGAACATCAAACATGAAGTTCAATAATGAGATATAATTTCTATATGGCACATAATATAAGCAAGGATAGTAGTTCTTATAACTGATAATAACATATCTGTATGCTCTAGCTTTAAAAAAAAGTATTTATAGGAGTAAAATATTATTTATATTTTTTATTATAATAATAATTTTTAAGTAAAATTATAGGTCTAAAATCGCCTGAACAACCTTCCTCAAACCGACATTATAAGTCGATTTGAAGGTTGGTTTTTTAGGAGTTATAGGTCGGCTAAGGTTTTGAATTTTTTAAAACCATCAAGATAAGGTCGGCTTGTAAAACAACTTAATAACAGACCTATCGGACCTACGCCCACTCCTACACACACGTACAAAAAATTGAAGGATATTTTAGTCATTTAAATATCCTATTATTATTTTAGTGTATAGGGTTTATATTTTGGTGTTTATTATTTATAATTTAGGGTTTAAAGTTTAAATTTTATGTTTTAAGGATTTATGATTTGTTTGTTACACTGTACTAAAGGCACTAATTATATAATTTTTATACAATTATGCATTTAACTATAAAATCAGAAAATATCGTACAATATAAAAATAATATGTTTATGTAAAAAAAATTATATGACCAAAAAAAGTGGATCTAAACTATACCAGAACCTTAACTTAGTTTATTTGAATTTTTAGTTGTAAAATTATATATATTAATTTTTTATTTCATATCAAATTAAAAATAATATTTGTTTTATTTTTAAAATTATAATAAAAATATAAAAATAAATTATATATTAACTTAAATAAATTTATAACAAAAAAAATATTTTAAATACAATTTTTTTATTAAAATATTTAAATCAATTTTATTCATATTATACAATTGTCATGAAAAATTGTACAAACTAATTATAATACAATTTAATCAAATACAACTATATTTAATCTATCTAATACAATATACCAAATATGTCGTTAGTATTTAATATTTTGTATTTAGGATTTAAGAAAAAGAGAAACTAAAAAAATAAAAAATGACTAAATTGCCCCTTAATTTTTATGCTTAAAAATTATTTTTGAGTTTTGACTAAACTGGTACCTTTTAAATAATATAGATATTTTAAGATATCACTAAAAAAAAAAAAACTTAAGACTGTAATGAATATTAAAACAACAGCAAGGTTCCAACCTCGTATATATCACATAGGGATTTCAATTTATTTAAACTTAATATGTAATTCAAGTAATTAACATGTTATAGAGTAATTGACTCTTATAACAATGAGTTTTGCAATATATCAAAAATTTATCATAATTTCAACTTACACGTTAATTTTTTATTAAATATAATTTTATAACTTTAACTATACTTATTAATAATACCGTGCCACATCATTTTTTTATTAATCTCAAACTTAAGCTAGATAGCATTTTTCTATAATCATATGGATTATTCCCAACCTAGGGGTAAAATTGCGTTAATTTACTAAAGATAATATTTCACAGAACAATGTATAAACCAGGATGAGAAATTTGGTAAACAGTTGAATTGTATTAAATTGAATAATTGTCTGTGTTCAGTACACAAGCTAAAGATAAAGACAACTAAAAGAATCATAAACCCAATAATTTGCAAAGGGAATGCAGATACATGTGATGTAGAAGAAAAATACATGACAAAATCAGATACCATTCCTGTAACAAGACAACTTAAAACTTACAACCTAAACACTCAATCACAAACCTCAATAAGAAGACAGGATCAGACTAACTTGTGGTTGAGAATGAACAATCTTAACCAGAGAGAACTGTTTAATGAAAAATGGGAATTACAGCAGAGATGACCATCAGTAGAGTGAAGAACAACAGCCTGTAGCCTGTGGTTGACGTTGCTGAAGAGATATCTTGCGCCCTGAAAAATAGAAAATAAAATGTAAGTGGAATTTTCATTTTTGTCATATAACCTGGGAATGTGTAGAGAAAATTAGTCATGCAAACGCACTTTTGGTATTTGCTGAGAGCACCACAAAAGAGGGCATTATCTGGAATTGGTAACTCTGTTTTGTTAGTAGCTTCTGGATTTACAACCCTAATATATGTTTCTTGGCCAAGATACCATGAATCTAGGTTTTCGGCTCTCAAGTTCCACACACCAACATTGTCAAGAGAGATTAAAATTGCTGTCCATGCCCCCGGGTAAACCTGATCAAAGACAACCATGAGAGAAGAAGGCTGGTTTATCATCAACATTTGTGGAATCGTTTGAGCTTGAAAAAAGGAAAGAAAAAAAAATTACGTGCATTATAATTGGCTACATTAGAATATGTTCCAATTTAAGAATATATCAGTATCAACATGTACTCAGGTACACAATGACTGACTTTTAAGACAAGGATTATAAGGATTTTGGTACTCCACAAGTCTCTTATTATAAGGCCACTTTCAGTTCTTATGTTGGGGTTCAGATTAGAAAAACTAGTCTTCTATTACACACGTATTAGTGTCCTGAAAAGACTGAAAGCATTAATACCAACATAATAATTTGAAGCTTATTCATTCATAAGCAGCATAAAGATAGATAAAGTGATTGAAGGTTGAAAACTCAACCCATGCTGTTGAAATTTGAAACTAACCAACTAGGTAAAGATTATTCCACAGCTTAGATTATTGTTGGTTGACTTTGTAGGAATATGTTTATTTATTTTTGAAATGCAGGCAAGTCCAATCGAATTATGGTCAAGTAGAATACTAAGAAAACGTAAACATCAATAAGAGGATATATACACACTAAAAATAAAAGTTAAAAGCAATGGATTACAAGGAAACATGTAAGACTAAAGAAAAGCGCCGACTTTCAAGTATACCTGAGTTGAGGTGCGGGCTATTCCATCCCACTTGTTATACGTGCCTCTGCTATTGTCTGACCACTCACCATAATCCATCCTGCAAACATCAAATTTCAATTAGAAAAAAAAATCATATTTTAGGGGAATGAAATCCCACTTGATAATGAAGTGGAATAGAGAGGGAGAAAGGAAGGGAAAAAAGAAAACAGAAAAAACTTTTACCCCACAACAAAAAATGCATATCCATCCAAATGATAAGTCTGCATCTTGGTGTCGTTATTCTGTAGTATAACTTCCATAAATCCTCTGTATGATCCATTAATTACTGACGTTTCCATGCGTGGTGGTCCCATGAGTGGCCTTTTGGGAAAATCAAGCTTATATACACCCTTCAGCTTGTGGTGGTCAGCTAGCTTGATTGGTGTTGAAGGATTGACAAATGAGATTCCATTGAGAGTAGTTCGTTGCTTCCCATTAATCATTACAGGTGGCTTGTTTCTCAATACATAGACATCAGTCACATTGATTGAGCCATACCTAAAAGACCCCTGTGGATTAGGCCGAGCACCACTAGCTGACACGTTCCATCTGTACAATGTGACCAAAGAATCTTTAACTACTGAATATGAACAACCAAATTGGGGGAAAATTAAGCTACAAAAGAAAATGGAAAAATAAGACAAAGAAAAGGAAGTCGTAAATGATCTACTAGTCTAAATTACCAAAGTGAACTAAACCAGCATGAATATAAACCTGATAGATCTTGCTTGGTTCATTGAAAATGTTTTGTCAAATACATCATTTGGTGAGTCAGGTAGGGGACCTCTAGCCTTCCCTTTGGAGTTTGTGTAGTGCAAAATTGCAACACCAGTAACTCTTTTCCAAACCGATTCATTCACAAACCTAGCACTTGCTACAATGTAGTAATCAGTACTTGCATTCTGATCCATTGTCACTAAAAAGGAATAAGATTGTCCTACATGTATATCTAAGCTAGTATAATTTTGTTGCACTGTATATGATCCCTCCGTCTCTGATAATAGCAGATTATGGTTTTGGATCCTGAAATTCAGACTTGTAGACACTCCAACATTTGTAACACGAATGCGATAAGTTTTCCCTGTAAGAAGTGGACCAAAGTTACTGAAAGCCTTGAAAGTTGAACCATAACAAAGGTAGAGCCATCTTAAGCCTCACAATAAGGTTAGCCATTGGCCTATGGGATCACTAAGCACTGTGTAGTAAAACACATAAAAGAAAACTAGGGGTGGAGACAAATATATCCTTGCCAGTGACATGTTAATTGCTTATCAATTCATAGTTATGGTTTAAACTTCAAAACAATATGAATAGTAGTGAGGAAACCCCAGTCAACACATAATAAGAGTAGTCACCTGGGTGGACTGTGATTGTTTCATAGTCAATGCCATCCGGTACAAGTGTATCGTTGTATCTGTAGGGACCTTTGCCATTAATAAGAACTCCATTAGGCATCCCAAGACTTTTACCTGCATCAAGGGTCTTTCTCAAGTCCTACATTTCAAAGGTCACCGGCATTAGACACTTTAACATTGATCTCTATTTGCAAATAAAATTGAACTTCTAAAATGCCAAGAAATGTTACCGTATGATTCCGAGTATACCAATCACCAATCAAAATGGTGATATCCCCATGTGGAGTATCAAAAGGAATTGAAATTATGGGTCTGTTATTGATAATAAAGCTCCCAAATCCACCAGCTGCTCTCTGAAAATTCAATGATGGAAAGTAGAAAAAGCTCCCAATCTGATCCTTAACCTGAAAATTGTAAGTCCAGTTCCACTTGGACGGAATTGGACAGTTGGTGCCAAGAACTCCATCTTGCCACGAACTTCGTCGTTGCTGAACACCAGCCCTATTGCAGAAATTCAAATTCAAATTCAAATGCTGAATCTTTGTAACGTCAACATATTCATCTCAAACACGAGCATTTTGTACTGTAAAATTTACCAAGTAAGGAGGTGACTCTCGTCTAATTTGTTGCGAACGTTGACAACAACATTGTTGTTAGTGGTCACGTTTATAGTAGGACCTGGAAATTTTCCATTTATGGCAATAACCTGCAAGATAAAGCAAAGATAGACACAATTACTAGAACCCTCAGCCGATATTACTGTAACTACAAGCTAAAGTTCAATTCCTGCAAATATAAGCACAATTTGTAGATCTAAAGCTAAAAATCGAAACTTTATAAATTATTGAAGTAACCCATTTCACCTCAATGGACATTAAGCAGAGCGCATGAAAAATAACTAAAAAAGAAGGTAAGAATGACGAAAGAGAGGAGAGAGAATACGAATAAACAGAAAAAAGAGATCTGAAAAGCGTACCTGTTGAGGGACACCGAGAGGAGATGCAGTGATGTAAGAGACCTCAAAATCATAGAAAACAAACGGATCCCCAGCAAAGCAGAAGCTCATGAATATGGCAATGTAGATAACAAGAACCGTAAAAAAGGTCCACAAAGGCATTTCTCTGACTTTAGAACACGGATAATAGGTATATAAAAAAAACGGTATTTTTTCCCAAGCTTTCTCTTTTTTCCAACGACTTACATATTATCAGAAAGACAAAGAAGGAGAAGGAAAAACCTGGGCCTATAGAGACAGCAAGAGACAGAGTTAGTGAGATCAAAGAAAAAGTTCGAAAGAACGGATATATTTTCTACACCTTTTTTTTTTTCCTTCTACTTTAGTTTAAATTATGGCCTTATGGGTAGGGTAGTCAGCAGTGCAGGTTTTTAGAAGGCGAGTAAAGAATAGAAAGATTGGTGGGTAATTGCCCGAAACAAGTCTGGTTTTGTCGGTCACCTGACACCAGTCATCATTCAAAGAGGCAAATGTATGAGGCAAAAGAGCAATAAAGGGCATTTTCTAGAGAGTGTGTGAAAGCGAGTAGCCAGTTCATAGTTTTCTCAGCCGGGTTTACACACTCAACCTCACAATTATTACAAGTGAAAAGCTGACACGCGTATGCTTTAAATTTGAGTGCTGTTTTTCTAAAATAAATATAAATATAAGGAAATCGAATATGAAGGACAGCCGTAAAAACCACAACACTCAGATATCAATGAAAGCTCCACATGATTGCCAGCCGTGAACCAGTACTCCAATAGATTTAGACTTCGTTTTATAACGGTAACTCCACTTCTATTTTTTGCCCTTTTTTTTTTTTTTTTAATATATAGTAAAGGTAACATGCTTCATTTATGACCCTAACCCATCACAAATTCAAAGCAACGCCTGAACTTTCACAGTTGTATCGTATAATTTGTGGGTAAATATATTTCAGCTTTATACAATAATTTTATATTATAATTTATATTAATGTTTTATAAAAAGACTTAAAATAATAATATATTAAGGTTACGTTTGGTTCACTGAATATAATTATAATCGTAATTGTAATCGTAATGTAAAAAAAACAATATTATTATTACAGTATTTGGTTTAGTCACTGTAATCAAAAAATGAATCAGTATTATAGTGTTTGGTTTGACTACTGTAATAAAATGGAAAACAAAATAATATTACATTAATACCTCATATTCAATAAAATTTAAATAATTTTATTTTCTCAAGCAAATAAAATATATTCTTTAAAATTATATAATTATTTTAAATTCAACAATTTAGTAAAAAAAATTTAATCATAACAAAAAATAATTTAGCATATACAATTTCAGCAATTCATAACAATAATTAGTAAAATTTAATCACAAAAATTTAATCAAAACAATTTTTAGCAAAAAAATCACAATTTCAGCTAATTCATAACAACAATTAATAAAATTTAATTACAACAATTTCAAAAAAAAAAATACAATTTCAGCAAAAAAAAAATACAATTTCAGCAAAAAAAAATACAATTTCAGCAAAAAAAAATACAATTTTAGCAAATAAAAAATGAAATTTTCAGAAATTTTCAGCACGGCGCACGGGAGGTCCAACGCCATGGACGGCTGGATGATGCACAGAGGGGAAGATGGAGCGTTCGAGGGCGATGATGAGTCCTAGTTCTACCGTTCGAGCACTAGGGAGAACTGGTGCGGCGGAGCTCGAGAACAAATCTGGACAACGGCGAGAAGACCGCAAATGGCGCTGGAGGATAGCGATGGCTTCGACCCCCATGGTTGGCGCACGAACGAGACAGAGAAGACAATGGCAATGGGCTTAACGCATGTGAATAGAATCGGTAATGTAAAAGTGTTTACGTCCCCCTAATATATAATCACAATTCCTTATTTATTTGTAATTGATTACATTACATTATGTCTCTTAAACACAACCAAACATTGTAATGGACTGAATAAATTAACCTACCTATTCTATTACAACCAACCAAACACACCATAATATGACAAAAATTGTAATCAAATTAGTTCCGCACATAAATAAACACATATAAACTATCACTTACAAATTTTAAAACACACCAAAAAAATATAGTAAAACCTACAAACCAGTACACCCAACCAACCACACTCCAAAACAAAGGTAAAAGTGTTGTTGGAAAACAATTCCATCACCACCACAAGGAATCAAAAGTCAGCAACCCTGGTGAACCAAATTCATAAATAGTACTTCTCACGTTAACCAGTGGAACCACCAATACTAGGTGAAGTAGCTCTCAACTGATGAATGAACAACCACAAGGAGAGACGAAAGGAAAGGCACCGAAAATAAGACTGCCAAACAAGAAACACCAACTCCATAACACACCAAATTCGATTCACACCAATGCTTAGCTCTAATAGTCTAAACTCAGGCAAAAAAAAATGAATCTAATCAGTGACTTGTTGGAGAAAACGGCCAAATATGGTGGAGAAAATTATACACAGAAGAATGAGAAGACTGTATAGAGATGAGCTGATTCGCATGGGGACCAAAAATCAAAAGACTCTCAAACCCTAGTAAATGGTTTTCGAGAGAGGTGATATTCTTAAATATATTAATATGCACCCAAAAATTTAACGTTCATATTAACAATATGATCTTTTTGGTTGGTTAGATGGAGAAATTGGAATAATATTATATTTATTAAATGATGTGTCAGTTATTAATTTGATATAAAGTTAAAAAGGTAAGAGAATGAAATAATTATGGGATCCATTTGTAAGAAAAAATTAATTAAATTATGCTATATAAATTAATATATGTATCAAATTGTGATAAAATATAATAATTTTTATTAAAAAATATAATTGTTTGTTATTCAATAAAATAAAAAAAATTAATTAAATTATACTATATAAATTAATATATGTATTTGATAAAATATAATATTTTTTATTAAAAAATACAATTATTTATTATTTAATAAAATAATATCTAACAAAATTTGTTGACAGTATCGTATTAATTGCTCATACAGTGTCTAGAGTCTTGGTTTGACGAATTTAAGGGCGTCGTCAATTAGCCGCCGCTTTATTGGTATAATATGATTTTTCGGGTTTGACTTTTGACTCAAGTGAATTCTTTCCTCTTTTGTGCATTAGAATAATGAAAAAGAAAAGGAAAAAAAAAACCCCAAACTAGAACTGGATGTATTCTAACCTCTAGTCTAGTGGGGAAAAAAATTGAACAAGGATGAAAAAAATATTCGAAAAAGTCTTAGAGATATTTTGATACAAGGTTTTATAATGTCGTGGTATTGGTATGACAATTAATTACTCACTAAATTGTTATTGTTAAATAAAAAAAATTATCTATTATAAAATTTTATTAGCATTTTATTTGTCTGAATAAAAATTAAAAATTAAAATATCATAAATTTATAATATCTAACATTATTTTTTTTAAATTGTAAATTTCATGCTACCTATCTTAGTAGAAAAAAGTTCCTACTAGCTATCTATGAACTACTCATCAAGAAGATTAGATGGATAATAGGTAGGGACAATAATATTAATATCTCTACCATTTGGGTACCACTGCACTGGTCTAATTATTTGGCCAGTTCTCTTATTGCTAGGAGAGAAATATGGGTTTCTAAATTGGTTGGTGTATCCTTTAGGCCTTTATTGAAGAATAATCGTAATTTTTTTTTTACAGATTCCATTACCACGTAGGCACCTGCACAACAAGACCATAAACGGATATACAACTACAATTGTAATAAAATGAAAAATGTCAAAAGTGGCTACCTATCACGTTTGACTTTAATCATTACCGAGACAAATAATCCAATTTTATTGTGAAAGGTAACATAAATTGACGCAACTTTTTTTTTTTTTGCATTGAATTCCCTACTAGGTGTGTTAATCTAGCAGCTAATTCTCTTAATGTTTGGGCTAAATATTCTTTAGTAGACATTTATGTCATTTTAGTTCTTGTCCAGCAATGAATGTTTGGTACTCTAAAATAAATATAATTATTAAATAATATGTAATTATCTAAACATATAAAAAAAAACAATAATAATATTTTTTTAAACTTATAATAATAAAAATAATATTATTTATATTTAAATAATATATTTTTATAATTAAAAAATAACAATTATATCATTTTTTAAATGTCTGTCTAATTAAATAGTGATTGAATTTTTGAACCTCCATTTAATTATACTATTTTAAAATTGAACGATATCTAAATTAAACTATTGAACATTCATTTAATATTATTAAATTATTATTTTTATTATTATAAATTTTAAAAATATTATTTTTGGTTATTTTTAAAAAAAATTCTTTAGATGATTTTTTTTTTGTTTTTGAAAATTACCAAAAATAACACCCATAAAACTTATAGTAACAAAACTAGCACCCTAATAATATTAAACGTTCAATTTGAACGTAAAATATTGAACGTTCAATATTGAACGAGCCTAAATTGTCGTTATTTAATTTTAATTGGATGGGTGTTAAAAAAAAAACATATTAGTTATTTTTTTAATTGTAAAAATATAAGTTTAAATACAAAGAGTGCTAGTTTTATTATTAGAAGTTTTGAAAAGTGTTAATTTTGTTTTTGTTTTTGGTTTTTTTTTTTTTTTTTTTTTGTTAAACGACCAAACAATTATATAAACGCAGACATTTGCGCCCATGAAGATATGATTTTCCGCAAATCTAGCCACGATCAGCTCCACGATCCAATAAGATTTTGCTAGCATTCCTATCATTCCAAGTTTTATTTTTAAATAATTGCTCTATCCGTTCGTTTAAGCTAATATATATATATATATATTCGTTGCTCTATTTTTATTTATTTATTTATAATAAAACTAAGAAAGTCATTTAATATAAGAAAAAGTTACAATTTAAAATAAAATTCAAAATATTAAATACATCCATATTCAAAAAAAAAATTAAGACTAAGATAAATTTTTTGTGAGTAAATATATAGGAGTAGTTGACAAAAGCTTTATAATACAACTTATTTTAATACAAAGATTAATATTTAAAAATAACATTTCACAATATAATTAAAAAAAATTTTAAGAAATATAATAACAAACACTTTAACATTAACAACAAACAAAACAACCATTATACTTATAAAATTTTAAATAAATCAAAAATTGTAGGACAAAAACGAATACAATAATAACTAAATTTTATACAAAATTGATCACAATACCTATAAATTCTTAAATTAAAAACAGTAGGACAAAATCACACAATAAAGAAAACAAACACTAACACCAGGAACAAATCAGATTTTATTAAAAACAAAAACTAAACACAGCACCACAAGGACCCAGCCTTGGAAAACGACCCCAATAGTGAAGGAGGAGACCCATTGTAAGACCCCTTGCGACGACTCTGGAGCAATTTGTAACCACACAGCTTTGAAAGCCAAGTCAGTAGTTTATTAAACAACCAAATCAAATCAAAAGGGAGGAGACAAGGCAGTTAAACAGGTGAAAGATGAAGTAGGTGGAGGCAGAGAAAAAAAAAACAAAAGAAAATAGGATTAGAAACCCTAACAAGACGAAGCATCATCGACTCTCAAAATGAGCTCTCTGTGTCCATTCATTCTTTAAATGAATTCTTTTGCAATTATCTTTTTTTAAAAGCACAACTATTTAGTGTTTAAAAAAAATAACCAATAAAATTAATGATAAATATATTTTATATGTATTGAATAATATATCAATAAAAAAGAGTATTATTTCGGGTAATAAATTTATTAAGTATAATAGCACTGGGTAGATTTATTGCCTCAGAATAGAGGCTTATTTAAAGCGTATGAATTTTTTTCATAATTCGCTTTTCGACGTTGTTTAGGATAAACACAATTACAATTTTATCCTTCAGTATATGTTTAATTGACCTTTCCTCTTTACTTAATCTCCTCAACTCTCAGTTCATCGTTGACGACGAACCGTTCCAACAAACTTCGACTTTCTAATCTACTTATTCTTTCTAATACTTTCTGATCCACTTAATCTATGTTCATTCAAGAAAAAAATCTGATTAGCACGAACTATCTAAAAATTAGAGTAATTGGAAAGCATGGTAAATCATCTTTCTTTATACAAGCAAACTAAGATTTCCCTCGGTTACAATTTATTTATTTATTTTGGGGTCTAGAAATGACACAAGACCAAAAAAACTGCAAACCTGAAAGGGAAAAGATGTGACGTATGAAATGCAGAAGAGAAAATAAAATAGATCCAATATCCAAGCACAATCCATAAGCAGTTTGTGAGAATGCAAACACGACTCCTTTCTCCGGCAATCAATCAGTGATTTATAAATACTTAATAGCTATATCGAACAGATACAAAAATAACAAAAGTCATTTACTAATAGAAAAAACCCAAGCAAATATCAATCAGGATAGAGGAAAATAGAAAAACCAATCCAAAATAACATCATATTCTACTCTATCAGTTTATGGAAATAACATTTCATTGAAAACAAACAAAAGAAAAAAGCAGCAATGAGCCATATGCAAGTATGAACAAATAAAATGATACTTGCAGCAATTAAACAAACCAGTAAATTTATTTCAATTGATAATCAAATGAAAACCACCAACAAAAGTCATCCTAAGTAGTATCCAAACATATTACACGCAGAAAAATACTTGTTTACATAGTATGTAAATCTATTTACATACTATGTAAATCAATTTACATACTATGTAAACCAATTTACATACTTGTATATATACTCTGTTTTGCCTAACAAAAACAGAGTATAATCAATTCTTGTTATTGTTGTGTTAATTTAGTTTAACATTATAGAGAATTTTTTTTTTTTCATTTGTGTTAATTAATTTACATATTATAGATAATTAATTTACATACTACAGAAAATTTCTTTCATTTGTGTTAGTTTAACATTATGCTTGCTTTACAGCAAACATAGAAAAGTAATGCTGTCGGACACACTTATATCCAACTATGGGAAGGAAACTCTGGCGTATATACCCGATGAGTTCGAATAACATTGCTTAAATGCAACACAAATATCTAGAATCTAGTAACTTATAAATGCTCAAAAGACGTTTCAAATATCCCATTTAAAGTCTTTGTCCAAAAGATAGAACATGAAACATTTGTGCTCTAAACAAATTTAATTGACCAGAAAAGATTAAATATAATTCACATTACTTAGAATTGAAGCAGATAAGTTTAGGTGTTTTTGGAACCAGCAGCAATGAAAATCTAATAAGGAGTAGTGTAGACTATCAATGAAAATTTATTTACATAATATGTAAATCTTTTTACAAAGTATGTAAACTGATTTACATACTATGTAAACCAATTTACATAATTTACATACTATGTAAATCAATTTATATATTGATATTATATATCACATAACTAAGGATATTTTTATAATTTATTTAATTTTAATGTAATCAAAACTCACAGTTTTGATTTTATTATTGCTAGTTTTGGAAAATTTAAATTTTTAACTAAATGTATGCTATTTAGGCAAATAGTTCGCACTGGGTAAGCCCCGTTCACTTGGAGGAGTTATAATAAGAGTGTCCCACGTTTAGGAGAGTGTAAAGTTGGATCGGTTAGATTTTGATATAAAATTTGAACTAACCTAATTTAATTGCTTTTTAAAAATAAAAATCGAACCAAACTAATTAAATATATAAAATTAAATTAAATTAAAAAATTTGAGTTAGTTTAAGTTGATTCTATTTTTTAAAAAAAAATTATTTTTTTTCATTTAAATTGTGGCTATAAATTTTTGTTCCTTTAAAATAAATTTAATTATATAAACTTCAAACTTTATAAGTTGTAATACATTATAATTGTTAATGTTAAGCTAGTTCTAAATTTTCAATGTAACCTATGCACATAGACTAATTTAAATATTTTTATTTATACTATGCACACAAGTATAATTAAAAAAAAAAAAAACTTTAGAATTATAGATAATTAAGGTTATATGCTAGGACTTTGATTTAAATTGAAGAAAAAAAAAAGAAAAATCTAAAAATAAATAATAAATTAAATTAAATATAATATAATAAAGTTAATACAATATATAAAGTTGGTTTGGTTTTGATTAGTTTTTGAAGTTTGAAGATAGAATCAATACATAATTATACTTAATCGGTTCTTCAAAATTTAAAATCAAATAAATTCAATAATCCTTTAAAACCGACAAAATTAGATTGAATTGATTTAGTTCGACTAATTTTTGCACACCTCTACCCATATTAAAGAGGTCATGAATTTAAGCCTCATGTTCGATATTTGTTATTTATCCCACTTTTCTTCAAAATTATGCGATTTTATGTAGTAGTTTTAGAAATCACTCCTCATTCTCCCCATATAATAAGAATAACTGTGATGGAAAAAAAAAAAAAACACAATGTAACTCTTTGAAAATATTAATTTATTTTTATTCACATTCCCCCCCCCCCCCAAAATCCCCAAATCCCCACTCCTATTTTCCTTTTTTTCAATTCTTCATCATTTTTTTTTCCAATTTTTTTTTATTTGCATAACTATCTTTTTTATAATATTTTGTTAGTAAAGATAATAGGTGTTCAAATTCTTTTTAAGTCTTCAATATATTTTCATCCGGAGTTTATATTATGCTTGTAATTCATTAATATGTAATATGCTTTAAAATACAAACAAATGCTTATTTTGTTATTTAATAAGTTTATATAACATGAAAAAGCATATTATACAAATATTATTGAATATATCTTTCTGAATTAAATATTTTTTTAATATATGTTCATTCATCATTTTAAACTTATATTTTTCGAACATATGATATTTACAATAAGTGGTATCTAGAGATTTTTTATGTTTTATAATTAAATAATTAATTTTTTTATTCTTTTATTCTTTTATAAATTTAATATTTTGATGACAATTTATACTTGATAATTTTCAAGTAAAAAAAAAAAAGAAATTTTTTTTTTTTAGAAATACTAAACATAAAAAGTTCCAAAATTTTTGGTTATTATTTATGAATTTTTATTTTCTTTAAATATTTATATATAAAATGTTATAAGATTTAATTTAATGTTTAGTACAAATGTAGAAAAGTTAGAAATTGGGCCTGATTAAAAAAAAATTCTTCTTTTTGAAGGGGATATGATCAGAAAAAATGAAATCCCACCATCAATCATTCCTTTTCTTATAACTTTTTATTATCAATATTTTATCATGTCAAGATCATTTATATTTAATGAGAATTTTTTCGTGATTTAAGTAATAAGACTATCAATTTTTTCACTAAAAATTCAAGTTTAATTCACACACGCTATCCTACCCGGAGCATATGAGTGTGTTTTGTGAGACTTTAGTACCTCTTTTAAAAAATAAAAAAAATTATTTATATTTACATTCAATGATTGGGTGGGGCATTGTTTTCTTATCTTCTTTGGAGCTTCATGAATTACGTCTCTACCGCTTATATCGAAAGTATTTTTAATTATGCCCAACTTTAACTATGAGCAGATTCATCAATTATGTTTTCTTCACGGTGCTTTGAAGGAATTCCAATTTCTGAATAATCTGGACAATAAAAAAAAATGAGGAAATGATTTGAATCATTTAAAATAAATTAACAAACATTCAACTTCCCAATTTCAACAATCAGACATGCTTCAACCAAACAGTGGACTCCTCAACTTGAATATGATCAATAGATAAGAATAGCATATGGATAGCCGAAGTCCATATATTATATATAATGATATATATATTTGCATTATAGACTGGTATATGGATCCGATAGATCAAAACCTCGATCTCTCAAATATGACAAACGCCAGATAGATGATGCAATTGATGATCAAATATCTCTCCAATTTCTTTTCTCAGGGTGAAATGGGTGGATGAATGCAGAGTTCATTTGCCATATTCTGAGATTTGCAGTTACACTAGCGTCAGTAGCATTGTTGAATACAAAAAGTCTAGCGGCTCCATAAATTGCCTCCGTTGGATAAACTCGAGATGTAATCACAGTCCTTCCACCTTGAGCAAAGCTTTCTACTATGGAGTGATCAACCTGAGTTAACAGACATAGTTATATGACTTTGGTTCTTTACATTAACATTGTTACTAATAAGTTTTTGGTTTGTTTAATTAGCCAAAAAAAAAAAAAAAAACCATGATCACTCACCAGTAACCTCATGGAAAGTTTTTCATCCGACAATACTGGAACTATAGTACCGTAAATATCTTTCTTCACATCATTTGCCCTTGAAGATCTTCAAGTAACAAGTATAAGAAAATTAATAATTGGAAAGAAACACAGATAAAAGAAGAAAAACAAATATGAATATATACCTTTTCTGGTCAGAACAGAAGTGAGTCTTGAGATTGCCATCAGCTCCTTTGACAACATAGAAGTATACAGGAGTTTGCTCAGTGAGTTTCTCATTGGCAAGAACAAGCAAACCAAAAGGTCCCAATGCGCCACGTTCAACAGCTCCACCACTACCACTACAATTGAATTCTGACTTGGATTCAGCTACTGTTTCCAAAGCCTTCTTGTCCATCTCAAATTCAACAATTATGTCTAATTGAGTTGCTGGACCGACATCTATTGGCACAACTGACCCTGGCTTCACTTCAATATTCTCAAATGTCTTGTTGTCCAATCTCAAGCTTTCACTCTCTTCTACTGGCCACTGAAGGAGATAGTTACCTGTCTTCTTGTCAAGCGCTATTGTCCTTGGCATGCTCTAAAACCAACATTGTCATTACTCATTAATGCTTTGAATTTTGAAACAAGCACCGCATAGGATACTACTAAAAAGCAGAACATCAAAGTTTAATAAAAAAATATATATAATAAAAAAAAACCTATTTAAATAAGCCTATCTATACCTGAACAGAAGCCCAACCCTTCTTAACATCAGCATATTCACTATCAGATTCGCCAATCCAACCCCACAAAACTCTCCTTTGTTTGGTCTGGTCATAGAAGGTCTTTGAAGCATAGAAAATACCATAATCATACCTAAATCCAATGCCAACATCAATCCTAGGGTCATCAGGAATCCATTTACCAGTTGATTCATAATAAGTCCCAATTGCATAGTAATCATGTCTGTCATCATCAAGGCTTGCCTTAACCACATGCTTCAATCCAGGACCATTAACAGAAGTGTCAATGCCTTGATCATCACTTAATGACACGGGAAAGAAATCCACACACTCCCACATCCCAGTTCCATGTACAGCATGAAGAACCCCATCCAATCTTTCATACGTCTTGAAGTCCTCGGTATCATAGACAAAGGAAATGCCAGTTTTGTTAACCTTGGAACCAATGATAATTCTCCACTTCCCTTGTGGAGTAAGCCAAGCAGTTGTTGGGTCTCGAAAATCCTGGTCTAGAATACCCGGTGGAGGAACAAGTACTGGATTTCCAGAGTATTTTTCCCACTTGATAAGAAGTGGATCGGAAGGATCAGAAGGATAAGCCAAATTTTGAACTTGAACAGACTCATTAGTGGAACCAGTGTAGAGCATGACTACTCGATCATTACAGAGAATTGTAGCAGAACCGGACCAAACGCCGTTGACATCGTACCATTGATCTGCAACCATTGCTAAGGGAAGGTGAAGCCAATGAATCATGTCTCTGGACACAGCATGTCCCCAAACTATGTCTCCCCATACTGCCCCATTGGGATTGTACTGGTAGAAGAAATGGTACCATCCTTTGTAATACAATGGACCTGTAATATTTCGTATCCCATAAGAAACTAATCTAGCTATTCCCAATTGTTATCATTTTTATAATTGAAAAAGTCAAGCAGATAATTTACCTTGGTGAAAATAGTTGGTTTATATTCATATGCTTTTAACAATACTCCAATAATATATGTTGAAATTAGCTAGTTGGTCCTAGTACGCTAGTTTTCAACTACTAATTAACTGTGATGGGTTGATCTTGTTTTTCATGCAGGTTTGATGGAAAATCAAAGAGATGCATAAAGAAGGAAACTCTTGACGGTGAAGAATTAATGAATGTCCCTGATTCCTTCCCCAAGTTGTGCTTCGACTTTGTCAAATCAATTTTTGCCTTAAAATTAAATTTATAATACTCGGTTCACAAGTTTCCAAGAAACTATAGTTATCCAATCAAAATCAGACATAATATGGATTAAAAGTCCACGAAATCATCGAGAATAAATTATTTATTATTTTTTGAAAGAAATGTGATACTTAATACAATTTAAAATTAATACAATTTTTTAAAAAATATATAAATATTTAATAAATAATAAAGAAAATTATATATAATTTATTGATAGTATAATTCAAAAATAATAAATAATAACTCACAAGTGTATATATATATAGCGAAGATTAAAAAAAAAAAATTACTGAGAAGAAAAAGGGAAAGTGGTCTTACCATTAGGATCTGAAGTAGAAGAAACCGATTCCAGATCAGAGCAATTAAAGTCCACGGACCCAGCAATAATAAAAAACAACAAAAAGTGTCAGCTTTTTATTCAACAACAAATATAACAATAATTATATTATTAAAACCAACAAAAGTAGACCAAAAGAATTTTTCTTTCATTTTAGAAAGGAAAAAAAAAAAAAAAAACTGAATTTGATTTACAATCACTCAGACAATATCATATTATTTTTAATTTAAAAAATAATAATACTATTTTATTATTTTAAATTTTAAGATGATGATGTATGTAAAAAAAATTCTTTTAGAAGGATGTGTATACATATAAGTGATACACATCAATCAATTGTACGAGTGCAGAAAAGCGGCCACAAAATAAAAATCTTGCTTTAAACGTGGTAATTCTTATTGCTGTAATTTGGGTAAGCACTTAGCAGTAAAAAAGCCCAAAACTAACGTACCGTGAGTTAGACCATAGAGAGAGAAAGAAAAATTGGAATTTGTTTTTAGATTTAGATTTTCCTAAAGATACACTTTTGAGTTTTGACAAGATTAAAAAAAAAAAAAAAAAAAAGGAACACGTAATCTTATAAAGCATGTTTTTTCCGAAAAATATGGGAAAAGTAAAACATGACCGAAGTCGCCGCTATATTTCAATTTTAAATTAAATTTTTAATTATGTATTAAAAACAAAAATATTAAAATTGACTTGTCTATTATTGGTCAACAATAAAATAAAAGTAAGAAATAATAAAAAGGTCAAAAAAAAAAAGGGGAATGAATCATGAATGTACCATTCATCCAATTCATTTCGGGCTGGAAATGGAAAGCAGTTCTCTGCCATGACAACATGCTGTTGTTCCATGGAAACGCCGGATCAACCGATAAACGGTTCGACTTCTCGGAAACTCCTACTGGTTTTCCTCTTGATAATGGCACGTGTTTTTCGACTTTTGTAGGCGTCGTTTCTTTAGACGAACAAGACAACAAAGAACCATTTTGGTTTGAATGGAAATTGGGTTCCCAGGTATTGAAAATGGCAGCCAATAAAGCAATAGCTAACAACCCAAAGAAGATCGACAACAACAACTTCTTGTGTTGTCGACGATTCGCCTGAGATCTGTTGTTTAGTCCATCGGGAAGATGAGTGTAGGATGTTGCAAGGATAACAGAGTTGCCGAAAAATGACTGATTCAGCCCCGCCATTTTATCAGTTAGCTAGCTAACTAGGACCTCTAATGAGAATTTTCAAGTGCTTTGAGATCGTGAGGAATCGATTAATTAAATACAAGATGATGAAGAAGCTTTATTAGTGGCAATATGGTATTTTGATTTGTGTGTTGACACAAAAACAAAAACAAAAACAAAAACAAAATAACTCTGCCAACCAATACAAGGGAGAAACTTATTTGGGTTTTTGTTCAGATAATATGTTAGACAACTTTGAGGTCTCTTGGATATGTATTTATACACTTAATACAAATGCATATAATATTATTTTCCTTAACCTTTTTAATTTATAAAATTTAAATTATTGTTATAAGCAGGCATATAAATTTTGAATTTTATAAGAAGTTATGGTCATTTCGAGTCCGTGATGTGACTTAATCAACCTGCATGACTGGTGGCCCAACAGTTTTTAAGTGGCAAAATTATACACATTTGTGAATTATTGGTCCTTTTTCTTCCTAACTCATGATCTTTTGAGCTTTTGTGCTGACAAAAAAAAAAAAAAAGAATATCTTCGGCTTTCGGGAGAGAGGATAGGTGGCAGTGTTCCACGTGGGTAGTTTAGAATCCAGTCAAAATATATAAATTATAGAAAAAGTAATGAGTAATTTTTTTAAAAAAACACAATTACATGTTACACGACATCTTTTAATTAGATATAATTAATTTCGAACATAATTTTCTTTTTCTTGCGTGACCAATTTAATTTATAGATTTTGAATTATAAATGGCCATATAAATTATCAAATTTTGAAGAAATTAGGGACCTCAGAGGCTCAGAGGCCGTGATGTGAGTTATACCTGCATGACTGGTGGTCCAACAGTTATAAATGGCAAAATTATTTATGGCTGTGGTTGTTTCCGTAATTTTACAGACCTCTTTTTAATTAAGCAATAAGATTGCAAAATTTTATGAAAAATATTCTTATAATTTTGATTCCCATGTTAATTTGAATTAAGACCAAACAATTTAATTATTAAATATATAAATATTTAATTTATATAATACATAAAATTAATACTTATCATGCAAATCAAATATTTATAAAAAATAATAAATATATAAAAATATAGTTAATTTCTCATCTTGATTGCTTAAGTTTTTAAGAATGTTAATTTTTTAACAACTTTTATAAGAGTATATAATTAACCTTCCTTTTAATAACTTAAATTTTTAGAAAAATTAATATTCCAACAATTTTTAACACTACAACATATATAAATTGTTAATTTTGGCAAGAAAAATTGTCAATATCAACAACAAAAATTGTATTAGGATAAATTAAAAAAAACAAACATAAATACTTACGTAAGAAAAAAAAATTATTAAAGATTATTAGCCGATTGGTAACCAGGATTAATTACTTGAAATTATTCTATATCACATTCGTTTGAATATATACACATAAACGCGTTAGAATATCATTATTTAGTTATTAATTTATTTTTACTAAACGCTCATTAATTATCCAATAACTTAAAAGGTAAATAATAATATTATATAAAAATTTAGGAAAGAATAACACTTTTAAATTTTATAATAATGATTTTAATTTTTTATAATAATTAAAAAAAATATTAAACATATTTATATGGCCATAATTCAACTTGAACAATGTTGAATTTGATAACATTCAATACAAAATGATGGATTGAACTTTTTTAATAATAAAAATATAAAAAATATTATTTTTGTATATAGTTATAAATTTAAAGGTATTATTTTTGTTATTTTTTAAAAATATTATAGTTATTGGTTCATTAATTAATGTTGGACTTGTTTTGTTAATATATGCTTAATTTATTAGAAAAAAAATATATAAACTTGTAAACTAAAAAAAATATTTTAAAACATAGATAATAATTTCATTGATGAAAATGATAATAATTGTTAAACTAAAGTGTAATTTAACCTTTTAAATACAATATAGACATGATAAATAATATTTTTGTATGGCATTGACATCAAAAACCACTTCGATAAATATGTTCATAGTTATTAAATAAATTTTATTAAAATACAAAGCATAAATTTATGACACTTAAGTAATATGTGCTGGAGCTACTGTACATTGTCTATATGCATATAATATAATAATAGTATGTAGTCGGACTGGAATGGAGTGCTTCAAGACAAATTTAAAAGTGATTTAAAATCAAGGTTTAATCAGTACCAAAAGTTCATTGAATACTACTTTGAATCATCATTAACTTGAAAACAAAGTAGGAATTCGTTGTGTGGATCCAAAAGCAAGAAGCCACGTTGGCAACCGAAATAAACAGAGATGGTTAATTTTGCAAACAAGTAGTTAAGATTATAAACATAATATAAAAAAGTGTAGAAAAAAAAAAAAAAAAATAATTGCAAGTGTTATAATGTACCAATAGAGACGTGTTAATATTTTTCAAAATTATTAGTTTTATTGCCTCCAAATTGTCGGGTGATGGAATGGATTAGAATCTGAAATGTTGATTCACTAATCGTTTTTCTTATCTGGCCCTGGCGGCATTTGTCAAATTATATATATATAAAATAAAGATTAAATTGCCAAGACATAATTACGTGGCCTCCAATATCCACCAAGAACATATTATTGGAAAGAGGATCTCCTGAGCCACATGTTGAGTACTTGTGTAGTGATTAAGTTCACTACCATTCCTTAAACCAATTGAATGCTTGAGAGTGTTTTTGTCTTTGCCTTTCATCGATCGACATTATTGTGAACAAACAATGTACATAATGAAAACAAATTTGATCAAAATAAATAAATTAATGAAACAAAAACCTAAAATGAATCATTGTACTTCTTAATTTCCTAGTGAGCTGATCTGTCCCTAATTTTGCAATGTTTTCGCAAGCTGACTCACTCTATGATCTCTCAGTTTCCACATGCATAAGATCGATGATATCCAATAATTTGACTACAATTGTTAGAGTTTTTCAGAAAACAACTCCCTCCCCCAAAAGCACACTTGTAATTTAATAATTTGGTGCGATTGGAATTTTTCATTTCTGATATGATTTTGGACTTATTTCTTATTATTGTCGTGTCAATTTATATTTATATAAATATTAATTATAGTTTAACATGTTGTTAATTTTTTTTTAAAAAAAATAGTATCTTTTTTATTTTTAAAATTATTTAACCACTTGTGATAACATAACTTGTACAAATTTATATATTCTTTGCACTCAATTTTGTTAAAAAATTAAGTTAAAAATAGTCAATATTATTTTTATATATCTATTAATAATTGTAAAAACTATACGGAGTCTTGAGTTACTCAATTTTAAAATGTTAATTTAATAGGTGAATATATTTATTATTCTTGTAGATTTACAATTTTATGTCCTCTTAAAATATTACTTATAATATAAAACTTGTTAGATTGTATTTTTAATATAATTTATTATGTTTTAAGATCGTTAGTCTTTTTTTCCTTTGTATGGCTCTTCTAAATTTTTTGAGGGTAGAATTAAAATTTTTGGTTAAATCAACGGAAGCTATAACAGATTAATATCAGTGTCAAAATTTATAAAAATTGTGTGTATTTTAATCTTAAAAGATTAATTAAATGAGTATAAATATTAATTATTTTTACAAATTATGCAATAATATTATATTTAATCAATGTAAAACATTATCTTTAATATCTCTTCAAATTTTGGATCTTTGTTTCTTATAAAATCCAACATTTTATATTTTTAATCTATATCATTATATTATTGTATCACTTTTTTTTCTTTTCTTTTTTTATAAGTTCCATTTCATGTTTTTAGGAGAGTAGTCCCATTTTAAAAAAAAACATCGTAAACGAAAATGACCAAAGTTAAATTACGAAACATTATGTAAAATATATATTTTCCTTTTATAAGAAGCAGGGATTATGTAAAATATTAAGATACGGTATAATGTTCATTTTCTGATGATTGGACACTTGAGAGAATCAATTTTACCCACTAATTTAATGTCCTTTAAAAAAAAAAAAAAATAGTGGGTAAAATTGATTAAAAAAAAATTAATGTCCTTCAAATCTGTGGGTCATTTTGTACTTTAAATCACAGTCTGGAACTTCATTTTAACTATCTGTATGTTCTAACATCGCTTCCCTCCTACAGTTGTATATTATTTCGATTATTACGGCGTGGAACCCAGCTCATTTAGTATTTGGATGATATTTAAACAACTTATAAATTATTTTATTCATATATTTTAATTTATTAATTAAAGACACATATTTTATATATATATTTTTAAATTTTTTATTTTTAATTTTTACAACATATTTAAAATTTATTTAATATATAAACTATTAAAAAATATAAAAATAATTATCGTAGTCTATATTAATCTATTAAAAATAATAAGTTATTCTAACTATATATCAAATTTATTTATTTATTTTTTTTTGTATTTTTTCATTGTTATGTGATCATATTTTAGAAAAATAAAATAAGGAGTTTATGCTTCTTTAAAAAATGAACTAAAAAAATCTTATTAAAAGAAGAAGAAAGAAACCCTTAGTAATTATTATTGTTTTTTTATTTAATTTTTGAATAACCAAATAATCAATTGTGTTGCCTTATAAACCCAATGTGATGAGTCCCACAAGTATCAATGAAAATGCTCGGAGGTTACATGGAACACCCAAGAGGATGGAACAATCATCCTCTGAAAAAGGAGAACATACTAGTTTAAGTGTCCACAAGGAATAGCACATGGAAATATAGATTGCCCAGTAGGAAGAATAGATCAAGCAATGTTCAGATATGACCTGCTTTTGCCAGTACATGTTTAGTTATCTAGTAATATATGCTTCTTTCTTTTTCTTTTTTCCCCCCTCCTGAAACAAGTACATATTTAGGGTATTTTCGTCCAACTAAACTTATTGAGCGGCACAATGAAAGCAAATAACCCAAACACAACCCGAAGGAAAAAATTACACGTGTAAAAAACTAGTGAAATTTACACATATGTTTAAGCAAATTGTATAGTCCACATTCAAATTTCAAAGATTTACGAATATAAATTCTCGAGTACAAGCGTCTTAATCAATATCCCGATACACCCTTCATCCAACACATGACAGGAAACCAAATCAATTTCTCGTAATAAATATGCCTTTAGTCAACCTCAAACATGAACTGAATAATAGAATCTTGATATTCCACAAAGAGTTATTCTAATGTCTACCCAAGTTACCAACAAGACATACAATAAGTTACCAACAAGACACCATGTTAGTGGCTCTATTCATGCCATTTTAGTCAGAAATCTGCAATATTCACTATTATATTCTTTTGCTCAAGAATGTAACATTTATCTTTTAAATGAATTAGGCAACAATGGCTGCTTTTATTTGTGCTGTAACCAAAACATAAACATAAATATGAGTTTCATTTAAGGGAAAAAGTCTCATATCTTTCATAATTTTTATCGAATGGGCACACTAGTTCGTAATTATTTGATAAGGCACTGAAAGACTCGTAATTTATGAGTTAAGTATTATAAGTAATGTTATTATAAAAAGTAAGCAATCATGATCATATAATTTTTTAAAACTTAGTACTTGTAGTTCCTAATTTTCATAAATAATGAGATAATAAGAGCTCAACTTAAAAAAGTGCTCATTTATACATAATAATATGATTATTGTGATATTTTTAAAAAATTATGGGACCTTTATTTAGAAATCAATGCAATAATTACTGGATTAAATTACTTAAATTAAATTAACCCTCATTAGAGATGATTTTTAAATGATTATTTATGTAAAAAAAGATTGCCATTAATCAAATGTATCTTGAGAGGAAGAAGATTAAATGTCAGAATGATAGGTAAAATAAAGTTTGATGACAACAAAAACAAATTAAATTAATAAACGACATACTTAATTAAAATGTAAGCATAGAAACATTACAAATTGTTATGGCCCAATCTAGTAGAAATGAGCTTAAGAGTTGAGAGCTTAAATTCTCCCCAAATAAAGTGCAACCACAAAACTGTTTTACTATTGCGCACGAACTAATGAAAATTTGAAATAATTAAAATAATTGATAAATAGCTAATAGATGAAGGTGCTGCTTCTGCAACAAGATGAATTAATTATTATTTGAATGGGTACGTATAGGCTCAAAAACTTAGTTGCCTTGCTTATTATATATACGCTCCTTGACATTCAGCTTCTTCCTGCTTCCAATTTACCAGGGACTTGAGAAATTCCATGACCTGCATATATGTTTAATTGGTGATCAATGAGCCTTATTAGGTTAACGCAACAAAACAAATGGATCCTCCTTATATAGCAAAAAAGTCCACAGTTCAAACCTCTGAAGGTTCCTTGAGAGAGTAGCATGCCTTTGATTCTTTTGGGGTTGAGGATACAAGAATTCCATAACCTTGATTCCTCTCCCTCAAGACCTGGATATAAATATATTTGGCATTTTATAAACCAATTAGATGCCAGAATAACACCATGCGCACATTATTATTATTATTGAAATTAATCCCATGGATATTCTTAATGACTAGAATCTCCAATAAATTATGCGACATTACCTTGAAAGCATCTTCATCGGTCCTATCATCGCCAATATAGATTGGGAGCACATCTTCTCTATCATTTAGACCTGTCAAATTGGTACATTTTTAAAGACACATTAAAAACAATAACATTATTGTACGATCTGATACTATCACAGAGAGGTGAGGTCACCTAGAGACTCGAGCAAAAATTCAACTGCTTTTCCTTTGTTCCAGTCTATCACAGGGCGGATTTCTAAAACCTGAGGTACACAGCAACATTCCAATTTCAAAATTTGAAATCATGAACCCGGCGGCAAATGATGAGGTGGTATAAATGGATCAGTATTGCTTCTTCCAGAAGAAGCAGTATCTAGCGAAATAGCTCAATTACCTTCCGTCCATGAGTTAATCGCAAACGAGGGTAGTCCTTCAGGATATCATGCACACAATTAGCAATTATAGGCCAATTCTGATCACAACCAAAATATAACACAAAAGATGGTGAGACGACAAATTGTATCAATTGGGGATTACAAACAAAATTGAGATTAATCTGAGTCTGACCTTCTCATCTACGTTACGATAATGTACAGAGGCACAAAACTTGTGATTTTCAACCTTTGTGCCGTTGATTCCTTTAGTATTATCGACAAGGGTTCTAAAAACCTGCACATTACAAAATAATGAAAATGATCGATCTATGCTTCTGCCTGTTTAATCTCCAAGCATTTATGATTAGATTAAGAAATGACACGCACATACCTCATCAATCATTGGTAAAAACTCTCTAGCGGGCTGGAAAAGATTTACCTCCTTACCCTAAAAATTGAAATGCACAAAAACACACCACCTATTAGAATTAATGCATAATATACGAGATTTTTCTAACAGAGCAATGTGAAAGTTACACATGCAATTTGAAGTGCTTAGTTAGTTACCTGTTGGTCAGTATATTCCACACAGTTTGGATGGTTAGTGGACACTGTTTTTCTAACAGGGCCAATAATGTCCATTCCATGACTACCGGCATAATAGAGTTCAGTTATTCCTACCAACTCAAAAACCTGTGAGGGAAAAGAAGAAAAAAAAAAAACCCAACCGTTTTAGACACTTCTGGAGTCTACATAATAATATCAGAAGTCAATACAATAATATTTTAAAAGGTAACCATTATTACTACATTTACCTTGTCACGGCTCCTTCCACTAATAATAGCAGTGGGAAAATACTTTGCAACATTTTTCACAGCAGAACGCATCTGACAAAATTAGTTAATGTAACTGAATGCAAGAAAGGGGGTAATAAAGAAATATGTATATAACAAGTAATAATTCTTACAGCACTAGACATAAAGGCACGATCTGGGTCATCTACTATAGGAGAAAGAGTCCCATCATAATCGAGAAAAACAGCTATTTTCTTGTCCCTGGCATTACTTGTAATTTGTTTGAAAGATTTAAGTGCTGAAGGGTACTTAAGCTGTACACGAACAAAAACAAGTAGGTGCAGCTTAGGAAAATGGATTTAAAAAACTTCAGACTTAAACTAATAACTAAAGAATTCAAAATATAGAATACCATCCAGGAGCAATAAGCAATCTCTGTATCATGATCTGAAGCAAAGTCCTTAATGAGCTTCTTCTTGCGAGAAGGAGACGAGGATTTCATTGCATCCAGCCAAGTATTAGGCAGAACATCATCATACTTGGAAGGCTTCTTCCTTGGAATTGGAATAAACATGCCAGATTGTTGTGAGTATGGCAATAAATTAGAATGGATGCCTAGTCTTGAGTTGTTTAATGTAGCAGGGTCAGAGAGAACGGGGGAAGCATTATTTGATTTCAACTGATCCATTAGATCCCTATCCATCGCAAACTAATTATATATATTCTAATTAGTAGTAGCCTCTGATCTGTGATATCAAATGTACAGTTAACAAACAAAATCACAGCCTATGCAGCTACTGTTTAAGATTTTGATCCTTTATCCGACTCTTTTATCTATGAAAAACCACCTCTTCAATGATTTCTTATCACTAGTAGGGGGTGAACCGTCCATTAAGCGCAGGCTTCCTGGAAACTGTTTGATGCAAAAAGAGAGTCTCAACAGTGGCTAAAACAATTTCCAAGCATCAAATTCAGGGTCAAATCATACCTTTTCATCGAGAGAGAGAACTCTAGTGCATTTATTCAAGGAAGGACGTGGTTTAACATTATTCCATCAACAACCTAGCTTTGTTCGGCCTGGTCATTGAAAATGTTAGCTAGCTAGCTAATGAAGTTTTTTATACTACTTTAATTTGGGCAAACTTATTAACTATTAAATGAAATCTAATTGTACGTACTCTCAACGACATTATTATTATTATATAGATATAACATTACAAACAGTGGATAATTAAAGTCAACACAAGTAAATTAACATAAGCCAGATCAATCTGAATACTAAATTCAATAAAAACTGAATCTTATCATAGTTGTTATTTCAAGACAAAAATATTTATGAAAATTTATATATCTACTCTTTAATTTGCTTAGAACCAGATCATAAAAGAAAGAAAGGAGTAAGAACGCAATACATAGATATTTTTGTAAGCTTGTTCAGTAAATCAATGGATCAATGGATCTGGTTTGCAAGAAAAGCAGAGCAAATTATTATACAAATTCTTATGACCATTTTTACTAACCATTTTTATGCTATATTTAATTGTGATTTACAATGCTATGGAAAAAGAAATGTTTCATGAAAATATTTTTCTTTCCGTTTCTTCCCTAGTGTCGTGGCACATTTTTCTCAATATTAAAACATCCATGTACTGTATCTGTATGTTACAATAAGAACGCATGTGGTGATGGCTAGACTTCTTTACCAGAAAACTCAATCTAAGAAATATTTATAGGTAAAAAAAATTAAAATCATCAGCTTATAAAAACTTCTCAAACAAAAAACATAAACCATTAACAAAATTAAACAAAGCAATAATTTTATGTAAAACCAAAAAATGCATGTATCACGTGAAAATAAAACAAATAGAGAAACTTAAAAGTGGACCATCGATCACAGAAGTTAAGGTTGCCAGGTTTGCTTCACAACGACATTCATCGCCCTTTCAAGATCATATTATCATTTATGTGTCACTTTTTAAAAGGTGCAAGTTACCTATCTAGTGAAAGACACATAAATACTAAAACAAATTTGCTTCATCTAGTGTACTGCACTGGCCCAGCAATTAATTCCTATTTGTTAACAATGCTCTGATCTATTTTTCTTTCTCTAGTGAGAGAAGAAGAAGAAGAATAAATAAATAAATAAATAAATATATATATATATATATATATATAATTTAAGTTATAGTTGCCATGACTTTTACATTAATGCTGTGGGTAGCCAGCTGAAGGTGTGCATCTATGTAGATCTACATAAAATGATTAATGGTATCACAAAAGGGTATAACCGTATATTCGTATAAGGTCTTTCTTTACAGACAAAAGGGAAAAAAAAATTACAAAGAATTTAAAAAACAAAATGTTTCTGGAAATTATAGTTACTAATTTAAATACCCTAATTAATCAAGAAGACTGAATTGTTCTGGAGTGCTTTGGTCAATGTTCAAATGAATTTGTGGACCAAAAGGTGAAGCTTATGGAAAAGTATTAGCAACGCAGCTTACCAAATTCCAAGGTTTCATTAATTTTACAGGTTAGGTCAGGAAAAATGTTTGAAACTTCTCAATATTTTCCAACTTTTCTTTAGTGCCTTCACATTGCAGCAACCGACATTTTTTTTTAATTTTTTATAAAAACAATCAAAAATAAGAATAAGACCCTGAAATTTTATTGAAAAGTGAGTATTTTGTAAATTCATCCGTTTGTTCAAACAAAAAAAAAATCAATAGTTTTATGAATACTAAAAACAAATTAAATCTTTAATATAGCAAGTGTTTTGGTTTATTCAGTCATATGTAAGTTTAACTTAATTCATGCATTAGAATGTAATCATTTAGGTAGTCCGTTTAGTGTCAAATCTCTAAATAAACACCTGCTAGCTTTCCGTTCTCTAGAAAGGTAATTAAGCTGCTTTGCGTGTAGATCTTTGAGGAAAAAAGACGGCGGTAAGAATTAAAAATCGAAAACGTAAGCATTTGGAAACTATCCAGAAAGATTAATAAAGCCTAAAATATGATAGAACCCACAGCATTGAATATAAATAACATGAAAAAAGAAACATCTTCTTTCGTAGATTAAAGAAGAGAATAAAACAAAACATATTGCACGTAGGTAAAAAGAAGAGCTAGACCTTGCGTGCCTAACTAAGTTGTAAATTTTCGTATCAATACCAAACGGAGAGTAATACTAAAGAATGATGATTCCAGATTAAACACGAAAATCTGACCTGACCAGACCTGGGAATGGGATTGAAGAAGAAAAAGGCGGACGGCCTACATTTTGTTAGTATCAAATAGAAGAAACGAAACAAAAGAAAAACAACTAGAGTTTGAAAAAATGAATAAAAATAAAATCACCTGAATGAACGGAAGAGAACCAACCATAAAATTCGGAAAGGAAGAACGGGACTAGAATATTATGCGTAGCGTAACAGAAAGACGATATAAAGGAGAAGGGAGAGATCCTAAGGAGCCGAAAAGTCTGGGTATTTATAGAGTTTTGGATTTCATTGGACACAAATCACAAGAAAAACTTTAGGTATGTTTTTAATAAACAAAAAAGGAAACTTCGGTCGTTGATTGAGGAAGCATACCGTAAATTTATCAAATTATGCCCTCTTAATTTTATATATATACCATAAATAAAAAAATATCAATCATATTTAATATTTTTTTTTAGACAAAATTATCTTTATATTTTAAATTATTGATATTATTTATCCTTTTAAAATATATTATCACAATAAATAAAAATTCTAGATATGTTAATAAAATAAATAATATATCCAATAACAATTCTAATAATACGTCATCTCTAAATATTGTTTTACTTTCATAATTAATTTGTAAGCATAAAAAAATTATATATGATAATTATCACATCTGATAAGAATTTTAAATATTATTTTATTTTTACATTTAATTTAAAAATATAAAAAAATTAATTTTAAATATGTTGTAGAAATTAACCAAAAAAATTAAAATAAATAAAACATATAAAATGCAAAGCACACTTTATAACTAGTTTTAAATAATTCTAAATCACTGACTAAGAAATAACAAACTTAACACTACAAAAATGTTTTATTTTTATAACTAGTATTAATAATTTTTTTTAATATATAAAAAATTTATATTAAAAAAATTAATTATTATAAATAATCATATTAATTTATAATAAATAATTTTTTTAATATAAATTTTTTATATATTAAAAAAATTATTAATACTACCGATACATATAAAAGTATATTTATAGATACTAATATTGTTAATATATTTAAAATATATTTATAGTTATCTTAGTAAATATTGTTGAATGTTTTTTGATAACTTTTTTAGCAATTGTAATTAAATATTTATTGTAAAATTTAAGTTTTTTTATAACAAAAATTATATTTACATTGGTCTTTAAACCTTTGGTAATCTGTAATTGTTATATTTCTCAGTGACTTTTGTTAAAGATTTTGGATATTATGGGGGAGCGCAAAAGTGTAAAACGCGGGTAGGTTGACCAAATGGGACTAACAAAGATGAGTTAAAATGACTTGCCTACTTGTTAGTATGAGCCCATAGTGTAAGACAGACGTTATTCTATGATCGTGTCGTTTTCAATTTTTTTATTAAAATAATAAATACAGTAGAAAAAAGGTAGAGACGTATAATTATAAAACGTGAGAGAGAGAAATGTATGAAAATTTAAAAATTAAGAGATAAAAAAGATTTAAGTTTATATTTTTCATCAGACATATTCATTATCTTTGTATCTCTGTTGTATAAAAACAAAATTATTTTGCCCACTAAGTGAAGGTATTATGAAATAGTATTGATAACTTATGGAGCAAGGCATAAATACATATATTTTTTTTCACTTTCTTATATGATTACTCCCTTATTTATATATATATTTTTTATTAATATTGATTTAAACTTTTTTTCTTCCAAATTATACGTTTGGGTGTTATTATTATTTATCTAAATAAATATGAATTTGATGTAAAATTAATAAATAATTTTTTATATTAACCTAAAAATTTCCATCTTGAAAAATGTTTTCAAAAAATTAAAATTGGCTTGGCGGGGCGGGGGGGGCAGCTGCTAATGGTGTAACGTGCAAAAATATTAATTTATATATAGCTTTGAGAACTTTTAAAATTTTGATTTAGTCTATCAAAATTTTAAAATTTTACACTTAAATTTTTAAAATATATAATTTAGATTCAAATTTTAAAAATTTTGTACGTAAATCTAACATGCACACAATTGTAGAATTTTTTTTTTTGTTTGGAGACAATAATATGTATAAAAAAAAAAAAAATCATATCTGCCACAAACTAGATACTAATTCGTAGAAGAAAAAACGCAAATACATTATGTTTAAGAGTAGTTTGTAATATAAAGCATTTTTCTTTTATATATGTCTTTCCCCAGACCCCAACTTGTATTATAAAACAATTGGATACTGACGATTCCTTAGCTACTAATCAGGTGCATCTTTAATTTTATTGTGTATAATCGGTTTTTATTACGATTTTTTTTTTTAATAAACACTACACACGGAAAGACAAAGGATAACATTAAATATAAATCAATTCCATCATACACTAAAAAAATTTAGCTGACTTTTAATTTTAAAAATATAGAAGCTCAAACAAATTATATGTCAATGATTAGTTGTGAACATAAATGATCCAGAGGAGAACTAAATATAAATCAATCTACTATAGCATATAAAAAAATGCATCTGACCCCCGAAAAGCTAATAATAATAAATAAATAAAAACGTATTTTAGAGTATAAAAGAGTGTCATACAATGATTAATTTTTTAGTATTATATATTCTTTTGAACATTTTTTTTTTTTAAATAACTAAGTAATTCACATATAAGAACTGAAACATGCTTCAATACGTCTAAATGAATTATATGCTGTTTAGCTACGAGGTTGTTGACTTTTATGATTTTAATTATTATATAAACTATATGTTGGATCGAAATTAACTGTAGTTTAGTTCTGCTACTGTAGACAAACTCATAACAACTTGTAAAGATGCAGGCTTGCAGCTTAAATTTGGCCGAGCACTGAACAAAGTTTAGGAAGCATTTGGATTAATGAATAAGGCAATATCATATATTATTTTATATGCAGAACTCTTGCCCTCTTGAACAATTTAATTCCTAGTTGTGAAAACCTATTTTTTAATTTAACTCACACATATTATAAAACGTTAAAATATTATTTGACCTAAAAAAAAATTATGAATAACTAACATTTTATTTTGCCTCTTGTTTTTCTGGATCACAAACCGGAAGAAGAAGTAGAAATGAGATGCTAACCCAAGCAATGATTTCCATTTATTTATTTGTTTTCTTATAAAAACAGTTCATGCGATACAAATTGTTTCTGAAGTATGTGAGCTGATTATGGAACCAGTACATAAGGTTAACATAATTAACGTTATATATTGTTGTCTTTACCAATTACCAGTAATCAAAAGAAGTCTGATTTTGGATATATTTCTGTAGTAATCCCAAACAATTTATCAGCAAAATTTATTCTAAAAAAAAGGCATCCAAAGTATTATACTACATAAATAATAATAACTTTAACATTTTATGCTAGTTAACTTTTACTTTAGTCTTTATGTATTAAAAATATATTTATTAAGGTTCAAAAGTTACTCCGTAGATAACGAGAATGTGCCATTGTTCCATAGCAATAAATTAATAACGTATTTTTTTTTTTTTTTATAAGGGTTGTACTTGTACAATTAAGAACAAAACAAAGATTGATACCAAAGTAAATGATATATTTTTAAAAGTTTGAATGTTATCTTATAAAGTTATGATTGGTATAACCTTTGGCCTCACCTCCATCCTGAAATGATTGAATGTAAACTAGATTTCTTTTAGGGCCAGGTCAATTGTACAAGTTAGTTCATCCTTTTGCAGTGGTGTGTTAATTATGAAATGCTCATTTACGAAACTCTCTTTATGTAATAGTTAACTTATTAACTAATAATGATTTTGACTTTTTTTTTTTTTTTTTTTCCTTTAGAAGAAAGATATTTTAATTCTCATTCATTTATAATATTAAAAAATTATATTGATATTTATAAAATAATAAAATAAAATCATAATCTTAATACAACTCTAAATAAGAATCTTAAATTAATAAGAAAATATTATAATAATTATCTAATATTTTAATCATAATAGTCTCGAATATTAAAAAAATTAATTATTAATTTAATATCCAACTAAAGAATTACTACTTATTTTGTCAAAATTAAATTAATCATGAATTACTCATTTGGAAAAAAAAAAAAAGCTTAGTGAAGAAAAGACAAAAGATACTACAGAATAATCAATTCAATTGTATTAATGAGCTATTAAGTTTTCCCACAACTGTTGTACTAAATTTTCCTTAATTTTTGTGATTGCAGTGCTTAAATAGAATGTATAATTAATATATATATAATTAAATTAATTTTAAAATAATATGTGAATTGTATATAATATATTTATAATATATAATATATTTATACATTATATATAATTTATAGGGTGTATAAATTATACATATTAATAAAATATTTTTTAATTAATTTAATAATATACAAGTTAAAATCATTTTTTATAAGGTAGCCACCTGCAAGTAATAAAAAGAAGAAAAAAAAGGGCCTAACTTAACATTAGTGTGTGTTAATTCAGTAGTGCTCTTGCCACAACCATCATAGTATGGGCCGGACCCATCATGTCTGTATGAAATTTCTAGGTCTTAATGTCTTATGCATGTAAATTTAGCTACATCTGAAGTTTAAATGACTCAACATGAACTAAACTCAAAATTTGATTTACTTCAAATACGTCTTGCTTAACTCTTAACAGTCAAATATTTATTCTACGACTCAAAATATGAATTAATAAGTTTAAATTTTATAACGTACACGTGTTTAAAAAAATTTTTGTTATTATTTTATAAAATCTTATACACTAAATTTAAAATTTAAAATTTTTTGACCCGAACTAATTACCCAGATATTTTAAGATTGAACTTTAATTTTGTAGTTAATATAAAAAATATGATACAGTCCAACTCAAATAAATATATGGTTTGACAACTCCCAACCAAACTTTGAAGTTTCTACGGAATAAGGGAAAACCTTATATGGGGAATTGAGTGAAATTTGAATAATTAGCGTTGATCCAGACTTAAAAGAGGTAAATATATATATATATATATATATATATAGTGTTGATCCAGACTTAGAAAAGGAAAAAATGACATAATATATATATGTGCAAAATATTAAAAATATAATTTTTGCACTTATATTCTTCATATAGTAACATATATTAATATTATTTAAATAAATTAATTAATTTTTTAATTTTTAAAATAATTTAACGTATAATACAATATAAAATATGAGTGTAAAATAAAATATAAATTTATGCGAGAAAAAATGGTGTAAAAAGCAAGACATAAGTAATAGAAAAATACTATAGGACAATTATGGAAGTCTTTTTTTTTTTTTTTCTTTTTTTATATATTGATAAAATATTAATTTATTTAGTTGTGACATAAAAAGCTAGTATCAATACATTGAGTAAATAGCAGAACGCCACGAAGAGACAAGCAAATATGTATCATTTTTTGAAAGAAGACATGCCCGATGTGTGGAATCGTCGCATGGGTCACGATCATTTCTTGGTTTTGGATCGACCCGCTTGGGATTTGTCGCAGTCGTTGGGCAATGACCCACCACTTTGGGGCACTTCATTTCTGGAATTGCCCGAGTTATTAAATATCACGGCTTTGACGGTTGAATCTCGCGCTTGGCCTTGGCAGGAACACGCTTTGCCTTATCCGACGTCGTTTCATCCGCCAAGTCTCTCTCTTCTGGAAGCTTGGGTTCAAAGGGTTAGGTGAATTCCACCCAAAATGTTGGCTTTGACTTGTACGGTGATGGGTATTCAAGTTCGTGTAAGATTCTGGATTGTTCTAATGGGATTTGTGAGCATGAACCAATAAGGTTCATGAGGCCAATGTTGCAGGCAAGATTTTGCTTGCAGTCTCCTGGAGGTACTCCAACTAGGAAGTCCACTTTTGATAGCATTATATCTGGGATGTTCCAGTCTTCTTTGAGGAACAATCGGTCAGGGCTTAGTATGGTTGGCACTTATTGGAGGATCAATTTGAGGAATTTTCTGGGTTTATCCCAAAGGAGGATGTGGTTTTCAAAGGGTTGAGAATTTTTGATGTGATAAGGAGCATATCTAGAGCTAGAGATGAGAAAATGAGGGAGAAACTTATAGAATTGATCCCAAGAATTATGTATAGGAGACATGGTGGTGCATTGGGTTTGAGAACCAAGATGGATGCTTTTGATATTGCCATTGAGAGTACGCTGAATAGAATCACTGACGTTTTTAAACAGTGATTTCTTTGCCCTTCTCCTTTTGCATTGTAATTCTACCTAACTTCAGGATTTATTGGAGTTCTTTTTATTTCTCTACTTTTTTGTTTAGAGTTGTTCCCTGCATATTTGTTTATGCTGAGGTTGTGCAACAACGTAATGTAGTTATGTTGTACTGGAAAATTCAATTTTGGTCTATTTATTAATTTATTATGCATGTTCTCGTGCATAATGTGCCTGGAGACTGTTGATACAGAATGTTCATGCAAAGAATGACAACCAAAACTCAAAATATTATTGAAAATGTGGAAAAAAGAATAATTGTTATTACGAGAACTGGAGCCTTAAAAAGTAACAAAAATTCAAGCAAAAGAAAAGGGAAAGAGGTAATACATATGGAAGGAGTATTCATCAGATTGTGGGGCTGCAATTTCATATCAGATATTCCTTTTTCTATTCCAGCAGACTTCTGGAGGGATCATACGCCATAAAGTTCAGGACTCAACCCCATCTAACAATAGCAGAGCCCCAAGTGAGACCTGCACCGAAGCCAGCAGCAGCAATAGTAGGTCCCGGTTTCACTTTCCCGCTTCGGACAGCTTCATCTAACGCCAGTGGTATCGAAGCAGCACTTGTGTTGCCATAGTTTGCCAAGTTTGATATGACCTGTTCTGGTGGGACCTCTAATCGAGTGGCAACCACATCAATGATCCTCTGGTTAGCCTGCACCAGTTAGGTGTTCCCCATGTTCATTTTTACCATTTTATTTTTCAAGAATGTCCATAAGGGTGTTTAAAATTAATACAACGTGGACGTACGATCTTTCGTTACTAGAATGCAATTTAAGTACAGCTTTTGCAACTGTTATATTTGGTACCTTTCATCAATACCCTAGTTGGAATTGGAATCCCCCACCCCAAATTTGATACATATACATGTATATATAAAACAGGATACTACGAATTTATAACTAGAACTACTAAATACCCTAGAAGTAATGAAGCATTACAAAGAAATATAGCTGCCATACCTGATGAAGCAATAACCAATCAATACTAGATCGGGGAATGCCAGCTTTACCAAGGGCAGACTCAATTGTTTGTGGCACACATCGCACAGCAAAGCGAAAGACCTCTTTTCCATTCATGTGAATGCGGGAATATGAAGAGGATCTGGGAGGGAAATCTAACACTGAACCATTACAATCCAAAGCACAGTAGTCTGCTTCATTTTGTTTTATGCTCGCATTCAGGTGTCTGCATAAAAAGAGGGTAGGTAAATTCTCAATCATTCCTCTACCCGCAAAAGGAAATTCTCTACTTCAAAAAAGAAGAAGCGGATATTCTCTTTCGTATTCAATTGGGGGGGAAAGGTGCAAATTCCCTAGAGGAAAATGAGAAATATTTTGCACATTAAAAAAAAATAAAAAAATACCTTTGACCATCACCATCACTATGCAAGTCAAAACCATATAAACCATCCTCTTCAATGTTTACAGGCCTGCAATTGAAAAATAAAATAAAAAATATTTACAACAGCTCAGCTAAATTCGTGCTATATTATCAAAGGATTATATCTTGCCAGCCAGAGAAGGAACTATAATAGGGCCAGCGGCAGCGTTGGTCCTCAATATCGTTTATATATGTATGATACAATAGATGAAATATCAAATGTGTATTAAAACATTTAAAACAAAATTACTTGGTCTCTTTCTCAAAAAAAATCATTATATGTAATATTGACTTTACAATTCAATTTATTTGTTGTATTTAAGGGGTTGTGACTTTACCAGAGGAATCACAACTTTGAAGCGTATTAATATTACCTGTACTAATACTGCACCAGCAGCATCTCCAAAAAGTATACAGCTTCCTCTGTCAGTCCAATCAATACATAACGAGAAAGAGCATCAGCACCAATTACCAAAACATTGTTGAACCCACCTCCTAAAGGCACAAGTATAGCTTAGTTGCTTTAAACAAATAATTAATGTAGACATCAGTACGGCAAAATTGAACGACGAAAAAATATATAACCCCTAATGTGACAAGCAGCTGATACCAGACCCAATACAAATCCACTACAAGCAGCAGTGATGTCATAAGCCAGAGGATTTCTTTTGCAGCCAAGTTCTTTTTGGATCTGATAATTAATGGATTAAAAGGAGAATGGACGAACATTAGAGTGGTTTCTTAATACTCAGACAGTATAAAGCAAATAGTTTCGAAAGCATATTTAGCCTATAGTGCAGCTCAATAATCCCTCATCAAAAGTTTATACTACAACCTAGGCACCCAAAAAAAAAAAAGTTTACACTTTTCAATGTCCAAAAACATTTTAGCAACTGCAAGTTTTTTGAAAAATTTACGATTGTGCCTGGTGAGAGTAAGGGCTAGCCAAATTCAAGATAAGATGAAGAATAAATAGAATGAGCTCATCAGAAAAGTACCAATTTGAATAAATTAGTCAGTTTTCACGTATTCAATGTTGGTTTCATTTTCATGATAATCAGATCTTTACCAATCCCAAAACCAACAAATCCTTTGGCTCCAATGTAATGTGCATTTTGCGCTATGTAAATGGCAGAAGAAATGATCTTTATACAAAATAGAGATGCAGTAATGAGATAAAAACTGCAGTTGAGGAGAAGTTCAGAAGAACATCAAAGCCAAACCGTGTTTTCATTATACATACGAAGGGATAACACGGAGAATTAATGGATAAACTTTGGCTAAAAGGAATGATGCCAAACAAAGCAAGGTATTATACCGTTAAAAAGAAAGAAACATCAGTATGCATCACCTGCAGCGAATCTAAAACATCTTTCAGAACTTTTTATTACAAGCTATCAGAAAAAGCATACCAAGGAGAATTAATAGATAAACTTTGGATGAAATCCAAGACATTAACAACTTTTTACTAATGAAGATGACAAATAAAGTAGCAATCCGATGATAAGCTTCTACAGTTTGCACTGAACAAACAGATACGGAGGGCTGAACATAGCCAAAATTTATTTTAAAAACTTTATAAAAGAAATGAGAAAACCACTGAATAACCACAGCTGAATCCGTTTAATCAAACTATTCTATCCAGTTTTCTATACCTGTGGAGCACTTCCAAATAGGTCCTCTGGTGTGGATGTACACAACAACACTAGGTCCACGTCATCAGGTTCAACTTGTGCCATCTGAAGTGCTTTTCCTGCTGCCTCTACTGCTAAAGCTGTTTTGCTGTCTTTGCCTGAAATTTTGATGAATAATGCTAATAAGAAATATATCACCCTTTAAACTATTAGAATGCCAATTATTTGGAAATCAGGTTCAGAATTTTCTTAGTTTATCAGATAGGAGAAGACCTTATAGAACATGACATAAATCATTAAAATAAAAATTCCACCTTGTCAATAGTAAAATAGATTTTATAAATTTAAGCCTGTATTACCGACAGTTGGATAGACCAGTAGGTAATGTTATTAGACTACATGCATGAGATCATGGTTTAAGACAGCAAAAATGTATGTAGTGGTTACTAAGGCCTTTGATGACAACCTCAAGTGTTAGCTCATTGTCAGTACTCTCAAATATAGGCAGTGATCCAAGTGAATAAATAAAAGCGGGCGTTACCCCATCTCCCTCCCAGGGAATCTTTTTTATGACAAAAAAATAAAATAAAAATTAAGCCTGTATTAAAGCCCTGCACCCAGGAGGCATTTCTTGACCAGTTCGTATTGCCAATATTACTACTTTTAAAATAACATGAATGGTTGGTATGAGCCAACCTGAAAGAACTTGTCAATTACAAATACCAGTACGGAGAGATACCCATTGATCGGAAGTGTCAACCATTTTTGCAAGATCATCATTCGAAATCTTAAGTGTTGGTACTGCTGAGCCACATCCTACTAACTTGCAACCTTTACTGATAAACCTGCAACATATCATTTTCAAGTAAAGGAAATAATGGAGTAGTTAGGTTGCAAATTTAAACGTAAATAAGTGTAAATCAGTCTGATGTAAATCCCCATCTCCTTCAAGATAAAATAAACTAAAGAAATCCGATACTGAAACTGTATAAATGGAATAGGTTTGCTTGCCCTGCCATTTAGCAGCATTGAGTTTTGTCAAACATTGAAGAACAGGCGCCAAGGACAATTAGTAATGAAGTGTTAGGAATTTCTCTTCCTATCCACTAATCCGATTTTACTAGAGAGAGCAATAAATTTGCCTTCTAATATAATATTGAACTTTTGCCTTCTAAAATTACATGATATAGAGAGAATGAATTATTATAAGTTTTGTCAACAAAAAGGTTTTATCAACTCAGTAACTCTGGAAGTGAGTCGAAAATGTTAAATCGAACCTAGTCCAAGTTTAATAAAGCAATCGAACCTCTACCAAGAACACGGCTACAAACTGATAAACCAAAAGTTAAATAAGACTCCAATAAAAAACCCACATTAATTGTCAGTCTCCAATACAGAAATAGAATTCGTGGATTGTATGGGCAAATTCAGCTACTCTGCAGAGCATTCTTCCCCCCAACAAATAGAACATATGCAGCAACTCAACTGAATTTGTGAAGCATTTTTCAAAATAAAGATAAGGGAAAGATGTATAATGTCTTAAAATACGAGGAATTCAGAAACGAAACTCACCTGGGTTGCGGAGAATCAGAAGTGGAAAAATCAGAAACATGCTTTTCAGTGCCTTCGACAGTGCCCGAACATATTACCCTATTCAATAATCTCTGAGAAGAGCAAAACCCAGATCGGCAAATGCTTATTGAAGGTTTTATCCTCAGAACTGAAGGAGAGCTAAAGAACCCAGAAGAATTGACCATTTAAAGTATACAGTTTAAACCAATAAATTAAAAACAAAAATCAAAGATTTTGCTGTAACCATGATTTCTACGAGCTAAGGATATCTGCTTTTTAACACGTTGCCTTGATTAATTGATTGGATGAATGAGGATATATTTGCTGAATTGCATAATGAAAATTTTGTCTCTTGTTACATTTTTGTCCCTAATATTTATAAAGTTGCTATAGGTTTCTCAACGTTACGTAAATATAATGTTCTAGACTGGTGCTCCGATAACAGAACTCAGTAAAAATCATAATTTATTATTTTATTTAAACAGTTATTAAGGACACAAATACAATTTTGAAATATTAGAGACAAAAACATTACAATTTTCTTACAAGTTACAAAAATTGTTAACAACATATTTTTTCAATAAATTATTACACAAATTTTACACATATCTATATATCTTCGATTCATTCAATGAATAAGGATAACAACATGTACATTTCACAAACATTTGTATTCATGTTATTTATAATACGTCACAAGTCAAAATAATTCTAAAAATGAAAAAGTGTTTTCACTTTTTAATAAAATTTTATTATATAACGTAACATAATTTTTTTTATCAACGTATTTGTTGTATTTTTAATCTATGGTTTGAAATAAAAAATGAGTGAAACTTACTATTAAATTACTAAATAACCACATAATACAATATAATTTAAATGCATATAAATGTGAGAAAAATTATTTGAAATTAGGATTACTCTTTATTCGATCGAGTCAGAATGTGAGAAAGAAGAAGTCAGGCTGAGAGAATTCATAGGAAGGAAACGCTCAGACAAAAGCCCACGACTACAGTTCCTTGTGTAGGGAGATCAAGTGAAAAGGTGCACAACTATTGGAAACGGAAAGACATGATATTGGAAAGTGTTTACATTCTTAAAGCTTCACATCTTTATCAATTATTTATTATCAATAGTTTAAAGCATGTTTACTCAAGAGAAACGAAAATTAATTGCAATCATATTGAGAATAAATTGAAAACTTTAAAAATCGGAGTCATTGCATTCATTGCCCTTTATGTTGTTTACTAATCTTTTTCTAAAATTGGAAAAAGCTGGAAATATATTAGTTTTTTGAAAGACAAGTAGTGTGAAGCCATTTTCAACTTCTTAAACAATGTCAAGAGGGATGGCTTAATTGATGGAATATTATTGTAATTTTAAAGGATGACATAAGCGCTTGCATCATCAAACTGATGAGCTAAGCGCTTACATCATTAAAGTGATGAGCTAAGTGCATGTGTCATCAAAATGATGAGCTAAGCGCATGTGTCATCTCTCCAAATAGTAACATTTTTCTCTCTATAAATAGAGAGCTCATTTGCTCATTTCCATCATCCCAAAATCTCAAACATCCTAAGCATTCCAAGCTTCTCCACTTAGAAAAGTTATTTCCTCATTGTGAGAGAGAGGTTAATTGTATTCTCCTAGTATAAGAGAGAGAGGTATCTTGTTCTCTCCTTGTATTTAGAGAGAGGTTGTAAATCTTTCAGTATAGTGAATTCCTTCTGGCCTTTGCCCGTAGAGTAGCCAGTAATCATTTTGGGTGAACCACGTAAATACTTGTGTTCGTTTTTATCTTCATTCTTTCAACTTTACTTTGATTATGTGTTAGCTTCGATCCCTAAATTTCCTAACAATTTTAAAGGTGAAATAAACATGTTGAATCAGAATAAATGAAAATAAAAGTCATGACTTTTTCGAAATGCTCTTCACTATAAATTATTTATCTTGAAAATGAAAATTATGGTTTAAAATTACGTAAATATCATCATTAACAAAAAGTACTAGTAAATTATTATAATTAAATGAATTAAAACATTAATAATAATAATAATAGCCATTAATATTAATATTATTTCTAATAAAATTTATTTGTAGGTTAAAAAATATATGAACATCATGTGCATAAAAAATAAAAATATGATACATCAATGAATCAGTTATTCAAGTGGTTTTATTTTTAACCTTCTCAATAAAAAAAATATTTATTTATTATTTTAATACTAAAAAATATATGTTTATTCACGTTATAAAAAAACAAACATATGTTTTTTTTTTTCTTGAAATTGATTAAAAATAAAATTATATATATAAGAAAATTATGTTATATAATTAAATAAATAAAAAATCAAATACATCACTAGAATACCTACAAGTGCACATGAAAGAAAAAATAAGAAGAAGAAGAAGAATGAAAAATCCAAGTAATAAATACAGTCTTAATTAACAAGAAAAACGTGAATGCTTAGCTAAAATATTATTATAGACATTTTGGTATTTTTCTAATTTGAGAAGGGGAAAATTTTCATTGTATGAAATGAGAAAAAAATCTTAAAAAAAAAAAAAGAGAGAGAGAGAAGAGAGAGAGAGAGAGAGAGAATGTTTTGCTCTGAAAAGGGAATCAATAACGGCTTATTAGTCAGAAAAGAAAATGACATACTTTATGGATCGTGAAGAAAGCAAACACCTTGAATGAAAAACACACCCATTAACGGCTTATTAGTCAGAAAAGAAAATGACTTACTTTATGGATCGTGAAGAAAGCAAACACCTTGAATGAAAAACACACCCATTCACTCGTTCTCGTTTCTTTCTAGTACATAACTAAACATGTTTCGAGAAAATTACTCTCACAAAAAATACTTAAAATGACCAAAGTCTATAAAAATATCGATATTATAACTTAAAAAGATTAATTCAATGAGTAAAAATATTAATATTAAATTAATAAGTAAAGACACTCATACTTTTTATAAATTATTTTGTAGTATTATTTTTTATAAATATTAAAGATGAACAAATATGGGTTGGTTTGTGTTTATAACAAAATTGAAACCAACCTAATATGATCATTTCTTTAAAAATGAGAATCGAACCATAAAGTTTTAAAAATCAATCAAACCTGAATTAATTTTTTTGGTTTGGTTTGAGTTAGTTAAAGGAAATTTTTTCTTTTCTTTTTTTTGTTAATGAATTTTGTTTATTAATGTTTTTTAAATCTTGTATTATAGTTTCTAAAGTTTTTAATGCTAATTTTATTATAATACCTATTTTAAAAATATAAATTTCAGTTACTTATCTAATATTATTATTCATATTAAACATAAAGTACTAGAAAAATAAACAATAATAAATAGTAATCATATATCTAGCAAGATTTGCTAATTTTTATATCTAATAATATTGTTCATACAATAGAAAATCTGATGATAAAAATATGAAAGACGATGTAATTATAAATTTATAATTGATAAATAATTAAATAATATAAAATTAGTATCTCACGTGGATAAAAAATAAAATAAATGAGAGTATTTAGTGGAGATATGCTTGCATGAATTTCACTTAAATATCCAAACTTTAATAATAAAAGTGAAAAAAACATGTTGGCAATTAATTAAAGTTGGACGAAAGTGTGACTTGTAAAATATGTCATCAGTAACTCGAGAGAGGTGTTATTTTAATTTTTTGAGAGAAAACTAATTCATAGAAAGGGGTATAAAGTATAAACCTAATCAACTGTAAATGAAAATTTTAATTTTTTTTAAATAATTCTATAAAATAACAATATAATATAAATATAAATATAATAAGAAAAAATTAATAAATGAATTAAGTTTGTTTATTTTTTTAAAATTTTAATAAATAAAAACCAAACTAATTTAATATTAATCGATTTTTTATTATAAAAAACACAATAAAATTAAGAACTTATTTTTTTTAAGTCGGATTGGATTGAGTTTAATGGGTTTGATTGATTCTAGATATTTTTGTTCACCCTTAATTAATATAGAACAATTTCTCTAATATATTTCTTAAAATGTGAGTTTTTATTTTTTACATAGTTCATCACTTTATATTTTTAACATATTTATTATATTAATTATAATAAAAAGTACATATATTTAATTAAATATAAAAAAAATATATCATTATATATATATATATATAAAATGGAGGATAAAAATTTAGATTAACTTAAATAAAAGAGAAGAAAAAAAAAAAAAGGAGTGAAAGAAAGGAAAAAAAATGAAAAATTGTGGGAAATCCGGTCACAACTCACAATAATCGAATTACTTAACACACTTATTACAAAAAAAAAAAATTTGTAAAAAAGTTTAAAAAAAATGCTGTAAATGTGGATTGACAAAAATATTTCTTTAAATGAGTGAATTAATAAAATTTTGCAAAAATTATAAATAAATTAAAAAATATTATTTAAAAATCTAATTTTCTTCCTCACTCTCCTGCGCCGCCGACCAAGAATTCTCCACTATTGCAGTTGGTAAGCTCTATTGCCTAAGCCAAGACCTTATTTTTAATTGTGGCCTTAGGGCTTCATACACTATTGAGTAGCCCCTGAAGAGACTCAAGTCCTTGGCCATGTGGAAATCACCCACCGTGTCCTTCCTCGTGAGTTGCCCCCTTCCCTTTTTATTATTTTGAATCCCATCAACGTTTTTTGGGTGTTGTCTTACAAGGTAGTCGAACTTTTGATTATGGAGGATTCGCAATTGGTAATAGATAGGTATTTTATGCTTTAGTTTGTTGTAAGAAGACACTTGATTAATCAACTGAAGGAACTGATAAGGAAGAGGCCTGACCAGAATAAATTGGGTATTGTGAGAGCTACTATGCAATGCATCTTATTCAATTTGATTTCATGTTCTAAGATATGTCTCTTACGATATTTATCTGACTGTCTCTCCCATTTGAGAGCTCTACTTCTCCTATGACTTTATTGAGCATAAATATGTTGTTTGTAACCTTTATAATTGCTGCGAAATCTGATTCACGAAATCAGTGCTTTAAAATATAGGGGTTTTCATTAACTCTCATACCAATTTGTGAGGGTTTCTCTTGTTATCTCGTACAGGTTGGCCGATTAGCTCGGCTTGGAGCAAGCAGGGTGCAAACTGCATATTGTAGTTCTAATAGGATGGTGCAATCTCAAATATTTGATCCAAGGAGTGCAAATACCCCGGAAATATCAGAGGTATGATTGAATCATTGGTTAGGTCGTTGTGCTTTGCCATTGTTATTGTATTTGTCTGATGTTTGTCCTAGGTTAATTAGCTGTGGCTATAGAAGTTTCTTAACAGGGAAAATAAATTTTGGTACCTTAAGCATAGGAGAAACTAGGTAAAGTTGTTTTCACGATGAATATGTTGCAATTTGCATCAGTAAGTGCACTGCATTCTTTTCAGTGAATGAATATATACAAGTTCATAACTAATATATAAGTTTTACGTTTGCTTATTAAATGGTTTTACTTCCCTGTATTATGTGAAACATATATCGAGTCCCTTTTGTTTTATTCATTTCTCATCCTCTTTTTGTGGTTTCATAATAAACCATTGAGATAGAAATCGTGAAAGATATTGATTTGAATTACTAAATGGACTTGTAATATTCCAGGATCAGTACAACGACAAAACCAATCATCAATCGCCAGATAAAATTGCTATAGATATGAGAAAGCATCAAATTTCAAAGAATATTTCAAGAAAGGATAAGGATGAATTTCTCATAAGCACAGTAAGTGCATACGTGTGTTATTTCTTTCTCACTTATATTTTTCATTTAACTTACAATTTGGCATGTAAGTTACTGTTATCAACCTAAAACTGCTTACTTATTTAACAATTTTAGAAGGTTTTCTTCTTCATTTATGCGTATGAGACTAAATTTATTATTTTAATTTATATTGACAGCTTTGATGCAATGAAAGCCCAATTATTACATTTCTTGTCATTTTGAATGTGCATATGCCAGACCCTTCCCTATCTGAAGTAACACGCTTAGATGTTATCGTTGAACTGTTTCTTGCAATGTATATTTGTTGTCAAATCTGCGAGAATATAACTGCTTGCGTGTGTTTTTTGGGAGAGAGGCATTTATCTATCTAAACTTTTGTCTATCAAATAGCCAGAAAAGGGCAACTACTTTGTATATGTGCTACATTGAACCTCTATAGAATTTCTTGCATTTCTGTGTATTATCTGCCTTCTGGTATGTATTAATGGGTCTTTGTGGATATTTTAATTGATATATCAGGCCTAACCTTTTTGTATTAGTTCCCAATTTATTTGAGGTCGTACCTTAAGGCCCTTAACCCATTTGCCAGCTCCTTTAATATTTTTTCCATCTGCTGATTTTATTCTATTACAAGTTCATGTAAACTACTTTATTGGGTGATGTGTCAAACTGTCAATTGACATTTTACGAGTACTAGTAATCCCTCTACTGATGGTTCTATGCTTTTGTTCCCCAAAAGGTTAAGAATGTTTTCATCGTTATTTTTTCTTGCCAGAGCTATTGAAAGAAACAATTACAATTACCTTAATTTTGCAGCTTCTAGATCTCAAGGACAGCAAGGAGGTAATTTATGGTGCACTTGATTCCTGGGTAGCATGGGAGGAGAGCTTCCCCATAGGATCACTTAGGAGAGCCTTAATTGCTCTTGAAAAGAAAGAGCAGTGGCATAGGATCATCCAGGTGGGAAAATGTTCCTCATCTCTTGGCCATATTTTGGCCCATGAAAACTTTGATATTTGGTTTCAGAAAATATTCTGGTTAAGTTGTTATGTAGTGGGAACAGGGCTTTTTGTTTTGAAATGCTATTATAAGTGAATTCCTTTTGGTGGTAAAACATTTAGATGATACAATTATCTTCAAATATGATAATAAACTACAAGAACTTCAAAACTCCTACATGTGGGCGGTCATATCTATTTTCTTTGTCCAGGTAATTAAATGGATGCTAAGCAAAGGGCAGGGAACGACAATGGGTGTGTATGGTCAACTAATACGTGCTTTGGACATGGATGATAGACCAGATGAAGCTCACCAGTTTTGGGAGAAGAAAATCGGGATAGATCTACATTCAGTACCATGGCAGTTATGCAACCTTATGTTAGCCATATATTATCGAAACAAGATGTTTGAAAATCTTGTAAGGGTAAGATTTTTTTATTTTTTTTGCTGTCTGCAGAAAGATTACTATATGGATTAATAGCATTTGTTGACTGTTCATTTAGAAACTTCTGACATCTTTTCGTCATGGATTGATAATCTCATGTATGAATTAAGTTGCTTTTAACTAGTTGCCGTCTTATAAAATCTATGAATGAAGAATTCTCTCTTTTTGAGTTTCGTTTGTTTTGCTACATATTTAGGCAAATCCTGGAGTTGGATTCAGCATTGTTATCTATTTGATATTTGCTGAACCTTCTCTACTGAGTCTTATACTATTATACTAAAGACTCACCTCTATTCTTGTAGGACATGAAGATTCTTGCAAATTTTTTGGTGGCAATATAACTTGACTGTTTATATGCAATGTTATGATATTTATGAAAAATGAATTGTTTAGTTAAAGAGGGATGAGAAAACGTTGTCTTTTTTTTCCCCTACTAATTTTTTCCACGAAAAATATACGCCTACTTATACATATGAGAAGGTACAGTTTTATTGTATATATAAATTTCCATTAAGCTATTAAACAAATGAAATGCTTGAATAGTTATTCTATTCAAGTTGAGTACCTGCATCGCTTGCCTACTTGACATGCTTGTAGCCAAAATGGGATTCCTTTTTAGTTTTTGGTACTTATTTGCTTTGCTTGAACTGGTTTATGAATTATAATAACCTTCTGAAATTATTTTGATCTGCAAAGCTTTTCGAAGGTTTGGAAGCTTATGATCGCAAACCTCCAGATAAATCTATTGTGGTCAGAGTGGCAAACGCCTATGAGCTGTTGGGCAGGCTTGAAGAAAAAGATAGGATCTTGGCAAAGTATGACCGTCTTTTTACTGATGATGGCTCATCCAAGAAATCAAAGGAGACCTTTTACAAGAAGAAGAAAAAGAAGAGACCATGTAATAACTCTTGAGCCTGGTTGAGGCGGAGCTTGTTAATTTGTTGGGGAAACAGCGGAACCTACTGTTTGTATGAATTTTAGAAGAAAGATATTTGTATCACTTAATAACACCAATAAGTTTCTTACTGCTTCGCTTGTCATTTTTAACTCGCTAGGTCCCTCTGTTTTGATTTAGGCCTGTTTTGTTACATCGCATAAGGGATGGCAAAAAAATACACAGGATCGGAGCTCCACGAATGTTCTACTCTGGAATCAAAATGGATTAATTTTGGACATATAAGATTATATTGAATTGGGATAGATGGAATTGTGGATCGGATCAGATTAATTTAAATTTATAATTTTAAAATTAAATTCACACATTCAAAAAATATTTCTAATTTTTACAATTATTTGTTTTAAAAAATTTATAATATTATTATTTTATAAATTTAAATGATATCAAGTTAATAGTTTTAATTTTTTATTATAAATGCATTTTTTGGATTTATAAATTTTAATATTAATAAAAAATTGAATTATATTCACCGTAAATAAGTAAAAAAAAATATATATATATATATAGTATATATATATATATATATATATATATATTATTTTATTTATCAATTTAAAATATATAATACACTACATAAATATTGTATTATAGAAAAAATGAAAAAAAAAAAAAAAAAAAGAATAGTTTGGATTGGAATGTTGATATACATATTATGCACATATCAACAATAATAGATTATATGAACAAAAATATATTAGAATAAACCAAATCTTTTATATAACAGATCAAACTAGATTCGATTTGATGGCATTTTCAATTGATGAATTTATTCGGTGTAGCAATTGAAATTAAAAAGTTGAAGCTGTTGTATGTTAAAGGTGGGAAGAAGAAGAAAAACTGTCCGTATCATACTAATATTTCATTTCTCAAAATGTGCATTAAAAATTAGCTATTGACTTGAAAAAGTAAAAGATTTCGAACTCAGTTCTATGTAGTGATAGTACTTGTACCAGGCTATGTAAATATGCTTAGTGTAGCTTGTAGTGTTAGGTAGTTACATAGCTTACAGGTTGTTATTCTGTTATAGTTAACTAGAGCTAGTGGCTGTAACTATATATATATATACACTTTGTACCTACACAAATAATAATATTATTCATTTTCAGCTATGCTGAGATTTACATCAGAATAGCACCCTCTCTCTCCTGAGTGTTCTTTATTTGTTATACTATGAACCTCAAAGCATTTATTTGTCCAAGTTGCATGTCTTATTTGCTCATGTCCATTATTTATTATACTCGAAGCAATCTTGTTAAAAATGTTAATTTATTTTTTATTTTTTACTCTCATTTAGATTCTAGATGGAGTTGAATTTCTTCATTCTTGTTATCCGTCTTCCGGATAATCAAAACTGCACCTCTGTTTTGCTGGGGCTAATAAGTAATAAATAGTACCTGGATTTTTCCTATGGAATAAAACCAGCTGTATAGATTTACTGCTATAAGTCTATAACTACCAGCCTCTCTGCTCCTTCAACCTTGACATGTGAGCGTACCAAACTTTTTTTTTTTTAACTCATTTGATCGATTAAGTTAAAAAAGAAAAAAGAAAGGTAATAACATTCCAGTTTATTATTAAGTAACGTTTATGAATTCATTAGGTAAACATAGAGAAAACAAATCAATTTCTTTTGAGCTTTACTTTAATTGGGTAAGGTGGTTCATCTCATAAGAATTGTTGGCTATGCTGAAGGCATAATTTTTGAAGTCCTCGTAGGCTTGAGGTATCCAATGATCATCGTCCCACTCATCCCGGTAGGTCTCTGGTTGGGCATTCCTGGCCTTGGAAACTGCAAAGTATATCTGTTTCCTCCATTCTTCTGTGGCTGCACACCCACACTGGGCAGCAAGCCAGTCATTATACTCAAACTGCAATAAAAACAATGCACCATGATAAGTTAGAAACAATGCAAGTGCAAAAACGTAGCCTTGTGACCTAAAATTCTAATGTTGATTTTCAAATGATAAAAAGAGGTTGAGATACTAAGTTTATTAAACATTAGACTATAATGATCTTTTGCGGTGTGCGCGCTCGTCAGCGTGTGTATCATTTTAAGTATAATGATGAGAAATTAGATATTGTGCTTTAGTAGAGATTTTAAAAACAACTTCTGATAATTATATTTCTAGACTCCAAGCCATTTCACCAATAAAATCAAGGACAGACTATTTGATCTCATATATCCATGATTCTTTGGTCATGCATGTTGATGGCAAGTTGGCAACAGAGTTTTCTCTCGATAAGATAAGCAACCAAAGACTTACCTGGTAATCAGCCATGTTATGAGTGTACCGCTTAGGCCTGCCAGAAGCTTCAAGCTTAAAGTAAAATGCCATTACATCCTCCATCATTTCCTCTTCTGATGGAAGAGTAAATCGATTGGACAAAACACCTGCTACCCACTTGCTCTGAAGTTCACATTGGGGAAAAGGAGCAATCTGTAAAGTATCAAAGCCATCCAAATTACTATAATATCAACCAAATGTCCAATAAAAAAGTGAGGATCTCATAGTAATGTACCTTCCATGGTAAGCCAACAAAGGAAAGCCATGGAGATAAGACTGGTGGGAATACGTGTTTGTATAGAGGTCCCACACGATTGTCATCCACAGTCACAATACCATTGGTTTCGAGAAACGGGAAATGATATTTGTATCTTATGGTTGATAAAAAGAGTAAGTAATTGAACGCTTTTAAAGCATTAAAAAAGTGAAATATCACATAATAAGCAATAATGTTTAATCAAGTCAAAGACAAATTGCAAAGTATACCCCGTGCAGTGAATAATTACATCAGCATAGACAACACTTCCATCCTCAAAAACAACACTGCCATCTTCATTGGTACTCTTTATCTGAACATGACGAACACAAATAGATTAGTTTCTCTTGGCATCAGGTTCAAAAAATTACCTGGAAAAAACTTTTCCTATTAGATTTAGCCCCCCCTTTCTTACCATGGGTGAGTAGCTTTAACTGTTTTACCATAGAATGAAGCAACATATTATCATAGCCAGGCTGTTCTTCAATGGTTCCATCAGCTTTCGATCTAGATGCAACATGAACCTCTTTTGCAACCCTAGCTACATCCCGGGAAATATCAACAGCACTTGCCGAGCTCCCTATCAAAATTACAACCTAAACAAGCAAAAAGGAAACATAATTGTATCCATGTACATTAAGAAAATGACTTGGGAACTGAATAATCAGTGATTCGGTTCCATTCACTTATCAAGTTTCACAACTTATTTTATTTCACCTATATTGTAATGAAGCACAAACTGGTATCTTCTTGGGGGAAAAATCATTTTCTTCTCAAACAGGTATTTTAAACCAGTTTATCCTTGATCAATTCAGAAATTCTCAAACACTAGAATATCAAAGTTAGGAAAGTTGATAACAGAATATGAGTAACACAAGAATGTCGAATCCTGAAACAAACCTGGTCTCGAAATGGCTCGGGCACACGGTAATTGTGGCTATGCATCTGCTTTCCTGGCCATGAATTGACACCTGTGATAAGAAAAACAGATGGAATAAAGCCTTCATGAGTATGTATTAACAAAAGGACATAATCGCATAATTCTTCAAGTTAATGCTTTCAAAGGTATCGTACTAGATTACAAATATCACAGAAAGAGCAAATATTCTTTTCCAAGGCAATATACTCTTTACTCTAGAATACAAACAAATATGTTATCCAAAAGCTGAGCGTATATTCTTTTTTCACAACTTTTTATACAAAATAAAAAGAGTAATTGTCACAACACGATCATTGTGGATAAGGAGGAACTTTTGCATTAGCCAGTTCATGAATCATACAGGAACCAAAGTTAATTTGAATTATGAACCATTCCCCCTTTTAATTTCCAAATAATTATCCCAAAAGTTAAAAAAATTATTCACTGAAAACAAGTTTCTGAAGATATCTGCAGTCAGATACATCAAAATACATAACCTCAACTCTCAAGATCCATACATCATATCAAAGTAAACTCAAAATTGTCTTTATCAAATGGAAGTTGACATGTTTTAAGAAGAACTACCTAAAAAGAGAAAAAGAAAAAAAAGAAATACCAGGAATTTCTGCAATACGGGGCTCAGAAAAGTGCCCATTACAGACAACAACAGCATCATAAATCTCCTCCATAACCAACATCTCACCTCTCTTCTTCGACCTCACGCTCAACTTCCCATCTTCCACCATACCCACAAACACAACCTCTGTTTCAAATCTCACCAATTCACCAATCCTAAAGTCCACAGAGAAATCCTTCAAATACATCAGCACCTCTCTATGACTCGGAAATCTTCTCAAGTCTCTGTCTTTATCATTTTCTTTAGCTACAAATGGATAATCCCGAAAACCCATTACTTCTCTAGGAAGGTTTGTGCGAAGCGACTCGTAGATGCTCGAATGGACCAATTCTCTACGTGGGTCAAGCCCAAGCGGATCGGATTCGACCTTGGGACTGTACACCCAGGTGCCACCGACTTCATTTCCTCGCTCAAAGACCACAACTTTGTGGCCTTCCCGGCGGAGCTCACGTGCAGCGGCGAGACCGGCGACGCTGGCGCCGATTACCCCAACGTGGCGGGACACGATTGGACGGAAAGTGTGTGGCATGAGTGACTGTTTATCGTTGTGTGGTGGCTGGTCACTGAAAAATTCGAAAATTTGTTGGCTCACTAGCGTATAAATGTAAAAATACGTGAATATCAGGCAAGAGACACTCACCTTTCAAACTACATCCTTTTTGTTTTCTTCTTCCTGATTATGAATTGTGATGCAAACTCAGTTTATGACTCTTTGTTTTTTCTTTCATCGGGAACTATGTTAGATGACTAAACTAGTCACCTGTGTTATTGTTATTTTTTATGTGTTAGTTAATGAGATATTAATTTTTAGTAAATATGTGATTTTTTTTATTAATAATTAATATATATTAATAATATACAAAATAATACATTAAAAAAAAAAAAGTAAATAAGAAATGGACTTAGTAATGTTACTGAAAGATAGAGATAAAAATATTTTAGAGTCTACCAAAAATGTTATTGTATAAGTTTACCATCAGCCTATCCTAACTTTTTTTCTTTCAAAAAAATACAAAACTAACGCACAATATTATTTTATATTATTTTCAAATTAAAAAAAAAAAGAAGTATTATTTTTTTATCAACTCTATTACATTTTTATTCAAAATTTAAAATAATATTTTACCCCGTTTCAATCAATTTTTTAATCTATTGTTGTCACAATGAGGTTTATTGATACTAATTTAGAACTTGGGAGCTTATTTATACCTAACCAAAAATTTGGGGTTGTTTGTGAACTTTATATGCATGCATTTATTTTAAAGAGATAAAGTGTCGTCGTGCAGAGTCCATATCCCCTCTCTCTCCTGGTTTCATTTATTCCGGCCTCCCTTGGTCTAGTCCGCAGTGTTTTTCAATTTTCTTCATTGTGTTTCCACTAATATTTAGTATTCATTCCGCTCATAGATTTTTGCAAAGTCTTATGATTTTCTAAGAAAAACAACTTCTTATGATTTGTGTATACATAAGACTTTATTTTTATTTTTCAGCAGCAACAAATCTTAGAACAATTAGTCTATCCCATATATCAATTTATGTATTTGTTGTCGATTCTTTTGGTACCAATTTTCAATATCTTCTTACTCTCTCTCTCTCTCTCCAGAAAAATGAAAATTGTAAAGATTATAAATAAACAGTGTAGAACAATAATAACAATTGATTACATTTGTATATGTGAAATACCTTGTACTAATAAATTATAAAATACCTTTCACCAAAAAGATGAAAACTTTTACATTTATGAAGCTTAGTGGTAGTTTATTATTTATTCCCTTTATACGCATCCAACTTTCATAAGGAAAAAAGAAAAAAAAAAATCAAATAATACAATTTTAAAATTTGAAAAAATAAAAATAATACACCAAATAATATTAAATAGGATTTAATAGATCAAATTTTATAAAAATGCTACTTATCAGTAATAAATTAAGTCATGATTATATCACCACTTATTTAATAAAATTAAATCGAATATATGTCATTAAATTTGGTATCATACTTATAATTGTATCTATATTTTAACCAATCATTACTTTACACATAAATGATAATAACAATTATTACTTATTTGAATATCATTATCTAATATTATATTAAATGAATCTAATTCATTGACATTAAATATAAAATATTTATAACAAATTTTAATTTTATACTAAAAATAATGCATACAAGTATATATGAGTGCTATTTTTGATTATAAATGAGACAACATCATACAAAATCTTGCCAAATCCAACCTCCTCAAAATAGCAAGATTGTGTTTTTGACAATCATACGACGACTCATAAGATATTAGCAAGAATCACCATAATGTCGTTACCTAATTCATAGGCGCCACATAGTTATTATCACTTTAATGATGAAAACATCCGTTTAAATTTAGCTCGTGAGCTAGTAGACATGTTCCTTATCTTTAAATTTTTGAATTGGTGATTGGATAGGATGGGGCTCTTAGTTAAATAAATAAAAATAATATTTATAATATTAATTTATTTATAAATAATATTATTATTTTTGTTGTTATAAATTTTAAAAATGTATTTTAAAAACAAACCACGAAATCTCAAACTTAATTTCAAAAGATATCTCTTGTTAACGACTTAGAGAAGTTTTTGTTTTACTGAGGATGATGTTCATGCTGTCTAAATTTTATACAGATCTAATTTCTTGTTTAATATTAGAGTATTTTTTTACATCACAACTCTTTTATTGAATAAAGTATTGAAGTTAAATTATGTAAAAAATACCAAATTATATTACTTGTGATAAATATTTTTTTTTAATATTAAGTATATGATAAACTATTCTTTAAGGAGTAAATAATTACATGTTATTTCAATCTAATGAATTTATTTATTATGACAACAGTTTAATGAATTTAAAGAATAGTATATATATTTATTTTTTGATCGAAAAAGAGTATATTTACTTTTTTATAACACACAATTATTTATATTTGATTAAAGTTGTGATCGGTAGAGATCACATACTTAAAAAAAGTTAAAATAATAATGAATAGCAACCCCAATCATAGCTTGGTACTTTATTAATGAGTAGGGTTGGAATTACCGAATTAGTAATATGAGATTATAACTAATAAAAGTTAATTAAATTATAAATTATGAATTGTATAATCTCCTACATCAGAAAAAAAATAATATATATATATCTCAATTAGATGAGTACACTTTGAACGCTGTAGAAGAGATTAACTCGCTCTGTCTTCCATCCATTATCTCTACATAAATACTCTTCTCTTGTCGCTATGGGTTCTATCTCTCTCAGCTGTGTTAAGTTTTGTCGTTAAGTTGGAGTGTGCTTATATAAAGAGATTCTGAACAATAAAATTGGCTTTGTTAATAAGTGAGAAACGTCAAGAAAAGCAGGTTCCTTCTCTTTTGCAGTGGGTTTTTATTATTCAACGCAATGTCGTCTCTCAAAGATGAAGATCGTCGCCTCCATGGAATCAAAACAAAGATTCGAGTCGTCCCCGATTTCCCTAAACCAGGTTTGCTCAATTCTACTCTCTCTCTCTTCTCCCTCTTTATCTTTCCTTCTCCTTATAACACTTTCCCTTGAGTATGTGATTTTCGGTTTGCTCTGTTTTGATTGCTGAGAAAATATTAGGAGAAATATATGAGCTGTAGAAAAATAAACTTTGGTATTTTAATCTTTCGAGCCAGTAACTATTTGACTTGAATAAGGTGGGGTTTCTTTTTTTTTTTTTTTTTTACTTCCATCTCTGAAACGCAAGGGGTTGATGGATACAATTTACCTTTTTCGTTTCTTTTCCTCAATTTCCTTTTCTATTATATGTAAAGGCCTAAAGGGTATTTGTATTACTTTTTTTTTTTTTATTTGTCCTCTTTGAAATATTTTCTATCTTTTCGAATATTCCTTTATGAACTGTCCCAAAGTACAGGGATCATGTTTCAAGACGTCACCACTCTACTGCTGGACCCGAAAGCCTTCAAAGACACAATCGATTTGTTCGTCGAGAGATACAAAGGAAAAAACATTTCGGTCGTTGCAGGTAGTTTTTTTTTTTTTGGGATTTTATTTCTTTTATCTCCCTCCCTTTCGGAAGTGAGAAGGGCCAGGAGCAAAAAAAAAAAAACCATTGAAAGAGAAAGAGCTAGAGGTAAATATTTGATTTAGCTTTAGCAGAATTTTTTATTGGAGTAATTTGCTTGAGGGTGGTGGGGGTCATGCATGCTTACGAGAAAAGTTGGTCCAAATGATGCAGATTTTTTTTAAAATTTTTCATAAGTTTCTAGCTGTGTTTTTGAATGCTTTCGAGAGACATCAAGAAATGGAAATGACTGTAGGTTTTTTTTTTTTTTTTTTTTGTTAGTAGGTAGTGCCACTTATTTCTCTCCTCCAAGTTATTAATTTCAGCGGCTAAAATTTGCTCATTCTTTCTTTGTCTCTTTCTTGGGCATGTGCTCGAATCCAATTTGCATATATGGTGGTTGGTGATGGATGCCCACCTCGGCTAAGGTGGACCCATCTGATGTTGAGTCTCAACTGGATTGAATTCTTTTTGGCTTCATTAGAATGGGCGTTTTTCACACTTTATAGTTGGATGCTATTATTCCAGTTCTTATATTGTTAGTTTATTTTCTTTCTTCTCTCTTCTCAGTTCCCACTCTTGTTTTAATTTTAGTAACTTTTTCCTTTTTCTTTTCTCTCTCTCTCTCTCTCTTGGAGTTAGTCATGAATCAACAAATATCTGGCGATATCATTGAAGCTGATGGGCCTTGGTTCTTGATTATCCTTTATTTTTAAGAAATATAGTGTGCGTTTTGTCTCAAAGTGTATGCATTAACAATTATCTGTTAGGGTGCTGATGCATTGTTGTGATGATGATATAGAACTATGGATAATAAAGTTTAGTTTTTTCACTTTGAAATACAAACAAGAATTGCCATGTTGTTATCTAGTGTCATTTAGTTTATCTTACCAAGTAGATGCAATAACCACCTCTTCTTAGTTCTTACTTCTTGGATGATTGGATCTCGTTCATTTGGGAAGCTATATATGAGTCTTATATAATAATATTTTTAAATAAAATTAAGAATGCATTTGAATTGAATTATGAATGGATAATACAATCGAACTTTTATGTTTTAGTATTTCCTTCGATTGAACTCGATGTAAAACTTCTCAAACTTTATTCAACCCTGACTCACTTCTATTTCAATTTTTGCTGTGCCCCTTTATAGATCTAATTAATGCCTGAAATTAGAACTGATTACTGGCAGATTCCTGTCAAATTCTGGGGACTTGGCCAATCTTCTCATTCATATCCAATTACAAGATTTGATTATCTAAGTTTCTTTTTGTATAGACCCTATAATTTGCATTCCGTGTTTATTTGTAAACAATAGCTCCTTGTCAAGACATTTCTCGATAGTTTGTTAGGTGTAGAACAAGATCAATTTTAAAAAAATATGAATAGCAAATTGGGTATGTATAATTGAGATAAGCCACTCCTTCTAATAGGTTAACTTTTTGGATTCAAAATAAGGCCCAACACAGTTGATTTACCTCATGAATGTGGATTTGATTCCTTGTTTAGAATTGGTGAATCCTGTGGTGGACGTTCCCATTTATCTGTTTTGCAGGAATAGAGGCTCGGGGTTTCATATTTGGTCCTCCTATTGCGTTGGCGATAGGAGCAAAGTTTGTTCCACTGAGGAAACCAAGGAAATTACCTGGTAACTCTTATCCCATTTTTGTTGTTTGTTCGCATGTTATGCTTTATGGTGCTTAATTAGGCTGATATGTTTTGAAGCTAGGAAACAGATTTTATATTTCATTCACATGTTGCATGTATATCCATTCTCTTAATCTCAACTCAAAGTTTGAATCTCTCCTGGCTTCTCATTTATTCTAGGAAGGAACAAGAGTGCTCTAGCAGACAATATTTAGTCTGTTCTTAATATGTTACAAGTTGCATAACTGGAACTAAAAGTTTACATTATAATCCTTATCATCGATGTTCAGTACTACTCCAATAATTTGGTACTCTTCTTGCTTCAATGAAATATCATGCATTCTTATTATTATGGAATAGTGCGAAGATTATTATCGACTATGCCATTGTTATGAGCATGTTTATGAAAATTAATGTATGCTTTCTGAGAAATATGCTTCATGTTGCCTCTTGAGACGTTTAAATATATTCCCGAAGACAAGTCCTTTCTTTTATATTTATTTCGAATGGCACCAGGGGAAGTTATTTTTGAAGAGTATACTTTGGAATACGGAAAGGACTGTCTTGAGATGCATGTAGGAGCAGTTGAACAAGGTGACCGTTGTCTTGTAGTGGATGATTTGATTGCCACTGGAGGAACTCTCTGTGCCGCGATAAATTTATTGGGTAATTACTTTCTAATTTTATAGAACATTAATAGCTTAAATATTGGCATTTCTTTTTTGGTTTGGATGAGTAATCTCAAAAGTGGGTGGCATTTGGTTTTATTTCTAGACATGTGGCCGCATATCTTAATGATGATCGGTTCAAATGATATTTAACATATTCAATATATGCTTTAATTATTTCTTTCTTCATATGAATAATTAAAAAAAAAAAAAAAAGGTGATTGATACTTTGTTGCCTTGATGAGTTTTCTGTTTGGTTGGACTAGATTGTTATCTAAATTCTTTTTCAAATAATCCCAGAACGTGTTGGGGCAGAAGTAGTAGAATGTGCCTGTGTTATTGAATTGCCAGATTTACAGGTCTGTTGTCCCCCCTCCCTTCTGATCCTCTTATAAGGAATTTTTTTTATAAGGATTTGAGCATGGGTATTGTTATATATAAATCTATATCACAGGAACAAGCAAGTTAATCTTATGCTATATGGATGTTGCAGGGTTGTCAACGATTGAAAGACAAGCCATTGTATGTATTAGTGCAGTATCAATAATGAAATCCGATTCATGCGATCATCTGCAGGGTCGCGAAAAATATGTACATTTAGAGGCACATTATATTGGCTATTTGCCCATCTCCGTAATTTCATTTCATTAAACTTTATATATATTATTTGATAAATCTTTTGTGAGTGGTGGTTAATGCATTCTATTCTACTTTATACCAGTGGGCACAGAACGACTATCACATTATGCAAAAGAAGTGCTTTTTTTCAAAAAATACATCGGTTACTTTTTCACCAATTTGTTATCCTCCCAAATAATAAATATATTTCGCTCCTTTTCATAAATATTAATTTCTCAACTAGTTCCAATACATTGAATCCAGTTTTTGATCTCTATTTAGAATACATATTCATTGAGGTATTATTCTTTATTTCTAGAGTATATTTTCTAGCAATTTTATTAGTTACTCTCTTTATTAAGTATTATGTAATTGTGTTTTTTTTTTTAAATAATTTTACTATTTCATTTTATTTATTTAGAATATCATATAATCACTTACTTCATAAGCAATTAATAATTTTTATATTGAGGGTCATGCCTTCCTAATTTTAAACTCATGTACAGTTTTCAAAAAAATGGATTTTGTGCTCTCCAGTTTTGACACCCTATTTAGATTAACGGGACGAATTAGCAAGATGATCAGAATCGAACTCATAATTACCATTGTTTGTTTTTTCCCCAGAAGCATTACTAGTTGTCTCCCCATTTAAAATTTCTGCGACCAAATTTTTTGCTGAAACTTACAAGTTTAAATTTGGGCGGGCTCAAATCTAAAACTTTGGCGTATAAATATTTTTCCTTAATAAAATTATTATTTTGGTATAATTGGATTGGGTCGAGCTTTGATCGGACCAATTCGAACTCAACCCAAACTTTACTCTTTTTTCTTATTTTTTTTTTTTTTTTTTTTTTGCTACATACAAGCCTCGAACTCGAGAGCTCCCCCTTATTAGGGCGGTTACAATGCCATTGGGCTACCAGGGCCTTGGCTACTCTTTTTTCTTATTATTCATACTATAATAATAAACACTTATTTTTTTGAGTGTAAAGCGTGGAGGTTAGAATCTTTAGCCCAAAAAAAAAAAAAATTACAACCTTAACGACAGGAATATCAAGGCGTGGACATTTGACCATTAATTTCCACGAAGAAGCAACTTTCAATGTAACTCATGCTAATTTTCAAATACGAGTTTTAGGCTTTTAGCTTAATTTCTAAGCCAAATAAAGTCTTAACAGAATACAAAATCGGAATGCTTGTAAACTAAAAACGATGAATTCATGGAAGGTAACCACATAATTACATTGATGAATCAATTAATTATCAAACGAAATTAACAATTTATGGATTCATCGGATCAAAGAATGATTATATCAACTTTAATCCTGGAGTTAAATAAAATACCACCAAACAATTTTTCAACAGGGCACTTGGTTATTCACGCATTATAATTTCAGAATAATGGAAATAAGAAACTCATTAATTGGCATTTATCAACACAACTTTTTCATTATATTAACAAAACAAGTATTAGTATGCCCAGGGAAAAAATTGTGTTGATAAAAATACATAAGAGAATCCCTATCTTGCACCAAAGATTTAGGAAAATAAATATATAAGAAATTAAAAAAATAAAGATAAATCTAATTTTTACAATTTGTAGATGATAAGAAAGCAAGGCAATACGGCACGAGAATCAAACAACAGTAACTCGCCGTTATCCCTACTTACCGAGTCAAACCCGACCCATCCATTCAATAACATGTTGTCAATCACGAGTTGCTTTGCAACCCGACCGGCAATGACCCGACAAACCAGCATGGCTCTCCTGCCCTTCCCTTCACCAGCATTCTCGTGGGCCGTACCACTGCCGGAGAATGTGCAAATAGCCGAGCCCTTTCCACCTGATTCCCCCCACGAGCCGCCACAAGCGTCATAACCACCGCCACCAGAAGTGGGCCCCAGGCATTGAAACCGCATCACCTCATTACCGTCTGCGACGCACCTAGCATTTTCCTCCTCACACCCGGACCCTCCACTTGGAGTACTTGACCTTGCTCGGGACTGAACAAGTTCACGATACTCCTCGAACCGGGTGATTGTTTTAGACCCATTTTGTACCTTGAAGATCATCTCGATCTGACCCGTGAAGGCTCTGTGGGTCCAACTTGTGTGGAAGATAATCTCGACGACATTACGTGAAGGGTGACCCTTCGGTAGCTCAGTCAATGCAGACAAAAAGGGGTCGTAGGTACGTGCGGAGTGGGTTGTTGCATCCAAACGTGGCCGGTTCGTCTGGCTCAAAACCGTTTCGGGTTTGGCATGTCGAGGATATTTGGAAGTTGGGTTCTTTGATGGTGGTGATGAAGGTTTTGATTTTCTGGGTTTATAGTGTTTGTGGGTATCGATCACGTCTCTGATGCTTGGAACACTTTTTTTGCAACTGGCACTTTGCAATAGAGATTTCGGGTTTGGGTGATAAACGTCTTCGAAAGCTTTGGACTTGCATTGCAAAGACTTAACCCAACTACTGGCCATTAAAACAATGTTCCTTTTCTCTCTCTTTCTCTGTCTAAAGCAAAGCTCAAAGCTGCTTTCTCTTTCTATAGGGAGTGCTTCTTTTTGTAAATTGAGCTGGTTTGGTCGGAGCTCTCATCTCCACCTCTGACTGCGTTGAACTAGAAAAGGACTGGAATTGAAGAGACATGGTGCGTTATTAAATTTGTTTTTTACTCGATATAATATTGAATAAATGACGATCCTGCCCTTCTGAATATTTTAGACTTAGACACGTGAGTTTATGTCCTTTTTAGCTAAGTTTTTTTTTTTTTTTTTCCGTTCAAAAGTAAGTTGTACCTTTTCTAATATAAAATAAAATACTTAATATAATCAGATAAATCTTGAAAGATTAAAATCTTATAACATTTTAACCAAAATCAACAAGTTATTTAAATTTAACGTATATAATGTAATAAAAGGCACAAGTATTGTAGATATTATATAATACATAAGAGAACAATTAAAAGACAATGGAATTTGAATAGTTTATCTACCGAAACTCTCTTCTGCGTAAAAAATTATATTTGGCCCTAAGGACTAAGTTTAGTGTAAGAGGAGACATTGCAGATGGATCTGCACGGTTGAAGGAACCACTAATTTGTGTTATCCATTAAATGTGCAAGCTGAAGTTTCTAAACCTAATTAAGTCTCTTTAATTTTAGCGGTTTCTATATCACAGCTCACAGCTGTTAAGAGATGGGATTTCAATTTTTTCTCTTTTTATTTATCAAAAAAAAAAAAAAAACAGAGAATTCCTGTAAAAAATAATAATGAATATTACTAGGAAATCATTTAACAATAAATATTGTTTCCTTATTTTTTTTTAATTAAATAATATTTAATATAATTTAAATATGTGAATTATTTAAAACAGTAGTCAGTAGTAGAATGAATCTTTTCATCATAACTAAATCAACAGGTGAACCATCCACTTTAATTTTGTAAGTCAATTATATACGAAGATATAATATAGATTACATATAATTTTATAATTAAAAATTTAAATAGATTATATAAATTATCTAATATGTTTTAGAACTACATGCATTTTCTAATCTTACAAAATTTTTATATAATTATATCATCTTTATATTATACGTTACTGTATAAATCTATAGTTATATAACTGTGCAAACATGCTGTAAATGTTTTAACTGAGGGAGAAATTATGGGCATTCAATTAATATATAAAGCACGTTCGGTTGGTAAACCTGGTGTCAGCCACAATAAAAAAGAAATGAAAGAAAGAAAATCATAACCTTAGTAAGGTCATTTTCTAATAAAGGCTAGGTCTGCCATCTAAAATTTTGGGTGATTTATGAGTTTGGTTGGTCCTTGAAATCAAAGAAACAATTACTCAATATCCAGTGTTCTTGGTAGGGTTGAAAACTTCAAGATTCAAACCAAGAAACCGGCCACCAAAATAAATAGATAGATAGATACTCACTAATTATATTAATTTTTATTTTTATTATTTATTAAATATTTATATTAATCTTAAATTTTATTAATATAAATTAGTACCAAATCATCACTTATTTCAAAAATAATGAATGATTTCTCATATATATACACACACACACATATAAGGATATAATTATGAGATAAAATTTATTATCTAATTTTTTTACAACATCAATTTTTAAGAATTGAGATTTAAAACAATAAATTTATCACATTTGCTCTCTCATGTTTGTTTTCAATCTCAATCATTAAGAAGATATAGTATAAAAAATTATGTAATAAATAAGTAATATATATATATATATATATATATATATATATAATAATGATTGCAATAATTAATTTTGTTGTTATTAAAATAAAAATATATAAATTATTAATTATATTCTTATAATTAATTATATTTAAGTATTTATATTATTAAATAAAATTATTATTAATAAATTAGTGTCAATATAATAACAATGTCAACATGTCTCCCGATACATGAATAATACCACCACCATCTATCGTGAAATAATCTCCCTTTCTTTGTATCTTTTTCACAGTACTTTAATTATGTGAACCTCACATTGCAATAATAATTTATTTTCGTTTTTTTCCATAGTAAACAATGTTCTATAATTAATATTATTTTTTGTTCATTGATATACGCAACAGTTTGAATGAAAAATTTTAGAAAAATAATAAAAATAACACCCATTAAAATTTATAATAATAAAATTAACATATTTTATGTTCAAATTTATATTTTTACAATTAAAAAATTACTAATATGTCATTTTTCTTTAAATACCTATTTAATTGAAATTGAACGACGATAATTTAGATCCGTTCAATAATTTACGTTCAAATTAAACATTCAATATTATTGGAGCGCTAGTTTTGTTATTATAAATTTTAAGGATGTTATTTTTGGTAATTTTTTAAAAATCTTTTGAAAAGATAATTGTATAATTAATATTATTATTTTCAGTTAGATTGTGCTTGTGCATGATTCAATTTACATCACAGTATTTGGACAGATATGTAATTTCAGTAATAAATTTTTTATTCACTATTCGCATATAATAAAATATGGGTGTGGAGTATTATGAGGCAGACTCTTTATAGGAGTTTGTAGTGGGATTGGGTGAGGTGAGAGTAGAATATATAGAAGAATAGAAAGAGATTGGAAGCTGGCAAATAGAAATATAATGAATCTAAAAAAGCTCTGAAATTCAAATCCAGTAAAAGGACAAATTTGTCCCCTTTTAGCTCTATTGTGCGTTTAAACTAATGGTAACCCTTTGCCCTTTGGCATTATATATAGTCACAAAATTAAAGTGAGGAATGGAGTTTATGGGATAACAGCTTCTAGTTACATAACAAGCCGACAATTACAATTAAGATAATCAACCCTCCTAATTTATAAACGGTTTCATTTTGGTCAAGTAAATAGGGAGACAAGGCAATTCTAATCCAAATTATTAATTTAAAAAATATGCCTCAAATGCTAATGTAAAAGACTTATTTTATGAGACGAGGAATGCCAAGGAAGTGTTAAAATAGTTTTAAAAATATAGAAATTATTCATTTGAGTGATGCTAAGGAAGACAGGAAGTGTTAATAGTTTTAAAAATATTAAAATTATTTATTTTTTAAAAAAGTTATGTAATATATTATCGATATAAAATTTATGGTGGTGGTACTTAAAAGAAGTGCAGTTTGGTTTAACAAAGAGTGTAAAAAGGCAACAAATAGTGAGGTGGGTGGAGTGTTTTTTTTGCCAGCCTTTCCCCTCACGCCTGAAGAATCTTCATTTGGGCTTAGTCCCGGGAAGTACAATATATACAAAGCGTGCTTAACTTTGTTTTACAGTTTTTTACACTTTTAGACAAGACCACCAAAATTTTATATTTTTTTTTTCAAACTTCAAATTTCTGGTTGAACATTTCATTTTCGTTTGAGTCTGTTACGTGAAGATTTGTCTTTGCATATTTTTGAATTACTTGTTTGTGGTTTGAAGTTTGTCTTTATATAAATGTCATGCATGTTAGATTTTACTGTCACTGTCAGGACTAAACGTAATGAATTTAAAGATTGAAGTTCAAAATTTATTTGGGCGAATGTTTTTTTTTTTTTTTTTTATTTGGTCCAAAGTTCATTATACATTCGTTCTCGTTTGCTTAACCAATCGTTAGATAGTTCAATAGTCGAATTCCTGTAGTTAAGTACCAGGTCTCTGTCCTTACACGACAGAGTGTGGATTCGAAGCTTATGAGGTGCACTGTTTATCCTTCAAATTTCAAAAATGGGGTGATTTTTTCATTCTTTAATCACGTCGCTTTACCAGTCGTTTTATAGTCTCTCCGGTGCCTTTAACTAGCCTGCGATCGATAAAAAATAAAAACAATAAATTGTCAATAATCTTGATATGTAGTGGTGTGCGATATTTGTCATATTCTCCCTACACAAATAAAGTTTTTACTATATAAAAAAAATATATTAATAGCAAATATAAAAATATCATGATATCTTTCAATATTTTAATAAAATGAGGGTACTAATATTTTTGTAAGTAGTACTTAATTTTTTAAAATTTTAACAAAATTTTTAAAAATATTAAATTTATCGATATAAATATATTGTCAGGTATAGTTTAATTTTTTTTAATTTTATTAAATTAAAAAGACTTAATTTATTATTTGTATTATGCATAAGTCAATGTATTTATGTAAATGCTATTAATTTTAGTTTTTTTTCAAATTTTTCACTTTTATTTTAATACAAACTATTTAATTATAACTCAATAATTTATACATACTTATATTTTTTTTATTTTATCTCATGCTATTTTATATTTTTTTATTTATATAATTCCTAGTCTTAAAATAATTTTCTACTATTGTTAACTTTTTATTTAATTTCAATATAATTTATATATCATGAAATTAAAAAAATCATTTTGTCCTATTGAAAAAATAATTTTAATCATAATACGATAACAATATTTGATTAAAAATATAATATTTAAATAAAAAATAAATTTTATTAGTCTTTATTATTTATTTTAATAGTTTAAAAAATTTATGCAAAAATTTAAAAATAGATATAATTTTTTAATTTTAATAAATTTTTTCAAATATTTATCAATATAGATAATATGTTTGATCTTTTCATAAAATTAAAGTGTTAATATTTTTATCAATATCAATATTTTTGTTTATCCTTGATATATAGTAGCATCCATGCAATAGTTTTGATTGCTAAAGCCAGCTGACTCAAGTTCTTTGTTTGTTTTTATAAGAGACTCAAGTTCTCTTTTAATTATGTAGTATTTTAGTATTTTTTTATTTCACTTTTTTTTTTGTCCTTAAATTTAAATATCTTAAAATTAAGATGTATTATAAATAAGGTAATACAATATTATATTATTATTTATAAATACAATTAGACACATATAACAATATCTAATAAAAATTATTATTTCACTTGTAATTATGATATATAATAGTGTTATTATATATAGTATATATATATATATATATCCTATTTTGTAACCAATTATATATTCAAGTTCAGTTTTTTAACTCAAGTTTTCAAAATGAGTGTTATTTGATAATAAATTTTATTTTCAAGTTTAAAGTTTGTTTGAAATTTAGCTCTATTTTTACCCACATATTTTATTATTTTTAAAACTTAAAAATAAATGTTTTAAAAACTATATTCCAAATTTACTTTTTTTTTCTTCATTAGTTACATTTATTTGTTTATTTTGTTACTTGTTGAGGAAGCGAAGGTCAATGAAAACTCACCATTTTATTATCAAATATATTGTATTAATTGTATATTTGTTCAAAATGAATTAAATATACTATAGAATCTAATTTCAAACATAATAAAACACAACATGCATGAAAATAAAACTCATCACAAAGCGATTCCTTAATGGTCCTAAAATTTATGGTCGGCGTTCTCTCACTCTTACATGGTATCTTAGCAGGAACGATACCCTGCTCTCTGCACCTCTTAATAACATATATATATGCCTATATCCTATATATGAATCATACATAAGTTTCTCATTATCATGAAGGAACAACAAGCTTGGCATTCATTTAAAACTA